>CM040120.1:117789201-118314807 GCA_022559845.1 Amorphophallus konjac
TAGAATCAGCGAAAGAACCACGCCCTACACACATGGCGACACCAGCCCGTCTACCGAAAGGGCCACGATAACGCTGTCGGTATCTCAACCTTCACCAGCATGGGGTCCGCCACTCGAGTATACACAACATGTCCAGATGCGTCCACTGACATCTTATAATGCGCCAAGGCCTCATATGGGCACACACTACTCAAACCCAGGTCTCGGGAGGAGCAGAAGAGACACTCACACACACCACACCCTGGGACTGGTTATGATCCGCACCTCTGCACCCAAAGGCACGGCCGTGTCCAACTACCTGACACGGGGTACGCGCCACTGCACCCAACAACAACGTACTCTTGTGCCAACCAAGGTACATACGCTCAGATGATCTCGCCTCTATAGGAGCGTTGTACACACAAGGTGCTCTCGCCCAGTCCAATCACGACAAACCCTCTAGGCAGTGAAACAGCAGAGCTCAAACCTCTACGCTCTCACATGAAACCCAAGGACATGCTTACACAGGCGGCTGAACCACAGGGAACTTCAGAATAGTACTACCGACTACGGGTAAACCATCTAAGGCAGATGACAGAAACTCAAGAACTTCGGCCCACAATTCCTATGAGGATATCTAGGCACGATCACAGCTCTCATGCGGGAATACCCTCCGCGGTCATGGAACTCTCGCGGGGACAGTCGACACGGATAGCCCAAGACAAGAATGACTGTCCACACTACACAATCACACAGGGATGGCCCTCTCTAATCATACAAAACTGGTAGGACACCCGGAACCATGCGGACACGCATTCCGCAAGGCTACCCCTCATACGAACACCTCAAAAAACTAAACCTCTAGATACAGCACCCCTGGGTCGAAGGGGGCTAGGCAGCCAGACCTGTGGTCGCCCAACAGGGCTGGGCAGCCAACTCCCTGGCCTCCCACCCTGGGCACCACCTTGCCTAGGTGGCCAACTGTCTGGCCGCCCAAAGCCCAGACACAGGAAGACTGGGTGACCATCCTCTTGGCTGCCCAGAGGGCCTGGGCAGCCAGCCTTCTGGCTGCCCACCTTGGGCAGAGCAAGGTCTGGGCGGCCATCTCTTTGGCCACCCAGAGGACCTGGGCGGCAACCACTTTGGCCACCCATACCATGGGCTATAGGGGATGAAGAACAAGGCAGGACGGCTAGAGTGTTGGCCGCCTGCAACACTGGGCGGCCCAACCTCTAGCCGCCCAGCAGACCTGGGTGGCCAGACCCTTGGCCACCTAGTCTTGGACGCGACGGCCACCCATGTGGCCGTCCCCTGCCGGTTTCACGGAAAACACATTGAACTCAACATGGAGTCTGATCGGGAGCCCCATTCGTCGTGGGCAAAGGAAAAACATGGGGAATCTAACCCTGGACACTCCTACGACTGGAAAACCACGATCGAACTACAAATCAAGGCCTAGATCAACCAAAAACCACCGCTCAACCCCGACATGCATTTAACCCCCAAACAAGAAGTACACCTACTCTCGGCCTCACCGAGGCATGGAAACGTGGGGAAAAGACGCAGGGAGAGTAGGGATCCGTCCCCATACCTCATCCAAAGCTTTAACCCACCGAAACCTCGAAGAACGGCGATCACCCCATGCGATCGGCTCCCACAAATGCAACCGCCTCCGCCTCACGTTCCGCACGTCCCTCGACTTGCCCTCGCCACGCTGCTCTGCCCCGAGCCTCGCCACTGCCCCGAGCCTCGCCACCGCTGTTGACTGCTGGAGGTGGGAATGGGGGAGGGGGAAAGAGAGACGAGAGAGTGAGGGAGAGGGTGAGTCGAGAGAGACGAGAGAACGGAGGGAGGGAGAGGGGATTAAAAAGGGTTTTTTTTAATTTTAATTTTTATTCTATTTAATGTTTTCTATTTCTTTTAGAAAATTCACAGGAACACTGAAAAAAAAACCCAAAAATAGATTCTGACCCAGAAAAATTTTGCAAATAAGCGAGACCACTCCACGCGTCACCACGGACCCAGAATAACTCACAAACGCACCATCAAAGGGTCTGAAACCCACTCAGACACGATCCGCAACTCGCTGAAACATGATCCAAAATTCCAAGGCGTTACAAGACCTGTCCAGGTGCTGCCTTGGAGAGGCCCACCCAGACCAGGTGGCTCTCTCCTAGCTCGACCCAGACCAGGTGGGATCCCTGGGGGTTGCACCCAGACTAGGTGGCCCCTGTGAGGGGTCCACCCGATCAAGGGTGGTCCTCGGCAGAGGGAAGGGCATGCATACCTATAAGAGGGGGCCTCGGCCTAGTTTTTTCATAGTTTTGACACTCTCCAACTTCGTGAAAGACTTCTTAGCTTCGTGTGTGAACTCTATTTGCTTCGCTTGCTACGTACAAGAATAGATTTGAAGCTTTGTGGATTTGCTCCTCTCCTTGTAAGAACGCCACATAAGTTTGGAGGAATCTTCCATTCGTTATGAACTCGTCTTTGTGCACCGTGTGCAATGGCAGGGGGTGCCCCGGTCTTGGATTCAGAGAGTTGTCGGCGTGATGTCGTGTTGTGAGTTGTACGGGAGTGATTCTAGTCTTTGATTCTCGATTAACTCAAGAAAATAAGTGGGTGAAAAAATAGATTACAAGGACTAGTAGATAATTATGTAAGACTGTAACAGCTTAAAAGAAGAAAAAACCTTCAATCTAACCCCAAATTTAACGAATCACCTTCGTTCAAATATTTTCAAGTATCTCATAGCTAATCCTCATTATCTTTTTCTTGTTATCACCTTTGGAACGGTCATGTCCAAATCTGCACCATACCCTTTGCATAGCTGTCAAGAAAGAATAACCATTCGTTATGCCACTTTCCATGATTATGATTCTCCATTTTGGTTGACCATTTGACTTACCACTGTTGTAACTTATGTGATCAAAACGTCTACTAGGAGTTTTCAAAGGAGAGCAAGCAGGAAGACACGTCAGTGTTATTTTTTTGGGAAATGTTATCACTGTAATCTACTCTGTCAATGTCAATGTCTAAAAAAAAGATGGTAACAGAGTCTTGTAGACACGCCAAATTTGACATCATTTTAAGCATATCTCTTATCGCACTGTGATGTCCCATTTGACCCTCAAATCGACTTATTTGAGTGATTTTTCTCATTTTTCTTGAATTTTCAGCTCTCCCAAACTTTTCCACATATTTTCCTATTTTTTAAGATTTTTCTAACATTTTTCTCCATTTTTTCGGGGCTTTTTCTGAAACATGACAGCCAGATGGGCGCCAATTCTTTGAAACATGGCAGCCCCCTGGGCGCCATTTTTCTGAGAGATGGCAGCACCCTGGGCGCCAATTTCTAAGACATGGCAGCCCAGAGGGCGTCAATTTCCAGCAGGTTTTTTTTTGGCCAGTTTTTGAAATTCAAGAATTAGTGACACTCTGGAAGGTCGCCAATTCTTTAAATAGCGACCATGCGGAAGGTTGCCAATTCTTTTCTTCATATTTTGAGCCAAAATCGGATTATTTTTAATTTCACGACTGTCCGGAAGGTCGCCAATTCATAAATGGGCGCCCGTGTGTAAAGTCGCCAATTTCCTTGCTATATTTTGAGCTTTTAACTCCGTCCGAAACTCGTATTAATTTCTAATTAGCGACCACCATATGGTCCCTAATTCCTTTCAAATTTTGGAAAGTCCTAATCCGTCTCGTAATGCTTTAGAATTGGTGACGCTTCCGTCTACCATCCTTTTGAATAGCGACCGTCTGAGTGGTCGCCATGTCTTGCAGAAATTCGAACTCCGACAGCACCTTCTTCTTTCTCCGTTTTGAGCCCCTTTTTCACTTGGGAAAGGTTCCTAATGGCTTTCTAAGGTTGGGGGACACTTGGCTAAATATTTATCACCTTCCAAATCCAACTTAATCTTGATGTCCTATTTTCCTTTGGATTTAATTCTAAATTTTAGCCCTATAAATAGGACCCCTCTCTCCCTTGTGTTTAAGGCTGCTCAATTAATCAAAGAGGAGGTGCTGTCGGTTTGAAGGCTCAAGGAGGAGGTTCCATGTACCAAAAAGCTACATCCTTTTGGAGCTTGTTCCTCCATTGAAGATTTGAAGCCATCTTTGGAGAAAACCAATAAGCTTTCTCTTTCCTCTTTTCTCTTTATTATCATAAGCATGCATGAATCATTTTCTCTTCTTATTTCTTTTTTATCTCAACATTGAGACCTCCTTAGTGCAACACTTGCACATCTCCTTCTATTCTTCATCACATCATACTCCCATACCCTTTTGCATAGGGGTTTAAAAGACCAAACACCAACAAGGTGTGTTCTATTCCATGCTCTTCATGTTGATATTCATATTTGAGATTTGATGCTACACATCTTGGTTTCTAATCTATATTTGTTTATTAGTGTTTTCTTTATTTTGTAAGGGTAATCAAGCATAAGAAGAACTCTCTTCATCGGTCAGCTGATAGGAAGAGAAGGTGAACACTCACATCCCCTGCTCCTTTTAAGGTATTATTCGCAATCCCTCCTTTTCTTTATTGTTATATCTTTGAGGCCCTCGCGTCTCTGACAATCACACTCCACTTAGCATCCTACGCATGCTCCCCTTTGTCACACCCCGAGCGCGGAAGATACCCGAGGTCGTGGCCAGCTTATATAGAACCATTCAATCAGAGCAGTATACATTTTTTTTTGACAAAAGATAGAGTGCGTAATTTATCTAAATCATAACTAAGATTAAATTCCCAAATTAATACCAATGTCCAAGATGACAATTATCCAATTGACCAAATGGTAATAATTCTAATCTACGACATTCCTTATTCAAATCCAAATACTAGGCTACAAGCCTTATCAAGCTTCAATCAACTAGACCAATCATAACTAGAAGCACAGGGTAGGACTTAAAACACAAAGGACACGACCAGTTGGCAGAAGACAACCGATGACTCTAACACTCTTCACTCGGTCTCGTTCCCATTCATGTGGATGTCGCTATCCGAATGTCCTGAAAATGTTAGGAAGCAACTGGATGAGCGAATCACTCAGTAAGATTTATATCTTAAGCTCTAACAATCTTTAAGTTAATTACAAGTTCATGCAGTATAATGATGCATGTTGGATCAAGTAAAAATATCAAGAATTATATCAAGAGAGTATCACATGAATTTCAATAAGATGTTTCAATAAGGAAACTAGCAAGTAATTTGCAAGTAATTGCACAAGTCTTTCCAAGAAGATGATAATCAATATTCAAGCAAGTCATTTCAAGAAGGTAATAATCAATGATCAAGCGAGTAATCTCAAGCTCATATAATAACAAGTACTGTAATGCAATTGGCTATTTCATTCATTCATTCAAGTAAGTAATTGCCCTTTTTTTGGGTCACATGAGTCAAGTCAAGCAAGTAGAGAGAGAGTAAGCGTGGGATGTCTCAAGTCAGGCAAGCAAGTACTTTCACCCTTCTGCGGGCCTCAAGTCAAGTATTACCCATTCTGGGCCACACAAGTCAAGTATTGCCCATTCTGGGCTAAGTAAGTCAAGTCAAGCAAGTAGTTCGGTGCAATGCCAAACACCGTGGTCAATAAACTCCCATGGGCACAAGTACCTTTGAGTGCTCCTCCCAAGACTAGACCGGGTCCTATATGCACAGTATTTCATGTATACTTTTAGACATCCACTCTCATTTATATAACCAATGTAGAATTTCAAGAAGTTTACCCATTGTAGGAACATAAGGTAGATTTTTAGGAATAGAATTCAAGGACATCTCGAGTGTAAATGATGAATTATGACTATCTACTTAAAATGCATGACACATAGGCAAATCGGGGTTAAGGAGTTGGCCAAAAAGTCATGTAAAGAATGTCAACACAATTATTAGTCAAAGTCAATGCTATTGTTCAAAGTCAACGCTACTGTTGATGTGAAGATAAGTGACAATTGGTCAAAGTCAACGCTATTAGTCAAAGTCAATGTTACTGGTCAAAGTCAATGCTACTGTTCAAGGGTGTCAACCGATCAAAGTCAGGCAGCGTTTTACTTTTCATGTAGAAATGCATAACTAGGGTCGATGCTAGTTTGCCTTGCATGCATATGAGGTAAGGTCGATGCTAGTAGGGTATCATGTATATCAAGGTATCAAGGTCTGTGTTACCTTGCATTAGGTCTATGTTAGTCTATGTTATCTTGTATTAGGTTTGTGTTCGTCTGTGTTACCTCGCATTAGGTATGTGTTAGTCAATATATTCATGTATATCAACGTCTGTGTTACCTTGCATTAGGTCTATGTTAGTCTGTGCTACCTTGAGTTGGTCTGCATATAGGGTCGATGCTGGTCTGTGCTACCTTGAGTTGGTCTGCATATAGGGTCGATGCTGGTCTGTGCTACCTTGAGTTGGTCTGCATATAGGGTCTATGTTAGTAGTGTATCATGCATATCAAGGTCTATGCTACCTTGTGTTGGTCTGCATATAGGGTCTATGTTAGTAGTGTATCATGCATATCAAGATCTATGCTAGTCAATATTTTCATGTATATCAAGGTCTGTGTTAGTCTATGTTTTCATATATATCAAGGTTTGTGTTAGTCAATGTTTTCATGTACATCAAGGTATATGTTAGTCAATATTTTCATGTATATCAAGGTCGGTGCATGTTACTGTACAAGTCCGTGCACATTCAATACTAACATGCTACAAGGTCAGTGCAGGTTTAGTTGGCAAAGGGTCAAGGTCGGTGCAAATTACTGTACAAGTCCGTGCACATTCAATACTAACATGCTACAAGGTCAGTGCAGGTTTAGTTGGCAAAGGGTTAAGGTCTGTGCACTTTTGGTTTCAAGGGTCGGTGCACATGCAAGCCAAGGTCGGTGCACATCACTGTAGCACCAGACCAAGGTCGGTGCACTTTTACAGTAAGCGGTCAACGTTTGACCCAACGTATTTACTATTCATTTTCACACTTTTTACTATTCACTCAACTTTATTTTTAAGGCCAAATATTTATTTGATAATTTTCCATGGTAGAGTAAATCGAGGTGGTTAATGGGTAACAATTAGATCTTCCTAATCATTTTTATCTTGTGAGATATTAATTTTTAAAATGGGTCATGAATAGTATCTTTTACTATTCACTCAATTTAATTTTTAAGGCCAAATATTTATTTGATAATTTTTCATGGTAGAGTAAATCGAGGTGGTTAATGGGTAACAATTAGATCTTATTAATCATTTTTATCTTGTGAGATATTAATTTTTAAAGTGAGTCATGAATAGTATCTTTTACTATTCACTCAATTTCATTTTTAAGGTCAAATATTTATTTGATAATTTTTTATAGTAGAGTAAATCAAGGTGGTTAATTGGTAACAATTAGATCTTCCTAATCATTTTTATCCTGTGAGATATTAATTTTTAAAGTGGGTCATGAATAGGGTCTTTTACTATTCACTCAATTTCATTTTTAAGCTTAAATATTTATTTGATAATTTTTCGTAGTAGAGTAAATCGAGGTGGTTAATGGGTAATAATTAAATCTTTCTAATCATTTTTATCTTGTGAGATATAAATTTTTAAAGTGGGTCATGAATTGTGTCTTTTACTATTCACTCAATTTCATTTTTAAGGCCAAATATTTATTTGATAATTTTCAATGGTAGAGTAAAATCTGAGGATTTTAAAATCATACTTATGTTAGAATTTCATGGTTTGGTTAAATAAATATGAATTTCTGAGCATGGTGATCACTAATTACGTAATTTATTGTTCATGATTTAAAAAAATGGTCATAGAATCAGGAAGTAAAGATATGGCTAGACATGGACAAATAGTAGGATTGCAAGATAAAGCTCATACAATATTTTTAAGATTTAATTTCATAGATATGACTTTTTAAACACGGGATAATTTACATGAAGTAAAATGGATGAACACAAGGAATCCAAGTGATACGTAACTAACCCTATTCATGCATGTCACCCTATTTAACTACTAATTAGGCCAGATCTTGAGAACAGCTTCCTTTTTGACGTAAACACGTAGAAGGGATAATAAGAAAACTAGTCTTCTCTGTAACGATCCAGCAGCGGGAAGAAGCACGTAGGAAGAAGATCTCCCTTCAGGTACGTTCCTGTAAAGACCCTATTCTAAAGGGTATGGGATAGTTATAGGAAATGGAAAAATATAAGGGTCTATTGCCAGGGAAAAAGAAGCAATTAATGCTTCAATCCATTGAATCCATTGTCGGGTAAGGACATGTTGCCAGCAAATGGAGGTTGGCTTGTCAGCTGTAGGGTCTGAGGGAGATATATTTTTGTATATCTATAGGTTTATAGTGGGGTGGTTGGTGGTATATATATATATTCATATTTAATTGGCATATAGGTGGGCGTAAATCCTTTGAGCCCTTCATATATGTATTTATTTTGCCCAAAAAGAGAATGGCAGATACAAAAATTGAACCATGGTCACTCATTTAGGATAACACATCACTTAACTAACTACTCTAAGAAGTCACTTTGTCAGGTGAATGATCTTTCTGAAAGATGAAGCCCCATAACGTATGATGACTTCAATGGTGGTATTTTTGGGTATTCTAACTTCTTACTTAACATTCTTATAGAGTTATCTTCTTATAGAGTTATCTAAATTTTTATTTATTTACTTATGAAAAAACCTATATATTATTAGTATTATTATTTTCTTTCATTTTTATATGGGGTGCTACACCCTCCCCCACTTAAAAGAATTTGGTCCCCATATTCAACTGTATATATGGAGACATAGAGAGGGTAAGTACTTACAGACTAGAATAACTCTGGAAATCTTCTTTTCATAGACTCTTCAGTTTCCCATGTAGCTTCTTGTTCTAAGCATCGATTCTATTGGATTTTCACCATAGGGATCGTCTTGTTCCTTAGAACTCGAATTTCTTGGTCGAGGATCTTCATTGGATTTTGCTCGTAGGTAAGGTCATTCTGTATCACTAAGTCATTATGGTCAATGACATGGAAAGGATCGTGCACGTATTTCTTCAGCATAGCAATATGGAATACGTTGTGCACCTCTGATAGTTACGGAGGTAGGGCGATGCGATAAGCAACCTCGCCTACTCTTTCCAGCACTTCGAATGGACTAATAAATCTTGGTGTAAGCTTGCCCTTAACACCAAATCTTATAATACCTCGGCCAGGAGATACCTTAAGAAAAATATGGTTACCAACTGGAAACTCCAGATCTTCAAGGCAAATACCACCGCGGCTAGCTCTAAGTCATGCACCGGGTAATTCTCTTCATGCTTCTTCAATTGCCGGGACCAGCACCAGGGACAAGGTCGATTGTGAACGACACTTCCCTTTATGGAGGTAAGCTATATAATACTTCTGAAAAAACATCCGGAAAATCCCGAATTACACGGGTGTCTTCAAATTCCGTCTCCTCGCCTTTCGTGGCAGTCACAAAGGCTAGGAAAGCCACCCAACCTTTTCTTTTGCTAGCTCGGAGAGCTGAGATAAGAGGGGTTCTATTCCGAGGGCTAATATAAATCAGTTCGGGAAAATCCACAAAAGTTATCTTGCCATCCAATTGGCGAACCCTTTATATCTAGGCTTATCAGGTTGACAGGAGGTTGTTCCCTTTAATCATACCTTGCAGTTCGGGTAACGATGAGTGATATCGGACTTATTCTCGAGGGGTGTAGATATGGCTAAGTCTAACCATTCAGGCTCCTTGGAAAATAAAGCAGCAAACATCTTGGAAATAAATGAATGAGTTGCTCGGGTATCAAATAAAACTTTAGCGATTTTAGAGCAAATAGTTAGTGTACCTTCCATGCTTCCACCTTCTGTTGGTTCCGTTTTCTTAGAGAGCTTGTAGACGACCTTGATTCTTCATCGAATGCTTCTCTTCCTTAGTGGCTTGCTCCTTCATCAATGGATAGTCTAGGATTCGATGCTCTTGGCTCCCACATCGGAGGCAGCCTCCTAACTTCCTCCAGCATTCCTTTGTCTTCTGGCCGATTTTGTCGTAGTATTTACAAACTTCCTTAGAATGCGTAGTAGTAGAGAATGGCTTGTTACTCCTCTGAAATGTCTTTCCCATGGAGGATTCTCCTCCATTGTAGGACCGCTTCTTGTTGAACGGTGATTTGAAATTCCCCGGGCTTGCAATAGGTTCCTTCTTGTCCCATCCTCGAATCTTGTTAGACAGTTCAGTAGCGTCCTCGAGCAATTGGGTACGCCTAACCATCTTCGGGAAGACTTGAATGTCCATCGATGCGAGGTGTGTAATATAGTGGGGCCGAAGCCCGTTGAGGAACCTTTTAGCCTTCATCCTTTCGGTACACACCAAGTGAGGTGCATACATGGACAATCTTGCAAACTGGGCCTCATACTCGGCCATAGTCAGGGTCCGCTGCTTTAGTGTGACAAATTCTGCGGCCTCCTTTTCCTGAATGCGGTTGGAAATATATTTGCTATTAAAATGTTCAACAAAGTCATCCCATGAGGCATGGTTATTAGGCAATGTTACTTTTACGGATTCCCACCAATCTCGGGCATCTCACTCAAGTTGGAAAGTGGCCAATAAGACCTTTTCTTCATCCGTACACTGCATTGCACAGAAATTTCCCTCAATTTCTTTTAGCCAGTTCTCGGCATCCTCGGGATTAGTCGAACCCGTGAACCTTGGTGGGTTCGTATAACAAAAATCCATATGAAGGTCACCGGCTCCACGGTGAGCTCCGCCTTGCGCCACTTGCTGTAGCACCTGCATAGGACCTTACACGATGTGCTGCATCTCGCGCCATTGTGCTCTCTCAACAGCCATGATCCTACAAGGAATTTTTTTTTAAGCCTACTAAGTATCATTGTTAGCCATAAGGTCAAGTGTCATGTATAACTATAGGGGGGTCAAAGGTCAAATTTAATGATAAGGTCAAATGTCATCAAAGAACTTAACCCGTGGCCCTATCCATCTCACTGGGTATGGTGTAAACCTATCCTTAGACTTGGGTTTCCTAGATTTCGATCATGACTCCTAATTTCCTGACTTCTTATTCCCTAGGAAATTGAAATTTTAGGATCTAATACCACGAAGACTGTCACGCCCCGAGCGCGAAAGATACCCGAGGTCGTGGCCAGCTTATATAGAACCATTCAATCAGAGCAGTACACATATTTTTATTTGACAAAAGACAGACTGTGCAATTTACTTAAATCATAACTAAGATTAAATTCCCAAATTAATACCAACGTCCAAGATGACAATTATCCAATTGACCAAATGGTAATAATTCTAATCTACAACATTCCTTATTCAAATCCAAATACTAGGCTACAAGCCTTATCAAGCTTCAATCAACTAGACCAATCATAACTAGAAGTACAGGGCAGGACTTAAAATACAAAGGACACGACTAGTTGGCAGAAGACAACTGATCACTCTAGCACTCTTCACTCGGTCTCGTTCCCATTCATGTGGATGTCGCTATCCGAATTTCCTGAAAATGTTTGGAAGCAACTGGATGAGCGAATTGCTCAGTAGGATTTATATCTCAAGCTCTAACAATCTTTAAGTTAATTACAAGTTCATGCGGTATAATGATGCATGTTGGATCAAGCAAGAATATCAAGAATTGTATCAAGAGAGTATCACATGAATTTTAATAAGATGTTTCAATAAAGAAACTAGCAAGTAATTTGCAAGTAATTGCACAAGTCTTTCCAAGAACATGATAATCAATATTCAAGCAAGTCCTTTCAAGAAGGTAATAATCAATGATCAAGCGAGTAATCTCAAGCTCATATAATAACAAGTAGTGCAATGCAATTGGCTATTTTATTCATTCATTCAAGCAAGTAATTACCCCTTTTCGGGTCACGCGAGTCAAGTCAAACAAGTAGAGAGAGAGAGTAAGTGTGGAATGTCTCAAGTCAAGCAAGCAAGTACTTTCGCCCTTCTGCGGGCCTCAAGTCAAGTATTGCCCATTCTGGGCCACGCAAGTCAAGAATTGCCCATTCTGGGCCAAGCAAGTCAAGTCAAGCAAGTCAAGTCAAGCAAGTAGTTCGGTGCAATGCCAAACATCATGGTCAATATACTCCCATGGGCACAAGTACCTTCAGGTGCTCCTCCCAGGACCAGACCGGGCCTTATATGCAAAGCATTTCATGTATACTTTTAGACATCCACTCTCATTTATAGAGCTAATGTAGAATTTAAAGAAGTTTACCCATTGTAAGAACATAAAGTAGATTTTTAGGAATAGAATTCAAGGACATCTCGAGTGTAAATGATGAATTATGACCATCTACTTAAAATGCATGACACATGACATGAGTGTAGAACAATGGAGGTAGATGAGTTAAGGAGATGGCCAAAATTGTTGGAACCCTGGTTTTGACAATGACAATCTATGAGTCATGTGAGATTAGAATAAATAAATGTTTTGCATTTGATCTTTACATACATAGTTCAATGCATAGTTGCATCTTTCAGTATACAAAGTCTGTGCATATTTTGTTTACGTATTGAAAGTCGGTGCAACATTTCGTTGCACGCTATCAAGTCTGTACAACCAATGTTGCTACACTCGACCAAGTCAGTGCAAGCATCATTCATCCATTAGCTCAGCTCATAGCTAAGTCAGTGCAGTCCATGTTCATTCTACATACACAAAGTCAGCGCATACTTCGTTACCAAGTTCGTGCAACTTTTATTGCGGTAGGCACAGCAAGTCGGTGCGACTCTCGCATCGAACACATATAGTCAGTGCATACTTCGTTACCAAGTCCGTGCAACTCTTGTTGCTGCATGAACACAAGTCTGTGCAACTTTTGTTGAATCGAGCATTTAAGTTCGTGCATCATTTCATTAGGTCTGTGCATTATGCATTCATGCTTAAACTCTAGGCACGGCAAGTCGGTGCATCTTTTTGTCCTGCGCACACAAAGTTTATACACATCTCGGTGGCATGTCTGTGCATGAGTAGTTCGTCCCTATGTGCGTTTCATATACATATACATAATTGAGTCTGTGCATAGCTGTGCTTGTTGCATACAAAGCTCACGCATTTGTTGACCAAGTCAGTACATGCTTTTAGTCCCTCATATGTATATAGGAAGTCTGTGCATTCCTTTTCATTATGCATACTTTCTCATATGCATGCCGTATTATATGCATCAAGTCTGTGCACATTTAGTTCAAATCTCGAACTAACTCAGTGCATCTTTCTATTATCTTTTAGATTGATTCAAGCTGATAATAAGTCTGACCTTGACAGGATCACTACTCGAGGAGTCTAAGAAGGGCACGTGACCCAAGAATGGAAGTTGTGGCAGGATCGTGACACGTGTGAAGCAGTGAGCTGAAATGCTGCCACGTGGTCGCGCTAGGGGATCCTAGCGCATTCTGTCTTGTCGCGCTAGGTGATCCTAGCACGATCTGTCCTGCTGTCTCGTGCTCCCCTTTGGCCGTGTGTGTCCCGGACACCCCGTAGAGTTCTGTGACCGTGTCTTTGGGTGTCTGGAGGTTCCGTTTAGATCGATTAGCGTGCCCGTGGGCTTGGTGGGTCCGGGTGACCCCAGGTGTTCCGAGCTTCTGTGTTCTTGCTAGATCGAGTCACCGTATATCGGTGTGAGTGCGGTGAGGTTTCCCCGCAAGTCGTTGCTTCTCTGGAAGGTGGTTTCCGAGTGGGCCAAGCGTGTGGCCTTGGACGGTGAGTCCAGTCTCCCAGCCTGAGGCTGGAGGTTTCTTAAGTTCCCTCCTTGAGGGATGGGCCTCGGCGGTTGTGAACTGCCTCATGAGTTATCGCATTGTGGTTTTGGACCTACGGATTAGGCCAGATTGACGGCTCAGTGCTGTCGTGTGCAACGGTCTTGCCCCCGAGTCTTGTGACTCAAAGGCCGTTGGGTTTTGTAGGTCTAGTGGACCATCTAGAGTCTGGTGGCGTCGTGCCACCTGTTACTCCATGTTACTTGCAATGAGTGCGTGCGTAGTTTTCAGTGTCCACATTCTATGACACGTCCACTGGTCGTAGCCTTCTTACGGCACGCGTGTGCTGACCCACCTGGGAGTGGTGGAGCGGCTGACCTGAGAGAGGCGGTTTTTAGGCTGGTTACCGTAGGGCCCCTTGCCTTTGCCAACAGAGTTTGGTGGGGGGGAAAACCAGCTAGAGGACCCGACCTAGAGCAGATGGTCTGTGTGTGCACACGTAGTTGGGAGATTAGGACACGCGGTGATGAGCGTGACCCCAGCTAGTCCTTGTTGTGGTACTTGTTGCGTGTCTGAGTCTCACGCCCGGGGCGTCGTAGCTAGACACTTGTGACGCGGTGTAAGACGTCAGGGGACGCATCCGGTCGTTCTTCTAGTGGGTGGTGCTCCTGTCACATGACGTGTGTTGTCATGTACCGGGTTTTGTTTCCGTCCGTGAGACGGGACTCGTGAGTGGTTTCGGGAGTGTCCCCGGTGTCGAGGTCTGGGGTTTTCGGTGAGCGTCACCGAGGGCCTTTCCCCAGACAGCGTTGTGTTCACGACGGTGAGGTCGTGACCGTGTTCCCTGACCGTGTGGTTTTGGCTCGGGCCCTTTTCCTTAGGGCAGGCCTTCGCTACAGAGGTATCGTGGCGTTTTCCTAGTAGCGTGGCTAGGGCGGTTCGCGTCTGGTGGTCCCTGATCGTGGAATCGGGTGGTCGGGTGCATGGCTTGGTTGTCCCCCGACGGGAGACTAGGTTGTGTTTTCTGGTACAGTAGGAGTAGCTGTAGAGCCGAGGTTTTGTCGGCCACCGTAGTTACTTTCCTACTTTCGTAGTTACTGCTTTTGTGCCGCCGTTGTTCTCAGTTGGGGTTCTGCGGGATCCCTACTGGGCCAGTGACAGGAGGCTCACCCCTGCGTTTCAGGTGCGACGGTTCTGCCTCGAGGTTCGAGGGTGCTGTTCAGAGGTTCTTAGTTGCCAGCTTGCCGGGCCGAGTGTTCACTTGGCATGTGGTACGTTTTACTGCTTTGGATTGTACTTTCTATTGGACTGGACTCTGTTATGGTTGTTCATTTATTTCTATTAATTATTGAATTGTCCTGCCTTATTTCCTATCTCTTTGTACCTCCACACTCCTTTTTAGCCCTTCCGAGCCCTCCCGGCTCGTGGGCGGCGGTTCAAGTCTCGGGTTATCGGGCCTTCCCGGTAATCAGATTCTCGGGTCGTCACATGCACAGACTCAATCATTCCTGCGAAAGCAAATGCACGGACATGCTTTCAACGCAAAGCCTGAGGATGCATTGTCAGCATATATGTAGTGTGCAAGTGTTGCACGGGCATGATCAAGCCGTGAGTGCCCTTGCTTGGACTACACCGGTGCAAGAATGAGAGATGCACAGACTCACTTATGCAGGTGCAAGTATTGCACCGTCTCATTTCAATACTAGGATCAAATATTGCACCGACCGTGCTAAAACACGACATAGCACCGACTATCAATTTCAAGGCATCATGCAGGAACAAGACGCACAGACCACTATCCACATGAACAATAACATGCACAAAGGTTTTTGTGCAGCCTGACTGAGATATGCATGAACCTTAGCCTTAGACAAAACTTGAGTGCATTGACTTAACTGATGCTCAGACATATTCAGACCCAATGCAGCAAGCAAAATAATGCACCAACCTAAAGCAGTAACTGAATGCTCATCAGTTAAATCATCATTAAGGCATACAGATCAAGCACTTAATCATAGATTAATCATGCATTCTTATGTGGTGACTCCTAATGTTGCTATCATCAAAACAACACAACATCATCAAGGCACAGGGGGCACAACAAATTTTGGATGATTTCTGGTTTATAAGTGTTGAGTGGTCATTTGCTATTGGTATCTAAGGTTGTGTTTTTTGACTCATCTTATCTGGCCTTAGTCTTCTCTTTGTTCATGAGTGGCTTTCTCCAACATCTCCTTGTTCAGTATCTTCCTCTCTTCTCCACTTCTATCCTCTAATAAGATCATAGTTTATGCAAGTCAGGGGGAGTAATATCAGATTAATGTCACCTTTACTTATCTTCAATAATTAACTACTGAAATCATCCTAATCTCATAACTAAATTACTGATCTTTGTTGAGATGTGATCTTCAGTATATGAACATTAAATCTTATTTGAAAAGCCTTCATAATTAATCTGAATGATTCCTCAATGGTCTTAAAATAGTTCAAATTGGAAATTGCTCAGTAAGGCATCTAAAATCTGAAAGCTTTTAGTAAGAAGCCAATCTGATAGGAAATCTAAGGCTTATATGGTCCTTAATTCATGTCTAAATAAAATTCTGATAAAGGACCTGGGAATATGCCATCTAATAAAAATTAATCTTGGCAGAGCAATGGCATTTTATTTGAGAAACTGACCATCTATCTCAAAGAAATTCAGAGGTTAAGTCATGAGAATTAATGCTATCTATGTACAAAATTTTATGAAACATAAAGGTATATCGCACTGAGTAATCAGGGATTCTGGTGTTTGATCAACATGTTTCCTTGAGTAAAAAGGTGATGTTATACTGAAATGTTCAATAAAAATTGTGCAAACGTTTATGATCAATATGGTTGACCCTATGGTTCCTTCATTAAATTTATACTGATTTAAAGTCTATATAAAAATTGGGTTTTTCAATCAGTTATTGGCTTATGAAAGATGCTGGTAAGATTAAGGATGTTTTTGATTGAGTTATTTTCTTGATTAAGCTGTTTCTCTTCCATTGACTCATAAGGATAAATTATGGAGAATAATATTTTGAGATATAATCTCATATACCGAATATCGCTCTTCTGCGTAGAAAGGCTTTTTATGTTTTAAAGGTGAAGGGTATTTTGGGTATTAACCATTGAATATTGGTAAAGTTGGCTGCGTCTCATATATACGAAACCCTACTTGCTTTTCCGATCATACCCTCTTCTTTAAAGATGAAGCGTCCTCCCGCTCTCGAGTCTCCCTCTCTCAAGCCTGCTTCTCCAACCTTCCATCTTATCATCCCGCACATTCCTTCTTCACGTTTCCTCCTTCTCTTCTCATCGCCTCCACCATGTCTTCTCTGTCCGCCACGAGTGATAGGAAGAAGAAGGGCACAGAAGAGCATCAGCCGCCGCCTTCGCAGGCCCAGCAGACTGGTGTCACTCATTGGTTTGAGCGGAGGTCAAAGGTAGCACATTCAAGGGGAGCCACTTCTGAATCGGTTCAGAAGGAATCACTCTATAGGAAGAGAAAGGAAATGGTTGTTCAGTCGAAGGATAATTCAGAGGAGCAGTTGCCATCAGATTCGCCCAGAGAGGTATGTCAACAAAAGAAAGAAAAAGGGAAAGAAAAGGTAGAAAGGATTTCCTCCAAGCGACGCAAGACAGCTGTTTCAAAAGCCGCTATGTATGATTCTGAAGAAGAAGGGGTCCCTGCTAAGTATTCAGAAGCTGCTAAGTCTTCTTCACAAGTTGAGGTGGTTTTGGAAGTAGGAAAGGTCATGCTTCCACGGTACGTAGATTTTGATGACCAACCTATGATTTTTGAATTTCCTGAAGTATTAGAGATTTTTAAATTTCAGAAATGGAAGAAATTCTTGAGTAAGCATAGGATTTATTATCTTAAATTGGTTGCTAAATTTTACTGCAACTTGAAATGTATCTCTGAAAAGTCAAGGGTTCAGTCTGTAGTTAGAGGAGTAAAGATTGACTTGTCTAGGCACTTTCTACATAAAGTCTTTCGTATTCCAGAAGAAGGGGAAGTAGAAGGTGAATTTGATGTAAACCCGCATGCGGCCTACTCCCTCATTACAGAACTGCCTAGAGACCCCAGAGATCCAAAGAAACAGCTGTATCTCACCCAGTTCAATGCATGCAGATTTTCCCCTATAAAGAGATTAATTCATCATATTCTTAGAACAATGATAACTCCACAAGTCGGAGGTAGAGGGAGAGTGACAGATTCTCAGATATTTATTCTCTTCTGCCTACTCAAAGGTATCAAGATCTGTCTACCAGCTATAATGCTCCAGATAATGAGCACCTTCAAGGAGTCAAAGAGAAATATACCTTATGCTGCTCATCTGACAGTAATTTTCAGAAAAATGAAAATTCCACTGGAAGGGGAATCATCAAAGGATATTCTCAAAGTAAACATTTATAACTTGGATTTTATCAACAAGTACTTGAGGTCGAAATCATCCAAAGGCAGTAAAGTGAAAGATGCCATAGAACAAAGTGAACAGCCTCAGGTCAGTTTAGGAAAGGATCAAGAAGAGTCAGATGATCAGGACACAGCTCCTTTGAAGAAGAGAAAGAAAGTTCATAAGGGTTTTTCAGATAAAAGAAGTCAATCAACTGCTGTACAACAAGAGGAGACTACTGTTGAGTCTGCTGAGAAGAATCTCAAGGACCTTCTCTTGCAACAAGAAGTGAATGAGCTAAATTTGACAGGTGCTCAAATAACACAGCAGTTGGATCAAAATATCAGTCAGTTGTTTGATAAATTTGGGGTACAATCTGAACAGGAACAGCATAAAGTCCAGCAAGGACAAGAGGTAGATAAAGAAGAGGAAAGAACTGAAATTTCTCAAGAAGAGAACAGAATTGAAATTCCTCAAGAAGAGAAAAGTGAAGAATAGTCTCTTGCTGAAATGCTCACACAGATAATGAAAGAAGCTGCTGAAGAGATCTATGAAGAAATTGCAGAGTCTGTGGTAAATAAATAGGAGGATGAACCACAAGGAGCTCAAGTATCTGCTGAAGAAGCTCCACACGAGCAACGAATTGCTCCAACTCTGAGGGCAGCTGAAGAAGAATCACAAGAATATGTTATGGGACCTGCCCCTCACGACAGAATGTATCCAAGAATGTCATTCTCTCAAGCTCCTGAATATGGTCCACATTTTGGAGATGTGATTAGTCTTGGCATACCACCTCTTCCACCTCTTGAACAGCAACATGCGTATCACGTTGAGTTACCAGACTCTAGTGCCTCCACTTCTAGTTCACATGGAACAAATGCTGAACCTAATATTGCACAGATGTTGTCCAATTTGACAGAGATTGTACTTAATCAAAATGAATTGATGAACAATGTAGATGCGAAATGAACCTTTTTGGTGCCACCAAGAGGTATTGTCCCCCCCACGCCAGAGGGCGGCTAGGGTTTTGTCCTTGTAAAAGGGCCCTCTTGGATTAAGAGGTGAAGACCTTCTTTATAAGCACTCGGTTGCTTTCTCAACATCCGATGTGGGATTAATCATGTGACCCTAGGTCCACTACATAAGTCCCCCCTTGAGAAGGCAAGCGAGTGCGAGCTCAGGGTTCCCACAGACGGCGCCACTTTGTAGATGCGAGATGAACCTTTTTAGTGCCCCCAAGAGGTATTATCCCCGCCATGCCGGAGCGCGGCTAGGGTTTTATCCTTGTAAAAGGGCTCTCTTGGATTAAGAGGTGAAGACCTTCTTTATAAGCACTCGGTTGCTTTCTCAACATCCGATGTGGGATTAATCATGTGACCCTAGGTCCACAACAAAATAGTTTTTGTTCAATACTATTCAACTGGACAGAGTAGATGGCCGACTGAAACATCTGGAAAAGATTGTGAAAGCTCAAGGGATAGAGTTTTTAACTGCTAAACGAAAAACTGATGAAGCAGTACGAGAGATTTTGGAATCTCTTATGGCTATCAACAATAGAGTTGGTGACATGGTCAGCAAAATTCAAGATACCCAACTCTCCACTTTCAGCAAGATGGCTCAAATTCTTAGCCACACTTTTGATCTTAAAATTGAGTTTGAACTGATAAAGGGCACATTGAACAAGATAGCAGCCAGTCAGCCTGAAATCATTAATAAGTTTCACGTTGTCCAGTCTCATTTGTAGACCCTCTCAGAGAACGTTAGACAATCTATCACAAAACAAGAGTACACTACCTCCCTAGTGGACAGACTGGGGAGTACTGTGCATCAAAAGCTCGATAAGCTGTCAGACTCCATTAGAGATCTTCACACCTCCTTGCAGAACAGACTTCCCATCTCTGGTTCCAGCTTAGCATATCTTCCAAGAGACAGGGGGAGTTACCGTGGTCACTAATTTCTCCCAGTTCACCCTTTTTGATAATGACAAAGGGGGAGAATGAGTGGAATGTGAATGTGAATGTGTAAATGACGAGTAGTAACAGGACAGAGTCAGTTTGGACAGATAGTTTTACAGCTTTTTTAGTTTACTGGTGGTCAGTTTTGTTTGATGGACAGTTTCTGCTGTAAAAATAGTGCTGAAAGAGAATTTTTCATTCAAACACTACTTTATATCTTTTTAAAGTACACAGAAATGCTATGTTGTGTTGCATGTTTGTGTTGATTTCATGGTTGTGTTGATTGCATGTTTGTGTTGAATGCATGGTTCATTTTGTCGATGAACTCGGTTATGAATGTTAGCAAATTAATCTTACATGACTTATAGTTGTCATCATCAAAAAGGGGGAGATTGTTGGAACCCTGGTTTTGACAATGACAATCTATGAGTCATGTCAGATTAGAATAAATAAATGTTTTGCATTTGATCTTTACATACATAGTTCAATGCATAGTTGCATCTTTCAGTATACAAAGTCTGTGCATATTTTGTTTACGTATTGAAAGTCGGTGCAACATTTCACTGCACGCTATCAAGTCTGTACAACCCATGTTGCTACACTCGACCAAGTCAGCACAAGTATCATTCATCCATTAGCTCAGCTCACAACTGAGTCAGTGCGGTCCGTGTTCATTCTACATACACAAAGTCAGTGCATACTTTGTTACTAAGTCCGTGCAATTTTTATTGCAGTAGGCACAGCAAGTCGGTGTGACTCTCGCATCGAACACATATAGTCAGTGCATACTTCGTTACCAAGTCCGTGCAACTCTTGTTGCTGCATGAACATAAGTCTGTGCAACTTTTGTTGATTCGAGCATTTAAGTTCGTGCATCATTTCATTAGGTCTGTGCATTATGCATTCATGCTTATACTCTAGGCACAGCAAGTTGGTGCATCTTTTTGTCCCGCGCACACAAAGTCTGTACACATCTCGGTGGCATGTCTGTGCATGAGTAGTTTGTCCTTATGTGTGTTTCATATACATATACATAATTGAGTCTGTGCATAGCTGTGCTTGTTGCATACAAAGCTCACGCATTTATTGACCAAGTCAGTACATGCTTTTAGTCCCTCATATATATATAGGAAGTCTGTGCATTCCTTTTCATTGTGCATACTTTCCCATATGCATACCGTATTATATGCATCAAGTCTGTGCACATTTAGTTCAAATCTCGAACTAACTCAGTGCATCTTTCTATTATCTTTCATATTGATTCAAGCTGATAATAAGTCTGACCTTGACAGGATCTCTGCTCAAGGAGTCTAAAAAGGGCACGTGACCCAAGAATGGAAGATGTGCCAAGATCGTGACACGTGTAAAGCAGTGAGCTGAAATGCTGCCACGTGTCAAGGCGCTAGAGAGGGAATTCGTGGAAGACACACGTCCACCTATCTACTACTGTTATAAAAAGAAGACTTCTCCATCTGGAGAAGACTGATCGTGAATTGTGAAGATCGTGGAAATTTTTCAGAAGAGCTGAAGCAGAAAGAGCCTATACGATCTAGAGAGAAAAGAGAGAGAGAAGAAAGATTGAAAGAAGAGTTGGAGAGAGAGTGAGATCGAGAGAAGAATCTTTGATGTTCTGTTCACTGGTACTTGGATCAAATCCAGGCCAGTTGTGTGAGCGATATTCATCGGGTTTTATTTCCAGCTTTCAGTTGTTGTATTCCATCGTTCTTGTTTCTTATTTTTATCCTTGTTCAAGTTGTTTGTCAGCGGAGGTTAAGCTGTAATCCTCAGCGGGCAGAGGAGGATTCCTCTGGACGGGTTAGGCTATAAGCTCCAACGGTTGCAGAGGTGTGGTATCCTCTGGTCGGCTAAGCTGTAACACCCAATGGGTCAAGCTGTGAGTCAGCGGTTGGCGAAGCTGTAATGCCCAACTGTTCAAGCTGTTCGTCAGCGGATGTAGGCAAGCTGTGAGGCCCAGCTGTTAAGCTGTGTATCAGCGGAAGCCACACTCTAGTTGCAGTGTGGGGTGGACGTTGATCTCTGGAAAGAGATCGAACCACCTAAAAATCTTGCGTGCAGTGGTTTGTTTGTTTACTCTGTCTTCACTAGATGCATGCTTAGGTGCGCTCCAAGTGTTTGGTCACGGGTTCTATAGAAGATTTGATTTCTTGGCATCTTAGGTGGTGATTCTTCAATCAGTTTTTGGATGCTCATTCACAATTTTATTTGGGCAATATTTATAAAAGATCCATTCACCCCCCCTTTGGATCTACTTCCGCGTACCACATGTCTCAACACAAAAAAGTCATGTAAAGAAGGTCAACATAATTGTTGGTCAAAGTCAACAATACTGTTCAAAGTCAACGCTACTGTGGATGTGAAGATAAGTGACAATTGGTCAAAGTCAACACTATTAGTCAAAGTCAATGGTATTGGTCAAAGTCAATGCTACTGTTCAAAGGTGTCAACCGGTTAAAGTCATGCAGTGTTTTACTTTTCATGTAGAAATGCATAACTAGGGTCGATGCTAGTTTGCCTTGCATGCATATAAGGTAAGGTCGATGCTAGTAGGGTATCATGTATATCAAGGTATGTGTTACTTTGCATTAGGTCTGTGTTAGTCTATGTTACCTCGCATTAGGTCTGTGTTACCTCGCATTAGGTCTGTGTTAGTCAATGTTTTCATGTATATCAACGTCTGTGTTACCTTGCATTAGGTATGTGTTAGTCTGTGCCACCTTGAGTTGGTCTGTATATAGGGTCGATGCTGGTCTGTGCTACCTTTAGTTGGTCTGCATATAGGGTCTATGTTAGTAGTGTATCATACATATCAAGGTCTATGCTATCTTGTGTTGGTCTGCATATAGGGTCTATATTAGTAGTGTATCATGCGTATCAACGTCTATGCTACCTTATGTTGGTTTGCATATAGGGTCTATGTTAGTAGTGTATCATACATATCAAGGTCTATGTTACCTTGTATTGGTCTGTATATAGGGTCTATGTTAGTAGTGTATCATGCATATCAAGGTCTATGCTAGTCAATATTTTCATGTATATCAAGGTCTGTGTTAGTTTGTGTTTTCATATATATCAAGGTCTGTGTTAGTCAATATTTTCATGTATATCAAAGTATGTGTTAGTCAATGTTTTCATGTATATCAAGGTCTGTGTAGGCTACTGTACAGGTCTGTGCACATTCAATACTAACATGCTACAAGGTCAGTGCAGGTTTAGTTGGCAAAGGGTCAAGGTCGGTGCAGGTTACTGTACAAGTCCGTGCACATTCAAAACTAGCATGCTTTTGACACCTGTTTTTAGCCCGCAAGTTGCGTCATTTCTCTTGTTCATCATTTTTAATGTCCCAAATTAACCATTATTTTGGAGCCTTCCTTCGATAGATTTCAGGCCCATTTCATTATTCCATTCCCTTTGAGCATTAGAGATCATGATTTCTTAGAGCCCTGGAGCCTATTCTATCACCTTCCGGCCTTCCAAGTCGACTTACGGCCCATTTAGGTGGACTTCCCTCAGGAATGCGGCCCCTTTCGCTGCACAGTCTTAAAAAATGGTACCTTTTCACCCCCTTCCTTTCCTCTATTCATTAGGTGTCCTTCACCAAAGTTGTTCCATTTTTAAAGCCTTACATTTTCTTCATCTACGCCATTATCCTGTTCTCCACCGTTTTCAAGCCTTAGTGTTTTTCTCTGTTCTCACCCCATTTTCTCTCTCTTCTGATTATTTTTTCATCTTAATCTCTTCATGAAAGTTGTTCATCTTTCAGTTATCTATAATTTCTTCTTCTACCACTATTTCTAATTTGGCACCATTTTCAAGATATTTGCTGATTTCGAAAGTCACGCAAGCCTGGCAGCAAAACGGTCAACAGTTGACCGTCCCAAGGTAAACGGTCACTAGTGGACCGCCCAATGAATAAAATGGTCAACAGTTGACTATGCAAACAGTAACTTTTTTTAAATTTTTTTTATTTTTTATTTTTATTAATTTGAAATGTCAATAAACGGTCTGTGGATGACCGTTTATTCATTTTTGTGCCAAAAGTCGCCTGATCGCCTCCTAGTTCATTGAGCGGTCTACCCCTAGACCGCCCCATTCATAGAACGGTCTATCGTGTGACCGTTTATATAACAAAGAGTCCAAAAGTTCCTGAACTCCGTTTTCTTCGCCACTGGACTCTAAGGTTGATTTTTGTTCATCGGGGTCACCTTTCTATGGCTCTATCTTCTGGAATATTCCATCAAATCACTTCCCGTTTGTTTCTGCCTCTTGCCACCACTATTATCTTGAGTTTAAGCCATATAACTCGACATTTAGTGGAATATATTCACGGGAATCTTGGTCGTAATATCAGGTTTTATGCATTTTCGTGTCACACAAACTCTTCCAGATTAGGCTTCGGGGCCACCTTCCAAGGACTCTATCTTCCAGATCCTTCCACCAAAAAGAGTCTCATTTGTTCCTAGCTCTTATCATATCTATTATCTCATGATTTATCCATAGATCTCGAGATTTGGTGGACTCTATCTCCTACAATCTCGATGGAAACTTCTGAGTTTCAGCAGATTTCTATATAAACCTGCCCAGTTCGCTTGCGTGACGGGGGGCTCTTCTTGGACTCGGGGTGAAGCCATGTCGGATCGTCGACTCACACCTTCGACCCCACTACGAAGAGGGAAGTATCAGCTTTAATTTCCATCTATTTGGGCTCAGTTTTATTGCTCCAATCCTTAGTTCTCATCTCTTACTTTTCACAAATCACCACAGTTTTTACACTTAGTTTTTGCACTGTTTTCTGCACGTTCATACATTTTTCTCCATTTTTACACAACGTTTTTCTCCCTCTTCTTTCCACCGAATTTCATGATTTCAAATCCTATGCATGCACAACACTCCCACCTTCCTTTTGCACCCATTTATAGGGGTTAAAAACCCTCCCCCAGTACATTCTCCCCAATTCTTTAATGTTAATTTATCATTTCAGGACACATGCTACACTTTCATGATCTAATGGGTGTTCTTTTATTTTCATGGCTTTGTTTTGCAGGAGACCATCAATAGGACGTGAGGCCCTTGCTTTCTAGCCAGCTACGAGGTGAGGACGTGCACCCACATCGGTTCCCTGCATTCCCTTTGAGGCGCGATCACACGTGGTAGCGGCTTCCCCTCGGGCCGCATCTTCTTCTTCATTTTCCAAGGTACACGGCGCCGTCTTCATCCGTTCTCCATCTTTTTGGTGCTGTAGAACCTTGGTGGCGATCACGGTAAGGTTCCTCTTCTTCATCGCCCCTTTGCTTTTCATGCACTTTCATGCTTATATGTATGGTTACATGTTCATAGTTTGGGGGCGGGATAGATTGAAACATTTGTATCTACACATGCGACATGGTCAGTGCAGGTTTAGTTAGCAAAGGGTTAAGATCTGTGCACTTTTGGTTTCAAGAGTCGGTGCACATGCAAGCCAAGGTCGGTGCACATCACTCTAGAACCAGACCAAGGTCGGTGCACTTTTACAGTAAGCAGTCAACATTTGACCCAACGTATTTACTATTCATTTTCACACATTTTACTATTCACTCAACTTTGTTTTTAAGGCCAAATATTTATTTGATAATTTTTCATGGTAGAGTAAATCGAGGTGGTTAATGGGTAACAATTAGATCTTCCTAATCATTTTTATCTTGTGAGATATTAATTTTTTAAGTTGGTCATGAATAGTATTTTTTACTATTCACTTAATTTCATTTTTAAGACCAAATATTTATTTGATAATTTTTCATGGTATAGTAAATCGAGGTGGTTAATAGGTAACAATTAGATCTTCCTAATCATTTTTATCTTGTGAGATATTAATTTTTAAAGTGGATCATAAATAGTGTCTTTTACTATTCACTCACTTTCGTTTTTAAGGCCAAATATTTATTTGATGATTTTTCGTGCTAGATTAAATCGAGGTGGTTAATGGGTAACAATTAGATCTTCCTAATCATTTTTATCTTGTGAGATATTAAATTTTAAAGTGTGTCATGAATAGTATCTTTTACTATTCACTCAATTTCATTTTTAAGGCTAAATATTTATTTTATAATTTTTCGTGGTAGAGTAAATCGAGGTGGTTAATGGATAACAATTAGATCTTCCTAATCATTTTTATCTTGTGAGCTATCAATTTTTAAAGTGGGTCATGAATAGTGTCTTTTACTATTCACTCAATTTCATTTTTAAGGCCAAATATTTATTTGATAATTTTCCATAGTAGAGTAAAATCTGAGGATTTTAAAATCATGCTTATGCTGGAATTTCATGGTTTGGTTAAATAAATATGAATTTCTGAACATGGTGATCACTAATTACGTAATTTATTGTTCATGATTTTAAAAAAATGTTCATAGAATCAGGAAGTAAAGATATGGCTAGACATGGACAAATAGTAAGATTGTAAGATAAAACTCATACAATATTTTTAAGATTTAATTTCATAGATATGAATTTCTAAACATGAGATAATTTACAGGAACTAAAATGGATAAACACAAGGAATCCAGGTGATACGTAACTAACATTATTCATGCATGTCACCCTATTTAACTACTAATTAGGCCAGATCTTCACAACACCTACCTTTTTGACGTAAACACGTAGAAGGGATAATAAGAAAAGTAGTCTTCTCTGCAACGATCCAGTAGCGGGAAGAAGCATATAGGAAGAAGATCTCCCTTCAGGTACATTCTTGTAAAGACCCTATTCTAAAGGGTATGGGATAGTTATAGGAAATGGAAAAACATAAGGGTCTATTGCCAGGGAAAAAGAAGCTATTAATCCTTCAATCCATTGAATCCATTGTCGGGTAAGGACATGTTGCCTGCAAATGGAGGTTGGCTTGTCAGCTGTAGGGTCTGAGGGAGATATATTTTTGTATATCTATAGGTTTATAGTGGGGTGGTTGGTAGTATATATATATATTCATACTTAATTGGCATGCAAGTGGACGTTAATCCTTTGGGCCCTTCATATATGTATTTATTTTGCCCAAAAGATAATGGCGGATGCAAGAATCGAACCATGGTCACTCATTTGGGGTAACACATCACTTAACCAACTACTCTAAGAAGTGACTTTGTCAGGTGAATGATCTTTCTGAAAGATGAAGCCCCATACCATATGATGACTTCAATGGTGGTATTTTTGGGTATTCTAACTTCTTACTTAACCTTCTTATAGAGTTATCTAAATTTTTATTTATTTATTTGGAGAAAACCCTATATATTATTATTACTATTGTCTTTTATTTTTATATGGGATGCTACACCCTCCCCCACTTAAAAGAATTTAGTCCCCAAATTCAACTGTATATATGGAGACATAAAGAGGGTAAGTACTTACAGACTAGAATAACTCCGGAAATCTTCTTTTCATAGACTCTTCAGTTTCCCATGTAGCTTCTTGTTCTAAGCATCGATTCCATTGGATTTTCACCATAGGGATCGTCTTGTTCCTTAGAACTCGAATTTCTCGATCGAGGATCTTCATTGGCTTTTGCTCGTAGGTAAGGTCCTTCTGTATTACTAAGTCATTGTGGTCAATGACATGGAATGGATCGTGCACGTATTTCATCAGCATAGCAACATGGAATATGTTGTGCACCTCTGATAGTTACGGAGGTAGGGCGATGCGATAAGCAACCTCGCCTACTCTTTCCAGCACTTTGAATGGACCAATAAACCTTGGTGTAAGCTTGCCCTTAACACCGAATCTTATAATACCTCGGCCAGGAGATACCTTGAAAAAAATATGGTTACCAACTGGAAACTCCAGATCTTCAAGGCAAATACCACCGCGGCTAGCTCTAAGTTATGCACCGGGTAATTCTCTTCATGCTTCTTCAATTGCCGAGACCAGCACCAGGGACAAGGTCAATTGTGAACGACACTTCCCTTTATGGAGGTAAGCTAATTAATACTTTTGAAAAAACATCAGGAAAATCCCAAATTACACGAGTGTCTTCAAATTCTGTCTCCTCACCTTTCGTGGCAGTCACAAAGGCTAGGAAAGCCTCCCAACCTTTTCTTTTGCTAGCTCGGAGAGCTGAGATAAGAGGGGTTCTATTCCGAGGGCTAATATAAATCAGCTCGGGAAAATCCACAAAAGTTATCTTGCCATCCAGTCGGTGAACCCTTTATATCTAGGCTTATCAGGTTGACAGGAGGTTGTTCCCTTTAATCATACCTTGCAGTTCGGGTAACGATGAGTGATATCGAACTTATTCTCGAGGGGTGTAGATATGGCTAAGTCTAACCATTCGGGCTCCTTGGAAAATAAAGTAGCAAACATCTTGGAAATAAATGAATGAGTTGCTCGGGTATCAAATAAAACTTTAGCGGTTTTAGAGCAAACAGCTAGTGTACCTTCCATGCTTCCACCTTCTATTGGTTCCGTTTTCTTAAAGAGCTTGTAGACGGCCTTGATTCTTCATCGAATGCTTCTCTTCCTTAGTGGCTTGCTCCTTCATCAATGGACAGTAGGATTCAATGCTCTTGGTGTAGATTTGTTTTTTTTAATTAGATTCCTATCCCACCCCCTTTAAATACATACATACGTGCATAAACATGTGAATCAAAGACAAGGGGGATGAAAGGATGGAAATACTAACCGTGATCGCCACCAAGGTTCCAACAACGCCAAAGGATGAAGAAAGGAGAGGAACGGCGTCGTGTACCTTGGAAATATGAAGACTTGATCGCGCTTACTTAAGAACGAGATGCGGGGAACTTGTGGAATCAAACCTCTTCTCCTCCCAGCCGGCTAGATGAAGAAGGCCTCACGTTGTATTCATGCTCTCCTGCGAAACAAAGATGAAACACAAAGGCAAAAATCCATTAGAACATGAAGTGTAGAAATCTGCGCAAAGTGATAAAATAGCATGAATAAAAGGGGGAGAACGCACCGGGGGAGGTTTTTAACCCCTGTGGAAGGGTGAAAAAGATAGGTGGGTGTGTTGTGCATGCATGAGATTTGAAATCATGAGATTTGATTGAGAGAATAGAGAGAAATCATTGATGCAAAATAGAGAAAAACACGTGTACAGAAAGTGCAGAAAACTGTGATGATTTGTGATTTTGAGGAGACTAGAACTAAGAGTGTAGACCATGAAATCAAGCCCAGAATGATGCAATGGAAAGCTAATACTTCCCTCTTCAAGATAGGGTCGAAGTTGTGAGTCGGCGTTGTAGCATGGCTTCGTCGCACGTCCGGAAAGAGCCCCCCTTCGCGACTGTGAACTGGGCAGTTTTTATAGAAAAGTGATGAAACCCCCAACTTTCCTCCATGAGTTTAAGAGATAGAGTCCATCAAATCTCGAGATCTATGGATCAATCTCGAGATAATAGTCAAGATAAGTCATAGGAGAAAACGGGACTCTATTTGGATGAAGGATCTAAAGATATGGCTTCTTGAAGGGAGCCCCGGAGCTTAATCTGCAGAGTTTGAGTTGAACCAGGACACCTAAACCCTCAAATTTCGAGCATGATTTTGAGCAAGATAGCAAATAAAATTTGGAGATCTTTAGATTGAATTCAAGATAATATCAAGGAGAAACCATAGGAACAAACGGCGCTCAATTCGGAGTAGAATTCAAGAAGTTATGGACTCTTCAAGAGGGCCACGGCGCACAGAAACGGAGCAGAGTCCAGCACGAATTGGACTCTCAGGTGTGTGTAACGGTCTATCGTAGGACCGTCAGAGTTATGTAACGGACTAGGGTAGGTCCGTCACACTCTGGGAGTCGAACGGGACGATTTCAGACAATTTTAGGTGTAACGGTCTACTGTAGGACCGTCACAGTTCTCTGACGCATCTACAGTAGACCGTCACACTGCTCTGACGCATCTCCAGTAGACCTTCACACCGATGAAGGCAGATTCTAGGCAGACTGCGCGCGACTTTGGAAATTGAAGCGTATCTCTCAAACGGGGCAGAACTAGCGAAAGTGATAGAAGAAGAAATTGTAGATAACTGAGAGAGGAACAACTTTTATGAAGAAAGTAAGATGAGAAAATGATTAGAAGAGGGAGAAAATGGGGTTAGAATAGAGAGAAAAATTCTGGGACATAGGTGAACAGCATAGCACGTTGGAAAAACACAAATAGCTCACAATCGGGGCAGAACTGGCCAACAACGTAGAAGAAGAAATTGTAGATCTTTGAAAGATGAACAACTTTGGTGAAGACAACTTTTTGAATAGAGGAATAGAAAGGGATGACAAAGGACCACTTTTAGGACTGCGCAGTAAGAGAGAGCCGATTACTTGAGGGAAGCCGGCCTAAATGGGCCGTAAGTTGATAAAATAAGCTCCAAGGCTCTAGGAAACCATGATCTCCAAGACTTAAAGGATATGAAATGGTAAGAATCCATCCGAGAAAGCTCCAAAATAATAGCTAATTCGGGGCATCAAAATGATGAATAAGAGAAATAACTCAACTTGTGGGCTAAAACGGGTGTCAACAGATGCCCCTCCTTGATGTCCGCTTTGCAAGGGAACGAGCGGAAGCGGCACGGAGGCAAAATGGAAAGGAGATGGAGCGAAAGCAATAGCGACGTGAAATGGAGATGAAGCGGAGATGAAGCGAAGAGAACTGATAAGCGGGCATCAAGGCAAAAACACACCCGTCATAACCAACAAGCGACAGGAATTCTCCTGAAAATGCTGAACTAACCACAAGGAATGGATGACGCGGATAAGACATGTCTGGAGAACTAACTAAGAAAGGAAAGGAAACACGACCAGCCTCATCGGGGACACAATCCACGGACAATGAGTGGGTCGAAAAGAACACAGCGTAAGAGCTGGAAAGGAGAATAAGACTGAGATAAAATTCAGACAGGAATCACACTAGCCAAACAGACCAAGCGGAAAGATCAGAAAAATCGTTTGAAGTCAGAGTGGAATGAGGAATCTCTTACCCAAGAGAGCTTAAGTGCAATTAACCATTGCTGAGGAGAAATCGTTGAATGGATCACGAGGCATGAATGCTCAAAATGACACGATGCATGCTCGGCTAAAATAAAGAAATCATCAAAACGAATGCAAAGAAAGATAAAATAGAAAGTACTCAAGGATAATATTGCTAGACTGAGTAAAATGGGGTCAAGAGTCTTCTTGCAACCATGGCGTGCGAGACAGAGTCCATCGTCCCCCACCCGACTCAACTGAGTGGCCTATCCAACGATTAACCGTATGCTCCTAGATCATCATCGTTTTTGTTAAAGGGGAACATCAGATCCCAGAACACACGGTCAATCAGCCGGTCCTTGAGAGGCTATAATAATGTAGATACTATATAGTAATGCAACAATGAGTGGGGAATAGAGAGCCATACCTGACTTACCTGTCAAGTGAAACGGCATTTTTTTGGAATTTTTGATTTCTACTTTTTATGGATTTTCAAATAAGACAACAACAATATGAATAAACATGATGTGAACATGAACGAATATGAATGAGCATGACATGAACATAACATAATAAGAGAAATATGAACGAAACATGCCACAACATAACATAACGAAGATGGATGAAACATAACAAACAAACAAATGGCAAGCATGCATGCGACTAAAGGCACGGTGGGACAAGACAACACGCACATGGTGGGACAGCACACGCGGTGGTATAAGGACATGGTGGGGCAAAGACACGTGGGATGACAATACCACGAAGGACAAAGACACTTGTGATGAATGGCACGGCGGGACAAAAGATACGATCAATCACGAGAGGACATAGACAGATATGATAAGGACACATCGGGACAAAAGACATGGAGGACCATAGACATGGTAATGATAACAAACACATTCTTCAATCAAAGCCCAAGATCAGATGAAGCGGAACCGCCAGGTTCAAAATCGTAAGACAATGCCTCCCATGGAGACATGATTAAGCAGATAAGCAAAAGCAGAGAAAGCCATGAACTTCAGAATAGATCCAGAGATAGGATTGAAGAGATGAGAACATATCGAAGAATATGAGCAGGAGATAGAGCGAAATATAGAGCAAGGAAAGTTTGAACCTGTAACCTGCAGTCTGCACACTTAGCAAATAGATTACGTATCTGTCCTCAAGATAAAAAATAAAAGGAACAAAAGAGAAGTATTTTTGGATTTTTGTATTTCTGATTTTTTTTGCCATATTCAATTTTTTTTATTTTTTTAACATATTTGATTTATTTTGGAATTTTGACATATTTGATTTTTTTTGGAATCTTGACATATTTAATTTTTTTTAGATTTTTGATAATATTTCATTTTTTTGGATTTTGACAATATTTCATTTTTTTTGGATTTTTGAAAATAGCAATCCGCAGCACCCAAAGACAAGCTTGAACTACTGGCCAGGGATCGCCGTCCCTCCCCTCTCATTAAAGACTTCCCTTGAGCAGGGCGTGCATGTGAGGGTGGCTTACCATAACCAACCGCCTCAAAAGAACGGTGTCCCTACTAAGGCCATACCCGGGATACAACCCAGCCTAAGAGGGAGGAGCAGAAGAAAATTGGAGACAAGCTCTATGCAGGATGGGAGGTATCAAGATTCGACTTCCTTCCAAGGCACCACCCCTCAAAGAGATAGGTCTATTGCGCCGGGGCTTTGTGTCTTTGATTTTGAGACCCATATCTATCAGGCACGCATGCGACCGGGCTCATGACGTCCCGCGGGGAACTTTACTACCACTCTTGCCATGCCTTTGATTTATAATTTTGCATTGATTTTCATATATGATCTTCATTTGACAGCCTTTGTTGGCTAGATATTGCATGAAAGCTCACTTTCGAGGGTCAAGAGTGCCCCTATTTGAGACCTCTCTCGTATTAGGGAGCGCCTAGGTTGGTCATCTCATCCATCAATCTCTTGCCCCTACACTTGGCCGAGTAGAGAAAAGAAAAAGACCTTTGTGCATACCCATGGTATGGCCAAAGCAGCAACGATGTTGCACTAGAGAGATCGGCTATGGCTTGCCGTGAAGTGTGTGAAAAACCCATGCCTAAAGGTCACCCTCAACGATCGGGAATGAACTGGACTCCCAGCGCGGAGCTATCACCAGCCTAAGGATGCTGCAGAAGCGAACTCATTTTAAATGAACTAAGCAAATTTCTAAAAGCCACTTAACCATGTAAGGAACCAACGTTAATCTTAACAATGTGCAGGAGTAAATAAGTGATAATAATAGCATGTTCTTTGCACAAAATAAAGATACCTTGCAAATCCACGGAATGAAACTAGCATCCTGAAGCAATCGTGATCATCGAGCTTCGCACAGCACGAGCTTCATATTCCTTGCTTGACAGGATGAAAGAGAGAGGATAGCAAAGGATAAAAGATTCCTCTACATGGAGGAGCGGCAGACATTAAACTAGACGAATAAGGATAAAAAGGAAGAGAGACGAGGGCTAGAACTCCCTCGTTAAGGCACAGAGACCTTGATAACAAGGAACCAATTACAGAAGAAACCAGATTAGCCAAGATCAAGGCGGACTAAAGCCTCGAAAGCAGCAAGAAAAAAGGTAATGATCCTAAAAGGGTGAAGAGGAGAGAGTAGAAAGATAATAAGAAGAATCTCCGACGTGGTCGGAGAAGAGGGACGAGAATCATCCGATAGTACCGGAGAAGGATAATGGGAGACACTCGACAAGGTTGGAGAATAAGAAGGAGAACCCGGAGATACCAGAGGAGAAGAATCAGAGGAGGACATAGACTGAGGCCGAGAATGGTGAGGAGATGGAAAGTTCGAAGGTTCCGGATAGGAAAAGGAAGAACGGGGATTCACGGATCTAAGATGGTAGGAGAGAATCGTTGAGGGAGAATTAGGAGAGGGCAGATACACCACCCAGGGGTGGGAACCGAGCAGAAGAAATGATGAGTGAAATGAAGAAGAAGGAAGAGAAGTGGACCCCTGAGTGCACAATTGACGGCCCTTAAACTTACGCCACCGCCTCTTCTTAGATGATACTTCTTGAACATGGACTCGCCTGGCGTGGACTCGGACCTTCGGCCTTCTTAATCTTTAATACCTTCTTAGATAACAGGTCCACCTGACAGATGGCCTGGCCCGGTCATGAATATGCAGCTTCATCAGGGCAGTTGCCCCTAGACACCCAGTGCTAACAACAGTAGATGGACATTCTTGAACAACTAACTCCTCATAATGTTGAATATCATAAAACCATGGAGTCTTATTACTTGGCACAAGTAGCATGAGATTCGGCATCTTCACTCAGCAACTGGGCATGAAGCATAACTCCCTTACCAGAAGAGCAGGACGAAACTGAGGGAGAGTAATGCGCGGCATTGACATGGCCGGCTTGCTAATGAACAAAGGGAGATTGCATAGAATGTGCAGAATGTCCTTGGAGAATATAGAAGATACGGCCAATTGCCCTTTGAACATAGAGTGCATAATCTGCTTGGCGACCGTATGCGTTAGCACAACACCGGTAGAGAACCCTTCTTGGCCTGTCATCTGAACAGCAATAGAGCGAGGAGAAATAATAACATCAACGGTGAACTCTCCGACGATCAAGGAGATTACCACCGGCCTCGCTCGGGAAGAAACTGGCATCAACTCAAGGGAACTCTTCTTAGAAACTCTCATCTTTGAAAGTAGAGGCGCATCATCCCTAAAATAACCAGGGACGAGGACACGAACCAGCATCCGACAGATAAAATCTTGAATCTTGAAATGCAAGGCCGACACTAAATCATCCTGACTTGGCTTATTGTCTCCCTGGGGATTAGACCCGAGGGGCACCAAAGGAAGCGCACACCCGCTCCGTGGGGTGGAAGTGGTTGGAGAAGTAAAGGGAATATGTTTGGGTGGAACACGTGAAGGTTTGTAAGGCATGGAGGCTCCAACAGGAGTGGTGATGTAAAGTGAAGGTGCAGGCGATGTGGCGATGATAGGCTCGGGTGGCGACAAAGGCAAAGGTGAAAGCGTGGCTAAGGGTAAAGGTAAAGGCAAATGTATGGCTTGCTCAGGCTCGGGCAAAGGTGATGGCGGAGATGGAGGCAAGGGTGGAGATGGAGGTGGTGATGGAAGCACTGGTGGTGGAGATGGAGATGATGGTGATGGCAATGGAGATGGTGAGGATAGTGATGAAGGCGATGGGGGTAGTGGACATGGAGGTGGAGAGGGTGAAGAGGGTGGTTGTGGTGTCCACCGTCGACGTGTCGACACAACGCATCGAGCGGTGTTAGGGATAGAATTAGTGGTAGTTGCGGCGGGAGATGAAGGGGAGGCACTAGCCTGAGCGGAGGCTTGGGTTTGTGGAGGTTGTGGAGATTGGATAGGAGATGCCATAGGTAACTGAGTAGGTGATGGAGCGGGTGCATTGCTAGATAAAGAACCACAGGGGTGCCCCTGGTCTTGAAGTAACGGAGACGGCTACCCAGGCTGAACTTCTTGCTGCTGTTGTTGGCTACGGAGATGTAAAATGACTTTATGCATAGCGGCCCAATCAATCCTTTTCTTAGCTTCCAGGTCATAAACATAATCCTAGAACTCAGGACAATCCTCAACCAAATGACCCTGTTGGCTGTGAAAATCACAGAACTGAAGCATATCCCCGACCGCGGGTCGGCAAGGCACAACGGAGAGAGCGGCAACGTGTGAGTGGCCATCAAAGCCCTAAAAATGTCGATAAAGCACTCCGGCAATGGAGGACAAGGAGCCCGCTTCGGGTAAGGTGAATGCTGAGGGATATGTGATGGAGATGGTTGTGGAGACGGAAGTGGAGGTTGCGTAGGAAATAGTGTGTGGCTAGTGGTGGAGGGATTTGGTGAAGGCATATGTGGAACGGAGTGGGGAGGTATGTAAACGGCATCCACCTGCTCGGGATGTGGTGTTCCCTTGACCGAAAGTGGAGACGGAGACGGGTATGTGGACACGGGAGGCTGACTCATGGAAGGTTGATATGCGGAGGCGTATGGGTACGTAGAGGCGGGAGGTTGGCTCGTGGAGGGATATGTGGCGGAAGGCTGACTCATGGCGGGCCGGCTCATTGGAGCATAGGATTGGCACGTGGAGGGTGAAGGTTGATATGTGGAGGGGGATGATGGAGACTCGGGGTCAAGGGAATCTTGGATTTGTTGGCGAATGAAGCGGGCTCGGCTGTATAATTGTTGCCAGGAGGTGATGTCGTTGAGGGCTAAGATGAACCGATACTCGGGCATGGCATTGGATATCAGCATCTTGATTTGCTCTCCCTCCGGTATGTGCCCCGTGACCTGCGCGGCAAGGCGACACCAACGATCGGCAAAGGTAGAAAACTCCTCTTCGGGCTTCATCATCTCATGGGCCAGATCCACAATAGAGTACTTGGGCCCAACCTGATCTTGAAACTGCTGAAGAAATTTCCCTTGCACGGCTTGAAAATTCACGACTTACTCTTGCGGAAGAGAGAAGAACCAATCCCGAGCCGGGCCTTCCAATGACAGACCAAACAGATAAGCCATCAAGTGTTGGTCATGTCAAAATTGGGCCGACTCATAAACAAACTCCTTCAAGTGCACATACGGGTCACCGACTCCACTATAACGGCGATATGTGGGAATTTGTGATGGAGGTGGGAGCTGAAGACCTTGGAAAGTGAACGGAACACTTAAAGAGGATTTGGGATCGATCCGACGTTGAAGCTCATCAAGCTGGCGTTGGGTTTGAGCAATCATCTCCTGGGTAGGGAGAGATCGATAAGAATATGGGCCAGCTTGAGCAAGAGGTTGTGAATTAGGACCAGGAGCATGGTATTGGGCCGGATAAGAGGATCCGGGCTGAGAAGAAAAAGGGCCCATTCTGGGAATGGAAGGGTGAGCGGGCCTGGAAGAGATGTTGGAACATGGGTTGAATGGGCCAACAGCAACATGGGCAGAATAATGAGGCCCATTAAGAGAATAATGCCCATTAGCAATTGGGCCAGCAACATATGAAGGAGAAGGAGGAGGCCCATGAATAGAAGATGGCCCATTATGAGAAGAAGGCCCATGAATATGAGACGTAATGATGCGTTGGGCCTGGGCCGGGTCCATTTGATGAACAAGGCTTGAAAGATGGGCCATGAGATTAGCCTGTTCCTCGGATGGATCAGAAGGACCACGGGAAGATGGGCCCGCGTGAGAAGAGGATTCCACGCGGGAATAAGAAGAAGATTGGGAAGAAGAATGATACAAGCGGTTAGAATACTGCTCCATGAGGGCAAATGGAGATTTAATACAATGATATCAAGGATAATATAAGTGGGGAAGCAATGGCTTAATGGGCTCGAGGACAAGAGGGGACTGACCCACTAATGGACAACGGATCAGGGGACAATGGACTAGATAATGGACACACAAAATGGGCTAAGCTAAATGGGCCTAACAACAACAAAACATATGGATGATGAAAGAATGCAACACAAAAACCACTAATGGGCTTGGACAAGCCCAAACAACACAAACAATGCAATGTGAGAGTTTTCACCCAAGTCAAACAAGTTGATATGATGGGAAATCTTTTAGTGGTTTTAATAGACCTTTTAATGATTTGAATTAGGAAAAATTCCCTCAAGATAGGAATCCTATGGGAATAAGGTCCAAACTTTGTGTTGACTAAGGTTAACTCCCTTACACGTATGCAAATGCAATCCTAAGGTGTGGAAAGGTACAACCGGCCCGACGTCCGTGTGGGAATCCACGGCTCACGGGGACTTATGGAGGTCCCGGATAAGATCACCTAGTCGACTCCAAGGAATATGGAGGTGAGAGGATCACTTAATAAGGTAGGAAATGGAACTATGATATGCGATGTATGGCCCTATGTGCACCAGAGTGCATGCAAATTCTAGCTTAAAACTAGAAAATCAAGATAAAATTAAACTATGCAAACATGATCCAACTAAGCCAAATAGTATATGGATGGAAAGACAATACAAAGGTCTGTACAACGGGCCTAAGAACAGATCAATCTGACCCCAGGAGGTCAATCAAATCACTGAGCAAAGATGCCCCCGTGAACCTATGCGCAGACCACATGCAAATTTTATGGACAAAATGCTAAAATGATGACAATTTTTAACTAAGTAAATGAGACCCAAATGATGCAAATAAGCTATGGATGGAAAGACAATACAAAGGAATATCCAATGGAACAAAAATTACTACAATCAGACATCGAGAAGGCAGTCAAATCACTGAGTAAAGATGTACCTGTGAACCTGTCCCTGAGCCTGCCTACAGAACTTATGCACAAAACTCAAAAAGTTGGACAATATTAGAATATGCAAATGTTAACCAAATGATGCAAATGATATATGGATGGAAAGACAATACAAAGGGCTATCCAACGGAACAACAATAAGCTCAATCGGACTCCGGGATAAAAAGTTATGCCTCAATGAATATGGCCTTGTGAGCATACGCGCAAGACTGCCAGAAGCTGTAACGGTCTACCAAATGACCATTATATGACCGTGACGGTCTACCATAAGACCATCACATAACCAGAGCCCGTAAAACACCAAAAATAGTGGGAGAATGGAGGAAATACTACCTAAACATGAACATTCACCCACCCAACCTACAAAAGAGCATGAAAACAAGCGTGATGGGCATTGGTGTCCCACCGTGATCGCCAAAAAACTGTAGATTTGTTTTTTTAATTAGATTCCTATCCCGCCCCCTTTAAATACATACATATGTGCATAAACATGTGAATCAAAGACAAGGGGGATGAAAGGACGGAAATACTAACCGTGATCGCCACCAAGGTTCCAACAACGCCAAAGGATGAAGAAAGGAGAGGAACGGCGTCGTGTACCTTGGAAATATGAAGACTTGATCGCGCTTACTTAAGAACGGGATGCGGGGAACTTGTAGAATCGAACCTCTTCTCCTCCCAGCCGGCTAGATGAAGAAGGCCTCACGTTGTATTCATGCTCTCATGCGAAACAAAGATGAAACACAAAGGCAAAAACCCATTAGAACATGAAGTGTAGAAATCTGCCCAAAGTGATAAAATAGCATGAATAAAAGGGGGAGAATGCACCGGGGGAGGTTTTTAACCCCTGTGGAAGGGTGGAAAAGATAGGTGGGTGTGTTGTGCATGCATGAGATTTGAAATCACGAGATTTGATTGAGAGAATAGAGAGAAATCATTGATGCAAAATAGAGAAAAACACGTGTAGCAGAAAGTGCAGAAAACTGTGATGATTTGTGATTTTGAGGAGACTAGAACTAAGAGTGTAGACCATGAAATCAAGCCCAGAATGATGCAATGGAAAGCTAATACTTCCCTCTTCAAGATAGGGTCAAAGTTGTGAGTCGGCGTTGCAGCATGGCTTCGCCGCACGTCCGGAAAGAGCCCCCCTTCACGACTGTGAACTGGGCAGTTTTTATAGAAAAGTGATGAAACCCCCAACTTTCCTCCACGAGTTTAAGAGATAGAGTCCATCAAATCTCGAGATCTATGGATCAATCTCGAGATAATAGTCAAGATAAGTCATAGGAGAAAACGGGACTCTATTTGGATGAAGGATCTAGAAGATATGGCTTCTTGAAGGGAGCCCCGGAGCTTAATCTGCAGAGTTTGAGTTGAACCAGGACACCTAAACCCTCAAATTTCGAGCATGATTTTGAGCAAGATAGCAAATAAAATTTGGAGTTCTTTAGATTGAATTCAAGATAATATCAAGGAGAAACCATAGGAACAAACGGCGCTCAATTCGGAGTAGAATTCAAGAAGTTATGGACTCTTCAAGAGGGCCACGGCGCATAGAACGGAGCAGAGTCCAGCACGAATTGGACTCTCAGGTGTGTGTAACGGTCTATCGTAGGACCGTCAGAGTTATGTAACGGACTAGGGTAGGTCCGTCACACTCTAGGAGTCGAACGGGACGATTTCAGACAAGTTTAGGTGTAACGGTCTACTGTAGTACCGTCACAGTTCTCTGACGCATCTACAGTAGACCGTCACACTGCTCTGACGCATCTCCAGTAGACCTTCACACCGATGAAGGCAGATTCTAGGCAGACTTCCCGCGACTTTAGAAATTGAAGCGTATCTCTCAAACGGGGCAGAACTAGCGAAAGTGGTAGAAGAAGAAATTGTAGATAACTGAGAGAGGAACAACGTTTATGCAAAAATTAAGATGAGAAAATGATTAGAAGAGGGAGAAAATGGGGTTAGAACAGAGAGGAAAATTCTGGGACATAGGTGAACAGCATAGCACGTTGGAAAAACACGAATAGCTCACAATCGGGGCAGAACTGGCCAACAGCGTAGAAGAAGAAATTGTAGATCTTTGAAAGATGAACAACTTTGGTGAAGACAACTTTTTGAATAGAGGAAGAAAAAGGGATGACAAAGGACCACTTTTAGGACTATGCAGTAAGAGAGAGTCGATTACTTGAGGGAAGCCGGCCTAAATGGGCCGTAAGTTGATAAAATAAGCTCCAAGGCTCTAGGAAATCATGATCTCCAAGACTTAAAGGATATGAAATGGTAAGAATCCATCCGAGAAAGCTCCAAAATAATGGCTAATTTGGGGCATCAAAAATGATGAATAAGAGAAATAACTCAACTTGTGGGCTAAAACGGGTGTCAACACTTGGCTCCCACATCGGAGGCAGACTCCTAACTTTCTCCAGCATTCCTTTGTCTTGTGGTCGGTTTTGTCGTAGTATTTACAAACTTTCTTAGAAGGCGTAGTAGTAGAGAATGGCTTGTTACTCCTCTGAAATGTCTTTCCCATGGAGGATTCTCCTCCATTGTAGGACCGCTTCTTGTTGAATGGTGATTTGAAATTCCCCAGGCTTGCGACAGGTTCCTTCTTGTCCCTTCCTCGAATCTTGTTAAACAGTTCAGTAGCGTCCTCGAGCAATTGGGCACGCCTAACCATCTCCGGATAGACTTGAATGTCCATCGGTACGAGGTGTGTAATATAGTGGGTCCGAAGTCCGTTGAGGAACCTTTTAGCCTTCATCCTTTCGGTACACACCAAGTGAGGTGCATACATGGACAATCTTGCAAACTGGGCCTCATACTCGGCCATAGTCAGGGTCCGCTGCTTTAGTGTGACAAATTCCGTAGCCTCCTTTTTTGGAATGCGGTTGGAAATGTATTTGATGTTAAAATGTTCAAAAAAGTCATCCCATGAGGCATGGTTATTAGGCAATGTTGCTTTTACGGATTCCCACCAATCTCGGGCATCTCGCTCCAGTTGGAAAGTGGCCAATAAGACCTTTTCTTCATCCGTACACTGCATTGCACGGAAAATTCCATCAATTTCCTTTAGCCAGTTCTCGGCATCCTCGGGGTTAGTCGAACCCGTGAACCTTGGTGGGTTCGTATAACAAAAATCCCTATGAAGGTCATCGGCTCCACGGTGAGCTCCGCCCTGCGCCACTTGCTGTAGCACCTGCATAGGACCTTGCACGGTGTGCTGCATCTCGCTCCATTGTGCTCTCTCAGCAGCCATGATCCTATAAGGAATTTTTTTTTAAGCCTACTAAGTATCATTGTTAGCCATAAGGTCAAGTGTCATGTATAACTATAGGGGGGTCAAAGGTCAAATTTAATGATAAGGTCACATGTCATCAAAGAACTTAACCCGTGGCCCTATCCATCTCACTGGTATGGTGTAAACCTATCCTTAGACTTGGGTTTCCTAGATTTCGATCATGACTTCTAATTTCCTGACTTCTTATTCCCTAGGAAATTGAAATCCTAGGCTCTGATACCACGAAGACTGTCACGCCCCGAGCGCGGAAGATACCCGAGGTCGTGGCCAGCTTATATAGAACCATTCAATAAAAGCAGTATACATTTTTTTTTTGACAAAAGACAGAGTGCGCAACTTATCCAAATCACAACTAAGATTAAATTCTCAAATTAATACCAATGTCCAAGATGACAATTATCTAATTGACCAAATGGTAATAATTCTAATCTACGACATTCCTTATTCAAATCCAAATACTAGGCTACAAGCCTTATCAAGCTTCAATCAACTAGACCAATCATAACTAGAAGTACATGGTAGGACTTAAAACCCAAAGGACACGACTAGTTGGCAGAAGACAACCGATGACTCTAGCACTCTTCACTCGGTCTCGTTCCCATTCATGTGGATGTCTCTATCCGAGTTTCCTAAAAATGTTAGGAAGCAACTGGATGAGCGAATCGCTCAGTAGGATTTATATCTCAAGCTCTAACAATCTTTAAGTTAATTACAAGTTCATGCGGTATAATGATGCATGTTGGATCAAGCAAGAATATCAAGAATTGTATCAAGAGAGTATCACATGAATTTTAATAAGATGTTTCAATAAGGAAACTAGTAAGTAATTTGCAAGTAATTGCACAAGTCTTTCCAAGAAGATGATAATCAATATTCAAGCAAGTCCTTTCAAGAAGGTAATAATCAATGATCAAGTGAGTAATCTCAAGCTCATATAATAACAAGTAGTGCAATGCAATTGGCTATTTCATTCATTCATTCAGGCAAGTAATTACCCTTTTTCGGGTCACGCGGGTCAAGTCAAGCAAGTAGAGAGAGAGTAAACGTGGAATGTCTCAAGTCAAGCAAGCAAGTACTTTCGTCCTTCTGCGGGCCTCAAGTCAAGTATTGCCCAGTCTGGGCCACGCAAGTCAAGTATTGTCCATTCTGGGCCAAGCAAGTCAAGTCAAGCAAGTAGTTCGGTGCAATGCCAAACACCGTGGTCAATAAACTCCCATGGGCACAAGTACCTTCGGGTGCTCCTCCCAGGACCAGACCGGGCCCTATATGCATAACATTTCATGTATAATTTTAGACATCCACTCTCATTTATATAGCCTATGTAGAATTTCAAGAAGTTTAACCATTGTAGGAACATAAGGTAGATTTTTCTGAATAGAATTCAAGAACATCTCGAGTGTAAATGATGAATTATGACCATCTACTTAAAATGTATGGCACATAGGCAAATTAGGGTTAAGGAGATGGCCAAAAAGTCATGTAAAGAAGGTCAACACAATTATTGGTCAAAGTCAACGCTACTGTTCAAAGTCAACACTACTGTTGATGTGAAGATAAGTGACAGTTGGTCAAAGTTAACGCTATTAGTCAAAGTCAAAGCTATTGGTCAAAGTCAACGTTACTGTTCAAAGGTGTCAACCAGTTAAAGTCAGGCAGCGTTTTACTTTTCATGTAGAAATGCATAACTAGGTCGATGCTAGTTTGCCTTGCATGCATATAAGGTAAGGTCGATGTTAGTAGGGTATCATGTATATCAAGGTCTGTGTTACCTTGCATTAGGTCTGTGTTAGTCTGTGTTGCCTTGCATTAGGTCTGTGTTAGTCTGTGTTACCTCGCATTAGGTCTGTGTTAGTCAATGTTTTCATGTATAGCAACGTCTGTGTTACCTTGTATTAGGTCTGTGTTAGTCTGTGCCACCTTGAGTTGGTCTGCATGTAGGGTCGATGCTGGTCTGTGCTATCTTGAGGTTGTCTGTATATAGGGTCTATGTTAGTAGTGTATCATGCATATCATGGTCTATGCTACCTTATGTTGGTCTGCATATATGGTCTATGTTAGTAGTGTATCATGCATATCAAGGTCTATGCTACCTTGTGTTGGTCTGCATATAGGGTCTATGTTAGTAGTGTATCATGCATATCAAGGTCTATACTAGTCAATGTTTTCTTGTATATCAAGGTCTGTGTTAGTCTGTGTTTTCATATATATCAAGGTCTGTGTTAGTCAATATTTTCATGTATATCAAGGTCTGTGTTAGTCAATATTTTCATGTACATCAAGGTCTGTGCAGGTTACTGTACAAGTCCATGCACATTCAATACTAACATGCTACAAGGTCAGTGCAGGTTTAGTTGGCAAAGCGTCAAGGTCGGTGCAGGTTACTGTACAAGTCCGTGCATATTCAAAACTAACATGCTACAAGGTCAGTGCAGGTTTAGTTGGCAAAGGGTTAAGGTCTGTGCACTTTTAGTTTCAAGGGTCGGTGCACATGCAAGCCAAGGTCGGTGCACATCACTCTAGCACCAGACCAAGGTCGGTGCACTTTTGCAGTAAGCGGTCAACATTTGGCCTAACGTATTTACTATTCATTTTCACACTTTTTACTATTCACTCAACTTTGTTTTTAAGGCCAAATATTTATTTGATAATTTTTCATAGTAGAGTAAATCGAGGTGGTGAATGGATAATAATTAGATCTTCTTAATCATTTTTATCTTATGAGATATTAATTTTTAAAGTGGGTCATGAATAGTATCTTTTACTATTCACTCAGTTTAGTTTTTAAGGCCAAATATTTATTTGATAATTTTTCATGGTAGAGTAAATCGAGGTGGTTAAGGGGTAACAATTAGATCTTCCTAATCATTTTTATCTTGTGAGATATTAATTTTTAAACTTGGTCATGAATAGTGTCTTTTACTATTCACTCAATTTCATTTTTAAGGCCAATTATTTATTTGATAATTTTTCATAGTAGAGTAAATCGAGGTGGTTAATGGATAACAATTAGATCTTCCTAATCATATTTATCTTGTGAGATATTAATTTTTAAAGTGAGTCACGAATAATGTCTTTTACTATTCACTCAATTTCATTTTTAAGGCCAAATATTTATTTAATAATTTTCCGTGGTAGATTAAATCGAGGTGGTTAATGGGTAATAATTAGATCTTCCTAATCATTTTTATCTTGTGAGATATCAATTTTTAAAGTAAGTTATGAATAGTGTCTTTTAGTATTCATTCAATTTCATTTTTAAGGCCAAATATTTATTTGATAATTTTCCATAGTAGAGTAAAATCTTAGGATTTTAAAATCATACTTATGCTAGAATTTCATGGTTTGGTTAAATAAATATGAATTTCTGAGCATGGTGATCACTAATTACGTAATTTACTGTTCATGATTTAAAAAAAATGTTCATAGAATCAGGAAGTAAAGATATGGCTAGGCATGGACAAATAGCAGGATTGCAAGATAAAGCCCATATAATATTTTTAAGCTTTAATTTCATAGATATGAATTTTTAAATACGGGATAATTTACAGGAACTAAAATGGATGAACACAAGGAATCCAAGTGATACGTAACTAACCATATTCATGCATGTCACCCTATTTAACAACTAATTATGCCAGATCTTGAGAACACCTGCCTTTTTCACGTAAATACGTAGAAGGGATAATAAGAAAACTAGTCTTCTCTGCAACAATCCAGCAGCAGGAAGAAGCACGTAGGAATAAGATCTCCCTTTAGGTACGTTCCTGTAAAGACCCTATTCTAAAGGGTATGGGATAATTATAGGAAATGAAAAGGCATAAGGGTCCATTGCCAGGGAAAAAGAAACAATTAATGCTTCAATCCATTGTCTGGTAAGGACATGTTGCCAACAAATGGAGGTTGGCTTGTCAGCTGTGGGGTCTGAGGGAGATATATTTTAGTATATCTATAGGTTTATAGTGGGGTGGTTGGTGGTATATATATATATATATATATATTCATATTTAATTGGCATGTAGGTGGGCGTTAATCCTTTGGGCCCTTCATATATGTATTTATTTTACCCAAAAAGAGAATGGCAGATGCAAGAATCGAACCATGGTCACTCATTTGGGGTGACACATCACTTAACCAACTACTCTAAGAAATCACTTTGTTAGGTAAATGATCTTTCTGAAAGATGAAGCCCCATAACGTATGATGACTTCAATGGTGATATTTTTGGATATTCTAACTTCTTACTTAACCTTCATATAGAGTTATCTTCTTATAGAGTTATCTAATTTTTTTATTTATTTCGAGAAAAACTTATATATTATTATTATTATTATTATTTTCTTTCATTTTTATATGTGGTGCTACACCCTTTCTCTCTCTTTTCCATGCTTTTGCTTGCTTTTCCTAGCTTAATAACTCTTTATTTTTCCTAAGTGGATTTTCTTAAAATCTATAAATTGGCGATCACGGTGGGACTACCTTTTATTTTTCTTTTGATTGCCCCTCCCTTGGGCACCCACGTGTGCCATCTCCTCTTTGCACCCACGGTGCACCTCCTTTTGTACTCCACGTTGCACTCTTCCTAAGTGATTATTAGTTTTATTGATTTTTAGAAATTCCATTTATCTATCCATCTCTTAAAAAAAAAGAGCATGCCATGTCTTATTTCATGTTTTTATTGATTGCCATAATTCTTATCTTGTGATTGTGAGTGTTTTCCTTTCTTTCCTATTGATTTTTTCTCATTGTTTAAGATTTCTGGCCGCTGGTGTGTTTCTGGGACAGGAAGAATTAGCGCCCACACAAGGGGCGCCAATTCCCCAATTGGTGGCTCCTATAGGGGCGCCAATTCCCTGCCCCATTTAAAAAAAAATGGAATTGGCGCCCATCATATGGGCGCCCATTAAAGAAATGATGGCATTGAGGGGGCCGCCAATTCCCTCTTTTTTAAAAAAAAATTGTAAGTGGCGCCCACTCAGAGGGTGCCATTTTAGGAATTGGTGGCGCCTGTCAGGGAGCCATTTTCCTATGTTTTCACAGATTCACACTCTTTTCTTGTTTATTGTGCATACTTCTTGCATATTGTTCATATATACATTGTTTATTCATTGTTTTACATTAGTTCTGCATTCATATTGCATTTGACTTGAGAGACCTCCTCTCCCTACACCTTCTAGGAGACCTTACCCCCTCTTGGTGAAGGAAGGACCCTCCATTAAGCATTCCGTCTCTTTGGACCGAAAATTCCTAAACCAAGCCTCCATAAGTCCCCACACCCGTAGATTCCCTCACGGACGCCGGGTAGGTTATACCTTAGACTTCCCCGGGTTTAGTTGGCCTATACGTGGTGAGAGAGCATACCTAGTTGGCATTGAAGCAAATCCATATTGAAACTAGGTTCCTACCTTGTGTGAATTACATCAACTTTGATAAAATCACTTAATTCACATCATGGTTTAACTTAAGAAATCAAGCGTAACATCCAACTTGTGTGACCTTTGTAAATTGTTTTGATTGAACTATTGCTTAATTTGCATGATGTTTTGCTTTGATAATCAAACCAACATGTCTAATTCAACTTACATTCATGAGGATGAACAACCTAGTGCATCTTATGATCCTCAATTTTGTAGTCCTCATCATAATTCTTTTAAGGGACCACGTCCTCACTCTTATGGTATTGCCCGACCCACGGGCAGTGTCCAATCTCATGGTTCCCTACATCCATCACAAGCCACTATTTCCCGGGGGCTATCTCCTCCACATGATGAGAAGGTCTCCCAAGTGTTGCATGCATTAGATCATCTCACCCCTTAACAAATACAGGCCCTTAAGGCCGTCGTTGAGGATGCATTTCCTTCTCATCCTCCTTCCAATCCCTCACAGGTGGCCCATCACCCACATATTTCTATACATACTCCCATACGGGTGGCCATCACCCACCTCCTTCCAATCCCACTCGGGTGGCCCATCACCCGCCTCCCTCTTGTCATATGTCTTCTTCTTCTACACACATTCCATCTCGAGTGGTCTGTCACCCACCTCCTTCTATTCCTCCTTCTCCACGGCCCTAAGGCCTACATGTGCCTTGCAACCCGACCCGTCCGAGTCCTTTTGTGGGTCAGCCCATTAACCCTCCACCACGGCCTCCACATCAAGCCCCTCCAAGGCCGCCGTGCCAACCCTCCGATGTTCACGTTACACCCCTCCAACAAGCTCTCCTTGATAAAATCGCTTCGATGGAGGAACAACTCAAGAGGGTTACGAGTCCCCGGCCCGCTCCTCCTCCTCCTCAAGTCAATCCTCTTCACGCCTTCATGAATAACATCACCAAGATGGAAAAAGATTGGAAGGAGAGGAGAGATAATGGCATCAACAACCTATGTGAGCTAGATGATTCAATGAAGTTCAATGATCAAGTGGACACCGTCCGCCCTCCACCACCTACATATCCCATTCATTCATATGGCCCTCCGCCTTCACCTCCGCATACACACAATCCTCCACAAAATCCTTCATTTTACATTCCTCCATCACCCATCATTACGCCTTCGCCACAACATCCAATTGATTTTGATGATTATAAAGATTTGGAGATGGCATGTTAAGATGTTGAAATTCCTAAAGAGGCACCCATTCCGAGCTTCCTTCGTTTTCCTTTCCCTCAACTGCCACCCGATGAATCCCCTATTCAGGACGAAGCCACCGTCCCTACAATTGATAGCCACTAAACGGTCAAAGATTGAAACCTTACTTGAAAAATAAAACAGTGTCAAAAGAATCGATTGTTCTAGGTGATCTGGAGTAAAAATCTTTATGTCCTTTCATGTATCTGGTCGAAGACGGAAAACTTAGCGCTTCTAGGAGGCAACCCAATATTTTTATTATTTGATATTTTGATTGTGTGTTTTCAGTAGTCAGATTAAGTGGAGAAGGAGCCGCCACATATCCATAATGGAGGATTTCGCCCCGCACACTAGGTTGTATCCTTCCATCTCAACTATATTCTTTGTTACATTGTTCTATTGCTTTCAATTCTATATACCATTGAGGATAATGTCATTTAAGTTGGGGGGAAGAGGTAAAATTCTCAAATTTCTATGCACAACCTGATATCTTGCATTTCATATTGCTTTACATGAAAATGAATAGATGAAATCCCAAAAATGAGTTTTATTGATTCATACTTTAAATTGAAAGTAATTCTGGAATAGAAAAGTCTAGAGAGAAGGATGAAGGAAAATTTATTTTAATCTAGCCATGAAAAATTGATATAAGAATCTTTTTAAAGTTCATGTGCACTTTATAAAAGAAAAAAATTACTATGCACATTAATGAAACAAGCAGGGCAAGCCTTCTGATATTTTGGGTATGTTGTCGGATACTCTGCACTTCTGGAAGAACAAATCTTTTTATAAAACTTTCTGCCATGGTATCTATAAAATTAGTGCAAAAGACACAATGAAAAAAATGATGATTACAAACACTATGAAAAATGCCTTAATTCTTTGTAACCGAGCCTACTTCACCTAAGACGTGTTGAGGTTCGCGTCAAACGGAAAAGGGAACCTTGATCTATGTAACTGGGCCTGCTTCTCCTAAAGCAACGAGGTTCATGTTAAACAGTGAAGGGTAGTGCAGCATCATGTGTGTAGACGGGATAAAATAAATAAGGAAGATAAAAAAAGCTAATATGATTAATGCTCTGATCTAAGAGGTGCAGGGTTGAAAGGCACTTGTTTGGAATAGCAAATGGGAGACGCAATTGTCTAAAGCTGTAGATTTGACAGTTACACATGCACAAGTGCTATTGAGCTTTGATTTGAATTCTTGATCATGTACTTTAATTTTCTACATAAGGCTAGTGTGCATTAATGATTTCAGATTCCTAATCTTTGGTTGATTCTATGAAGGGAGAGCTGGATATGAGAGTGTGGATTTTGCAAGCTCTTGTTAGTCTTAAATTTTAATTTATTTGCATTACTAAGGGACTAGCAATGAGTAAGTTGAGGGGTGCGACAAGTGCTATATTTCATATTATAATTTACATCACATTCATCACTTTTGAGCATTTATTGAACATAGTTATGCATTAATATCACCCATATCTCATTCTCACCATTAATTGGAGCTTTCATGATTTCATCATCAAATTTTGAGTCAAAATGACCATGTGAGAAATATTTAGGAAAATGCACAACTATTACAATTTATTTTATGATAAAGTATGTTGATATTTTTGAATTTTATGAATTTTCAAGAAATTGCGACCAAGCTCTAGTCACCAATTAATGAACGCCCTTCTGAAAGGGCGCAGATTCAAGAAACTACGACAACTTAGCGGGCGCCTATTCATTTTTGATCAAAAAATGGAAAGAAAAGGAAAAGATTAAGCAATGGTTTGAAGTGTCGCCCATTGAAGAAACTGCGACCGCTTACACAGGCGCTAAATCTTGATGTACGGAAAAGATAAAATGCTGGAAAAATATTAAAATAAGGAATAAATAAATTTATGCCCGAGTGAGGAGTCGCTTATTAAGGAATAAACGACACTAAGGAGGTCACTATTTTCAGTCTAAACCAGAAACGGAACCCGATCGTGATTATCTTCTACTTTTTGAGCTTATCTCCTCTTGTTTGCGGAAAGGCGGACTCTAAACATGGTAAGAGACCTACTTTGATCAATCGTTGATGCTGATAAGGTGGATTCAAGCTAAATATGGAGAGATTTTCGTGGGTTTTCTCTGAACCCTATATAAATTGTCCAAGAGCAGACTAAAGGGGGAGTTAGCATTTTCTTCTAGCCTAGTTTTCATGCTCTTTTAGTCATCTTTTAAAGTTACTTTCTTCTACAAAGTTCTTCTTTTTTAAGTTATCTACAATTTCTTATTTTTCATCTTCTTCTAATTTTCTCTCATTTTCAAGCTATTCTTAGTTTTTCAAAGATCTATCTCTGCATTTTTACTGTTCACCCATTTTCATACAACTCTGTTCTTCCTCCGTTTTCTTCTTATGCTCTTTTTTTCATCATAGTCTCTTCATAAAAGTTCTTCATCTTTCCTAGATCTAAATTTGCTTCTTCTTCCTCTTCCTCCAATTCTTAAACTTTTTCAAGTTATTAATTATTTTTCAAAGTTCAATTTTTTAGGCAATTATTGTTCATCCACGTAGATAGACCCCTGTTCTTCTTCATTTTTCACCATCTTTCTATCGTTTTCTCCCTCTATGTTCTTCAGTAATCTTCTTCAACTTCTTCAGATCTACAACTTTCCTTTCTTCTACTTCTTCTAATTCCTTCTATATTTAAAACTATTCTTCTTTTAATCACCCTCTAATTTTGTCTTATTTTTACTGTGTTTTCACCTTTTCCACCATATTCCTTCTTCTTCTACCTCTCTCTTTCTCCACTATTTTCTTTACACATCCCTTTGGCGGATCTTCTTCCTTCGGTGCTCTAAAGGCGGCATCTACTTCCAAAGCGGGGCGGTCTCTTCCAAGGCTCGACAAGGAGACGGCGGCGTTAATCTTCATCATCTTGGCTCTTATTTCTCCCTTTTCTCTTTTATTTGTAAGTTATATTTTTATCTTTTATAGAGTTGTACGTGTCACCTTTCATAGTAATAAAATTCAGATTTTGGGAAATTATGTTTTTCCCTCCATCTTTCAAATTTATCTTCTTTTACCCTCTCATATTCTTTACTTAGTTTATTTTCATGCAATTTATTTTCATTACTTTAATCTCACTCAAAATTTGGATCTTCTCAAATATAAGAATTTTTCATCTCATGCCTAATTGAAAATATTTCTTCTCCGTGGGATCGACTCGTTCTTACCACTTTACTCTTATTCAAATCTTTTTAAGTGAGTGAGTTCGGTTATTTTAAAATGTGACACGACTTTTGACGACAAGTTTAGTGGCTATCAATTTTTGTCATGTCAAGTTTAGTGACAATCTCAAAAATTGATGTGCACAAACTCGTCATTTAAAAAGCCGTGTCACAATTTAAAATAATCGAGCTCACTCACTTAAAAGGATTTGAATAAGAGTAAAGTGGTAAGAACGAGTCGATCCCACGAAGAAGAAATATTTTCAATTAAGCATGAGATGAAAAATTCTTATATTTGAGAGATCTGAATTTTTGAGTGAGATTAAGCTAATGAAAGGGAAATTTGCATGAAAATAAACTATCTAAATAATATGAGAAGGTAAAAGAAGAGAAATTTGGAAGATGGAGAGAGAAAACTTTAATTTCTCAAAATCTAAATTTTATTACTATGAAAGGTGTCATGCCCTGTACTCTATACCGTCGAGGTATTATCCGCTTTGGCCTGTCGGCATCACGGTTTTATCCCTTTCTAACAGTGATCGACTCCAGAATGGGGGACTTCCCGGGAGGTCACCTATCCCAGTACTACTCCCCATTAAGCACGCTTAACTTCAGAGTTCTTTTCAAGAACTGAGCAGATACTTCAAAAGGCACCTCGGTGATATAGAGTACAACTTAGCTATATTTGAGGGTGTTACAATCTATCCCTCTTATATAGGTGACGTCCTCGTCGCTGGGCACATATAGCATGCAATCAAACCCCCAAGCAGGTAGGACTCTAGAGGTGGCCCCTACAGGCTCAAGAGGTGGCTCCCACTATGTAGCACTTTGTCCCATTGCGAGTTCAAGAGGTGGCTCCCATAGCGTAGCACTTTGCCCTGCATGACGCTTAGTTCCCACACTTCCGGCTGGGGTATAACTCTGATACCATTCTGTCACGCCCCGTACTCTATACCATCGAGGTATTGTCCGCTTTGGCCTATCGGCCTCACGGTTTTACCCCTTTCTAATAGTGATCGGCTTCAAAATGGAGGACTTCCCGGGAGGTCACCCATCCCAGTACTACTCCCCATTAAGCACGCTTAACTTCGGAGTTCTTTTCAAGAACTGAGCCGATACTTCAAAAGGCACCTCGATGATATAGAGTACAACTTTGTTATATTTGAGGGTGTTACAAAAGGTGACAAGTACAACTTTATGGAAATAAAAATTACAACTTGACTAAATATAAAAGAGTGAAAGAAGAAGTGGAGCCAAGATATTTGGATGAAGAACGCCACCGTCTCCACCGTGCCGAGCCTTGGAAGTTCACCCCACTTTGGAAGTAGACGTCGCCTTTAGAGCACCGAAGGAAGAAGATCTGCCAAAGCGATATGTGAAGAAAATAGAGGAAGAGATAGATGGAAGAGGAAGAGAGAAAGACTTAAAAAACATAGTAAAAATATATTAAAAATAGAGGGTGAGACGAAAAAGAATAACTTGAAATCTAGAATGAATTAGAAGAAGTAAAAGAAAAGACAGTTATAGATTAGGGAAAGAGGAAGATCTTTTGTGAAGAGTGCAGAGAGAGAAAACATGATGAAGAGGGTGAAAATGAGGAAGAATAGAGGGTATCCACGTGGATGAACAGTGAAAATGGGAAAAATCTAAACCTTAAAAAAAGATTATAACTTGAAAACAAAGAGGAATTAGAGGAAGATGAAGAAGAAGAAAATTTAGATCTTTGAAAAATGAAGAAGTTTGATGAAGAGACTTAGATGAAAAGAAGAACACAAGAAGAAGAAAACGGAGAAAAACATAGTTGTATGAAAATGGGTGAACAGTAAAAACGTAGAGATAGAGCTTTGAAAAACTAAAAATAACTTGAAAACGAGAGAGAATTAGAAGAAGATGAAGAAGAAGAAATGGTAATAAACTTAAAAAGGAAGAACTTTGTAAAAAAAAGTAACTTAAAAAGATGACTAAAAGAGCATGAAAACTAGGCTAGAAGAAAAGGCTAACTCCCCCTTCGGTCTACTCTTGGACAATTTATATAGGGTTCAGAGAAAACTCACTAAAATCTCTCCATATTTAGATTGAATCCACCTTATTAGCATCAAGGATTGATCAAAGTAGGTCCCTTGCCATGTTTAGAGTCCTCCTTTCCTCAAACAAGAGGAGATAAGCTCAAAATGTAGAAGATAACCGCGATCGGGTTCCGTTTCTAGTTCAGATTGAAAATAATGACCTCCTCAGTGCCGTTTATTCCTTAATAAGCGACTCCTCACTCGGGCGTAAATTCTTGAATTCCTTATTTTATTATTTTTCAGCATTTTGTCTTTTCCGTACATCAGGATTTAGCGCCCGTGTAAGCGATCACAATTTCTTCAATGGGCGACACATCAAACCGTCGCTCAATCTTTTCCTTTTCTTTCTATTTTCTGATCAAAAATGAATAGGCACCCGCCAAGCTGTCGCAGTTTCTTGAATCTACGCCCTTTCAGAAGGGCGTTCATTAATTGACGACTAGAGCTTGGTCGCAATTTTTTAAAAATTCAGAAATTTCAAAAATATCAACATACTTTATCATAAAATAAATTGTAATAGTTGTGCATTTTTCTAAATATTTCTCACATGGTCATTTGGACTCAAAATTTGATGATAAAATCATGAAAGCTCCAATTAATGGTGAGAATGAGATATGGGTGATATTAATGCATAACTATGTTCAATAAATACTCAAAAGTGATGAATGTGATGTAAATTATGATATGAAATATAGCACTTATCACACCTCCCAACTTACTCATTGATAGTCCCTTAGCAATGCAAATAAATTAAAATTTAAGACTAACAAGAGTTTGTAAAATTCACACTCTCATATCCAGTTCTCCCTTCATAGAATCAGCCAAAGATTAGAAATCTGGAATCATTAATGCACACTAGTCTTATGTATAAAATTAAAATACATGATCAAGAATTCAAATCAAAGTTCAATAGCACTTGTGCATGTGTAACTACCAAATCCACAGTTTTAGACAATTGCGTCCCCCGTTTGCTATTCCAAGCAAGTGCCTTTCCACCCTGCACCTCTTAGATCAGAGCATTAATCATACTAACTTTTTTTTATCTGCCTTATTTATTTTGTCCCTTTGGGATCTTTTATTTTTCTACACACATGATGTTGCACTACCCTTCACTGCTTAACATGAACATCGACTCTTGCCTTAGGAGAAGTAGGCCCGGTTTCGTAGATCAAGGTTCCCTTTTCCTTTTGACGTGAACATCAACACGTCTTAGGTGAAGTAGGCTCGGTTACTAAGAATTGGGGTAGTTTTCATGGTGTTTGTAATCATCATTTTTTTTTCATTGTGCTTTTACACTTATTTGATAAAAACCTGATAGAAAGCTTATAAAAGATCTCTTAAGAAGTGCAGAATATCAGACAACATATCCAAAATAGCAGAAGGCTTGTCCTGCTTCTTTCATTAGTGTGCAGAGTGAATTTCATTTTTCTAAAGTGCACATGAACTTTAAAAATATTCTTGTATCAGTTTTCAATTGCTAGATTAAAATAAATTTTTCTTCACCCTTCTCTCCAGCCTTTTCTATTCTAGAATTACTTTCAATTTAAAGTATGAATCAATAAAACTCATTTTAGGGATTTCATATATTCATTTTCATGTAAAGTAATATGAAATGCAAGATATCAGGTTGTGCATGGAAATTTGAGAATTTTATCTCTCCCCCCCAACTTAAATAATATTGTCCTCAATGGCATATAGAATTGAAAGCAATAGAACAATGTAACAAAGAATATAGTTGAGATGGAAGGATATAACATGGTGTCCGGGGTGAAATCCTCCATTATAGATATGTGGCGGCTCATTGTCCACTTAATCTGACTATTGAAAACACACTAAAATAAAATATCAAATAATAAAAATATTGGGTTACCTCCCAGAAGTGCTAAGTTTTCTGTCTTCAGCCAGACGCATGCATAGAAGGTGCAAGCTTCATAACCAACTAGTTGAATTGCGAATGAGCCACCACGTGATCTCATCTTCTTTCAAATTCCACCATTCGTGCCATTCAGTGATAAGATCATGAAAAAGTATATGTGGCCAAAAGATAAGTTGGTTGTTAACATGATTGAGTTTTTCGTGCAACGTGTATGCTAACAATTCTTCTTCTGTGGGCGTCATGTAAAAATCAACATTCATTGGTTTGGCCTTTATAGCATATCATGCTGAATCAAGCAGGCCAAAGGGACCGCCCCGGTCAGAAAATGGAAGAGGAATTATCATATCATCAATTATAAAATATTCCTCTTCAAACTTAAGGTCATTATAAGTGTTGAAAATATTAATGCAGACCTTATTATCAATAAGAATTTCTTTTACAACCTCAATTTTAAAATTTCCTTGTATATCGTTGAGGTGAGAATTGATCAAAGGGTGAGGGGCTCCCATCAAATGATTAGTGTCAAGGAGATTATCAATATCAAGAGTGAAAGAAGCATGCTCCTCAACATAATACTCGTGAGACTCAATAGGATCAGATACATAGGCTAATTGAAGAATGTCTTCAATAAGATCAAATTTGCCGAAATCATGAAGAGGTAGAAGATCAATACCCTCCCCTTGATTAGAAGATGCCCAATCGAGATAAAAGTCATGTGGGGTACCCGCCTCTTCCTTTACCCAAGAGAGATCATTAATAGCCTTACTCAATTCATTCTCTACTCGTACATCCTCTTCATCCTTCCCTTAGAACAAGGTCTCCTCAAATTCAAGAAAGGAAGCGAATGGGATTTGATCATGCACATTACTTTCCTCTTCTTCTCCCCCCCTAACTTGAGATCATCAACTTCTTTAAAACTCTCTGTAAAAGGGCAATGACGCTCCAGCTCCTCAAGCTTATCTTTTTTATTATCATCACAGCTATAGTTAATTCCCTCAAAAACTTCCTGATAAGACTCCTCCATATGTCCCACATGATCGAAGTAGAGAGTGATTTGAGTATTATGTTCATGGAAAACCTTGGGTTGATCATAAAAGTATTTAGTATGGTCAAGTTGTGGAAGTTGTGGAAGTTGGTAATCAGATATGCAAGCTTCTAGCTGAAGACAGAAAACTTAGCGCTTCAAGGAGATAACCTAATACTTTTGTTATTTGATGTTTTATTTTAGTGTGTTTTCAGTAGTCAGATTGGGTGGAGAAGGAGCCGCCACATATCCATAATGGAGGATTTCACCCCGCACACCAGGTTGTATCCTTCCATCTCAACTATATTCTTTGTTACATTGTTATATTGCTTTCAATTCTATATGTCATTGAGGACAATGTCATTTAAGTTGGGGGGGAGAGATAAAATTCTCAAATTTCCATGCACAACCTGATATTTTGCATTTCATATTGCTTTACATGAAAATGAATAGATGAAATCCCCAAAATGAGCTTTCTTGATTCATACTTTAAATTGAAAGTAATTCTGGAATAGAAAAGGTTGGAGAGAAGGATGAAGGAAAATTTATTTTAATCTAGCCATGGAAAACTGATATAAGAATCTTTATAAAGTTCATGTGCACTTTAGAAAAATGAAATTCACTCTGCACACTAATCAAAAAAGCAGGACAAGCCTTCTGCTATTTTGGGTATGTTATCTAATATTCTGCACTTCTTAAGATATCTTTTATAAACTTTCTACCAAGTATTTATCAAATAAGTGCAAAAGCACAATGAAAAAAATGATGATTACAAACACCATGAAAAATGTCCTAATTCTTTATATCCAGGCCTACTTCACCTAAGACGTATTGAGGTTTGCGTCAAAAGGAAAAGGGAACCTTGATTTGTGAAATCGGGCATGCTTCTCCAAAGGCAAGAGTCGAAGTTCATGTTAAGCAGTGAAGGGTAGTGCAGCATCATGTGTGTAGAAAAATAAAAGATCCCAATGGAATAAAATAAATAAGACAGACAAAAAAAGCTAGTATGATTAATGCTCTGATCTAAGAGGTGCAGGGTTGAAAGGCACTTGCTTGGAAAAGTAAATGGGGGACGCAATTGTCTAAAGTTGTGGATTTGGTAGTTACACATGCACAAGTGCTATTGAGCTTTGATTTGAATTCTTGATCATGTACTTTAATTTCCTACATAAGGCTAGTGTGCATTAATGATTCCAGATTCCTAATCTTTGGTTGATTCTATGAAGGGAGAGCTAGATATGAGAGTGTGAATTTTGTAAACTCTTGTTAGTCTTAAATTTTAATTTATTTGCATTGCTAAGGGACTTGCAATGAGTAAGTTGGAGGGTGTGATAAGTGCTATATTTTATATCATAATTATTGGCCCGGTTAGGAGGCAATCGAGAGGGGGGGTGAATTGATTGCCCACCCTTTAGAACAATTTTAAAATTAATTAAAATGATGGTTGAAAACTACAAATGCTCTTTCAATAAACTGTAGAGATGTGAATAAAAAATGATGAATCCCACTAAATCACGCTTGATTAAAGTATTTAAATGTTCAGCAAGCAAGCACTCACAGTTTCACAACGCAAGATGATGATCACTCGGATGAAGATAAATGTGCGGACAGTTGATAAACACTCGGCTCACCGAATCACACTCGTATATGAACGGGTGATATAAACAAGCAACCACACATATCAAACCACGGCACAAGCAATTTTTAGGTGGTTCGGACTCACCCAAGTGACGTCCTACGTCCACCCCTCTCAACCCGAGAGGATTTCACTATAAACGCTGCACGACGGCAGCAAACCACCACACACACGGGTGCGACGGGCCATACACGTGGGTTCTCGCACGACGACGAGAAACCACACACCAACGGAGCAAGCTCCGAAATCGTCTAAGAGAGATAAAGATGGGAAAATACAAAGCCCAGTATGAGATTAACAATCTAAGCTCAAAATGAAATAAACAAAATAGATCTTCCCCTTAAATCTTCAAACAAATTCGGAGGTGAGTGAAGAGGGCACTGGAATAATATAACCAAGAGTGAGGGAAGAAGCCGATCTCGAAGAATGGAACGCCCGAAGCAGTGGACGACGAGGAAGCAACTGCGGCCTCCAAATCAAAGCCCGGACTCGTGGAGATCGAACTCGGCATCGTCTTCCTTCTCCTCCAGCAGTGTGGGACTTCTTCTTCTCTTGCAAGAAAGGATGATTGATAAGTGTCCATTTCTTATGACAATTCATTACATGTACACCATTTTATGTGCATATAATTAGGTAATTATGCATATTTCATAGTTAACCTCAACTCCGCATTTAAATTGGAGCTTTCACGTAAATTGATTAATTTGATTATCTTATTTAATAATAAATTAAAGTTGAGGGCCATGAGCATTAATTCTCCATTTGCATAATCATGAGCATTTGAGATTTATGTGCACATTGTGGTAATTTTTATGGACTAAAGTGCAATTATGTGTGTGTAGGACACCGAAGGTAATTACAAAAGAAGTAGAGGGCAAAACTGTCACCACTACTTTGACCAAGTCAAAAGCACATATTTTGATTGGAGGGAAAAGAAATTTTAAAAGTTTAAAATTGAGGAAAAGAAACACATATTTCGGTTGGAGGGAAAATTGAATTCAAAGTTTGAAATAAAGGAGAGACATGATGAGCCTTGGGAAAGGGGGTGCCTAAAGTCCAAGAAAGGGGGTGCCCACCTACTTTTCCTCTTCCCCATGCATCATATTCCACTTAAATCTCAGCCATCTATCTCCTTTTGATACAATCTCCACCTCTCATCTACCCAACTTTCCCTATAAATAGCCCATGACAAGGAGGAGAAAGGGAGTTCTTCTTTTGGTAATTTTTCACTCTTTCTCTCCCTCTCATATCTTTTAGTTCGCCGAGTTCGCCCTTTTCCATCCCTCTTATCCTCTTACTATCTTCATGAAAGTTCTTTGTTTTTACGTTCTCTATAACTTCTTCTTCTGCATCATCTTCTAATTCCTTCTGATTTTCAAGGTATTTTATGTTGTTCACTGTGCTATCCTGATCATCTGTGAACTAGTTTCTCTCTCTGTTCTTTCCATTATTTCTTCCCATTCTAGTCATTTTCATCTCTTACTATCTTCATGAAAGTTCTTTGGTTTTAAGTTTTCTACAACTTCTTCTTCTACATCATCTTCTAATTCTTTCTGGTTTGAAAGTTATCTCCCGTTTTTCAACTTGCTATCTTGTAATTTCACTGTTCATCCGAGGTTCTAGCTTCTGTTATTCCTCAATTTTGAAGCCCTTACCCTCTTTATTTCTCTCTTAGTTCTTCATTAAAGTTCTTTCTCTCTTGTAGATCTAGATTTTTTTCTTCTAATACTTCCTCCAATTCTTCTTAGTTTATGAGTTATATTTATTTTCCCACTGTTTCACTCTCTCATCTTCTTCCTTCTTCATCTCCACACAAACCCTTCCACATTCCTCTCTATATTTCTCTTTAAAGTTTATCCTCCACAACTCTCCTTTCATGGCGGTGTGCACATCAAGACGGGCGACGTTCCAAGGCTCGTGACGTGGACGACGACGGCTTCTTCATCCATCACTTTCCACGGCGATCTCTTTCAAGGCGGAGCCATCCTCTCCAAGGCTCGGCGAGGAGGAGACGACGACATCATCACCATTGCTACTACTATCTTCACATCTCATGCCCCTCTTTTTGTTATTACTTTTGTGTTATGATACTTCATTGTAATCTTGTCACCTTTTTATTGTAAGCTTGTCTTGCACTTCATGTACTCTTTCTTTTAAGTTAATGAAGAGAGTTATTCTTTTGATCTAGTTCTTGATCTTCTTCCATCTCTACCCCCTTCTTCTATCTCTTCTTTTCACTTCATGCAATTAATTTCTATAGCATAGGCGCATAATCATAGGTGTTTTTAATTAAGTGTTTAGTTTGTTCTTCATTTCACTATTTTCTTTAAGCAAAGTAAAATCACAAGTATTTTTCTAAAAGGTTACAATGTTTTTAACTTTAAAAATCTCTTCTTCCCTGTGGATTCGACCCTTCTCGCCACCATATTACGTCTCTCTTTCATCTAGTGCGAGTTAGAATTTTTAAGATTGATGCGCGTGTTTTAAACGACGAACTTTCGCGTGATCAATTTTTGGCGCCGTTGCCGGGGAAGAATGATGATTTTTGATTTAAGAACTTTATTTTCCTTGTGTATATAGTATACTAATAAAGCTCTCTTTTCTTTTTTTTTACAAGATAAAAAAAAACAAAAAGAATCAGAGGTAAGTTTACATTTCTTTCTTTCATCTTTTGATTTTGTCATTCATTTCAAAAAAAAAAAAGAGAACGAGGGATTACGCTTCAAGTAAGTGTCCTAACTCCTCTCATTTTGTGTTATTTCCTTAATGATTTTGCATATTGTGGTTAGATAAGTGCACTAAATAAAAAAAAACTCTTCACTTGAACCCAATAAAAAATCCTCATTCTAAGAGTAGAAATCACACTTTCATGCTCTAAGTCATGCATCATTTAGGATAGAAGTTTTTTTTTTTCTTGTTGTTTAACTTTGGTCATTGCATTTTAGAGATTGCGAGGGGCAAGGTGAGTTCTTTTCTAAATCACATGCTCATGCATACTTGCATAGAACCCCTTGTTTGAACTTGATTTGTTGCATATCATTCTAAAATATTCTAAGGGCAACACACATAAGCAAGATAAGGTGGGGATTTCATCACCCTTCTTTAGCCCACAAACCATAATTTTCTTCATCTTTGCATCACCTAGACCCTAAATAAAATTCAATAGACGTTGGCCCTAGGTTCACACTGTGGTTCTTGTGTTATTTGGGTTTACCCTCTTGTGAAAACTGGTGCCTAAGGCAAGACGGTCGGACGACAAACGCCTTAAGCGGGCTAGTGGTTTGTAATTAGGTCCCTACGAAAGTAGGGGGAGCCTCCCACTACCCCACCCCTTACCTGGCCGGTGGAAATATTGAGGGTGAACTCTGTTGTGCCCCTATGGTCATTTGAGTTCATATGGTCACTTGGGTCACTCGACATCATTCTATGGTCATATGAGTTCTGTGGTATTCTTGGTTTTGATAATGGCTAAACACTATTAGTCATTGATGTTTTTCACTTTCATGTGATTGACATATGTGATGTTTTTGTTCATGACAGGTGCGCCAATGAATGGACAAGGAATCAAGTGGAAATGACGAACGTGAAAGCTCAATGTTGCGCCCTCGCACGCGGATCGACCTGCGCGGTCAGGTCGCGGGCGTCAAGGGGGCAGCGCCCCTTGCGGGGGTTTCTGGGGGCAGAGCCCCCGGAACAAAATTTGATTGAAGACTCAATAATAAAATCTTCAAGACAGTCAAGGAAGATGCCACGGACATGACCGGGCTGCTAAAGAAGTTGAACGACGGAGCTGACGTGGATAACGGACCAACCCGGGATGGGCCGGGTTCTGCCCAGCTGGCGATCGACCGCCAGCACAGGGGCGGTCGACCGCCCCAGTCAGGGATCCCAAGTCTGCACGTCTTTCAATGGCGGTCGACCGCCAGCCAGTGGCGGTCGACCGGATTTCCCAGGGATCGCCCGTTTGCAGGTGTTTCAGTGGCAGTCGACCGCCAGGAGCCTTAGGTCGACCGCCAGCCCCGATGCAGCCTTGTTTGACTTCGAAATCAACCTCGTGGCTAGCCCCTTTCCATGGATTTGTTTAATCAAACCTTACCTAATCTTCCATGATTTGTGGATCTGGTCTAGGGGGCATCTATGGACCATTCAAGGGTTATAAAACTAACACATGAGGGGTTAGAAACCCTAATGCTTCAAGGGGCTTCTTGTGAGATCTAGGGTGGCTGCAAGAGAGCTTGGAGACGAGCTACTGTTCACGTGAACAGTAGTTCGTGAAGGTGTTCTTCATCCAATCAAAGGGGAATCAAGCTCAAATCAAAGCCAGCAAACCTCAAGGAAGATTACATCAAAGCAAGGCTATCAAAGTGATCCAAGGAAGCTGGTTTGATTCAAGTTCTTCAAAGGAAATCATCTTCATCCATTCAAGTTCTTTCCACCTCATTCAAGGTGATATTTCAAGCATTCAAACTCCTAGAAGTTAAAGAAGCAATCAAGATTCAAGGTAGCTTCATCATCTCCTTCATTCATTCAAAGAAGTTCAAAGAGAAGATCAAGAGAGAAGAATTGAAGGAAGAGGTACTGTTCACGTGAACAGTACTCCGTGAAGAACATTCATCCAATCAAGGGTGAATCAAGAAGATTGAGTTGAAGCCAAGAGGAGCCTTGTTGCTGATCAACATTTCATACAAGGGCCAATTCATTTTCACTCATAACTCAATCTCTTGTTTTAGTTCCTTCAAATTTGTTTCATTTTCATTATTATTTAAACATTGAAAGTGTGATTCATCCCTACCGGTGGTTAGTAGGAAGGCAATTGGAGGTTGTTCTAATTTGCGGTTGACATCCCTACCAGGTGGTGAGTAGGAAGGCAATCGGTAGTTTCCGATTTGCGGTTCTGTGCGCTGCACAAGTGAAGCCTCACCGGGTTTTGGTGAGGGGTGGACGTAGGGCTGAGGATTCAGTCCGAACCACCTTAAAATCATGTCTAGTGTGGTTTGCTTGTGTGATTGATTAGTTCTAGGTGCATGCTTAGGATCGAATTGTTATATATCTTGCTTATCTTGCTAAGCAAATCATAACGCACTTGGAAGCTAGTTTCTATTCCGCTGCAATTCATTTCAACTAGCTATATAGAGGGCCACATTGCAAAAAGTGGGGCTGATCTATTCACCCCTCCCCTCTAGATCCGCTGTCCACTACACAACAAACTCAAGTTACACTTTAGCCATTTTGTGAAACCCAATTTGTAGGTCTAAGTCACATCTAGGTCATTAGGTAATTTGTGTGACAACTTGTTTGTGTTTGCATAAAAAAATAGAAAAAAATAAAAATAAAAATAAAAAAAATCCTCATCTTCTCTCTCTTCGTCCTAGTTTGTGTCAAAATCAAAAATATATATATATAAATCATCATAAAAAAAAATCTCTCTCATCTCTCTTCGTCCTAGTTTATGCAAGGAAGAAGATCACAACATCCAAACCTACTAGGACCCATTCAAGAAATAGAGAGAGTCTTGTATCCAAGAGACGATCTCCAAGAAGATCTTATGGCCGAAAATCAAGGACCTCACCACCAAAATCTCATGGCCGGAAATCCCAATCCTCCAAAGCAAATGAAGGATTATTTCATTCCCAACCAATATCAACCGCCATCTTGCATTTACATTCCTCAAAATCAAGCCATCCATTATGAGATCAAGTCAAGCACAATTCAAATGCTCCCCTCATTTATGGAAATACCAATGAGGACCCCTCCAAGCACATTGATGAATTTTTAGAAATTTGTTCCACGGTAAAAATCCAAAATTTCTCAGATGATGCCCTTAGATTGACCCTCTTTCCATTCTCTCTTAAGGATAAGGCTAAATATTGGTTAGGCGCTATATGGAAGCCAATGAGAACTTGGGCCAAGATGCAACAAGAATTTTTGAAGAAGTTCTACCCTATAGGCCGCACCAATACCATGAGAAGGGCAATCATGGGTTTTACCCAAACTCCAGGGGAACAAATGCATGAGTCATGGGAAAGACTCAAGGAATTGCTTAGGAAGTGTCCTCACCATGGGTTGTCCAAATGGCAAATAGTTCAAGCTTTTTATGAGGGTCTATCCGATCAATTTAGACAAATGGTAGATGCATCATGCGGAGGGGCATTCATGAGAAAAAGTGAGATGATGTGTATGATTTGTTCGAAATACTTAGTGAGAATTCTATCAATCATGCTTCTTTATCATCCTATGAGAGATCCATTGGGCCATCCAAGCAGGGCAGATTATATGAGGTCAAGGCCCGGGGTGATTTTGAACCAAGATTGGACATAAGTCTCATCACTCAAAAGTTGGATAAAGTAGAGAGTCTGACTCAAAAGTTAGACCAACTCTTGACTTTGAAAGACCTTTCTTGCCAACCATCATCCCATTCCTACTCGGGTCAATCTGTCACTCCACATGAGACATGCACTCTATGTGCAAGCCCATCCCATCACATCACGGAGTGTCCAACTGCGGCTCAATTACCCCCTGCCATCCAGGAGTAAGTCTTTGCAGCCAAGGGATTCTCTAAGCCCAATAATGACCCATTTTCAAACACATACAATCCGGGCTGGAGGAATCACCCGAACTTTTCTTGGAAAACCCAACAAGCTCTACCTCAAGCAACCAACCCCTCTATTCATCAAGCCCAAAAGCAACCCATGCAAAGTCAATTTCAAATCCAACCCAACACCTTCAATCCATTTGGTAGAGGTCCACAAGCTCAATTCCTTCCTATGGGCTATTCACATTTTCAATCTAATCAAGGCCAACCCACTTACCAACCTCCGCCTCAATCCAACTTTGAAGATAAATTCAATCAACTCCAACAAATTATCTTAAATCAACAACAATCCATTTTCAAGTTGGAAAGTCAAATAGGACAATTGGTGGAAGCTACAATGAGAAGAGAAGTGGGTCAACTTCCAAGTCAACCCGTGGCTAACCCAAGAAACCAACCCCCATGTTTTCCTCCACAACCGGGCCTCCTACCTCAACTCATCCCACAAGCCCAACCTAAAGGCCCACAATTTGAAAATGTCAACGTTATTTCAACTTTGAGGAGTGGGAAGGTGTTAGATGACCCATACAAGGATGGTAAGGAGTTGCAAGATTCCATAGAAAAGAATCAAGATAATGAAGATGCAAGCAAGGAGGATTGCACTCAAGATAAGTTGGGGGGAGATCCTAAAGGGAAAGGAAAGGCCCATGAAGATCCAAATTTTTATCAACCCAAGGTCCCCTTTCCTAATTCCCTAGAACCCATGCCCACTAAGACTAGGCCGGCCCAAAATGAGGAATTCATGGAGCACTTTTCACAAGTTCACATCAATATTCTACTCTTAGATGCCATAAAACATGTTCCGGCCTACGCCAAATTTCTCAAAGAGCTTTGCACTCCAAGAAGAGGGCCCAAGTCGACCCCTAAGAAAATTTAGCTCTCCGAGGATGTTAGTGCGGTCTTGATGAACAATCTCCCTAGAAAGTTGAAGGATCTCGGTGCTCCCCTCATCTCATGTGATATAGGTGGTGTAACCTTTGATCGTGCCCTCCTCGACTTAGGAGCTAGTGTCAACCTTTTACCCACCTCTGTTTATGAGCAATTCGATATAGGGGAACTCAAGCCAACCCCCGTCATTCTCCAACTGGCCGATCGCTCAGTCAAGACCCCTCGAGGTTTGATAGAGGATGTGATTGTGAAAGTCCATGATTGCTACTTCCCCATTGATTTCCTCATTCTTGACATGGCCTCCTCCTCGGAGCTAAGTCACACCCCAATCATCCTAGGCCGCCCATTCCTTGCTACTGCGAAAGCTAACATCAATTGTGCTACGGGGACGATGGACATCTCATTCGGAGGACAAAAAGTTTCTCTCAATGTGTTCAAAGCCTCCCAATATTTGGACCTAGATGAAGAATGCCACTTCATAGACATCTACGATGAACTTATTGAGAATGATCTGGGCATGGGTCAAATAAGGGAGGTCAATGCTCTTCAAGATTTCTCTCATCATAGTAGCATTTGGCATAAGGTTGAACCACTTCCAGCTTTGCAAGATGAACCAGCCCTTCCATCACTTGAAAGTCCTCCTAAACTTGAGCTTAAGCCATTTTCGGACTCCCTCAAATATGCATTCCTAGGCCCCGATCAAACCCTTCCTGTTATCTTAGCTTCCAATCTTACCCTTACCCAAGAAACACTTCTCCTAGAAGTCCTTAGGACTCACAAGGGTGCCATAGGTTGGATAGTGGCCGATCTTAAGGGGATAAGTCCGTCTATTTACATGCATCACATTTACATAGAGGACAACGCCAAACCTAGTCGGGAAATGCAAAGGAGGTTGAACCCGAACATGAAGGAGGTGGTGAAGAAGGAGGTTGTCAAATGGCTCGATGTGAAAATTATTTATCCCATATCGGATAGCCAATGGGTGAGTCCCACTCAAGTGGTTCCTAAGAAATCGGGACTCACCGTGGTCCAAAATGAATAAGGAGAAGATGTGCCCACTAGGCCCACCACGGGATGGAGAGTGTGTATCGATTATAGGAAACTCAATATCATGACCAAAAAGGACCATTTTCCACTCCCCTTTATTGACCAAATTCTAGAGAAATTGGCGGGTCAAAGATATTTTTGTTTCCTAGATGGATATTCTGGGTACAATCAAGTGGCCATTTATCCGGAATACCAAGAGAAGACCACATTCACTTGCCCATATGGAACATTTGCCTTTCGGAGAATGCCATTCGGTCTTTGCAACGCACCGGCCACTTTTCAAAGGTGCATGATGGCCATTTTCTCTGATATGGTAAGAGAATTATTGGAGATCTTTATGGATGATTTTTCTGTGTTTGGGGAGTCATTTGAAAACTGCTTGGAAAATTTGAAGAAAGTGCTTGCGAGATGTATTGAAACTAACCTTGTTCTTAGTTGGGAAAAGAGTCACTTCATGGTTCAAGAGGGCATAGTTTTGGGCCATATTGTGTCCGAACAGGGTATAGAGGTGGATAAAGGCAAGATCGACCTTATTTCTAATCTCCCTCCTCTGACCTCTGTGAGGCAAATTCGTTCATTCCTCGGCCATGCCGGTTTTTACCGCCGGTTCATAAGTAACTTTTCTAAGATTGCCCGCCCATTAACTCTTCTCTTGGCCAAAGACACTCCATTCCATTTAGATGTTGCCTGCCTTGAGGCTTTCAATACTCTTAAAGAGGCTTTGACCAAGGCACCCATTCTCCAATCTTCTGATTGGTCTTTACCTTGAGAAATCATGTGTGATGCCTCCGACTATGCTATCGGGGTAGTTCTAGGCTAAAGAATTGACAAGTGTCTGGTGGTGATATATTATGCGAGTCGCACCCTCGTCGATGCTCAGCTTAACTACACCACCACGGAAAAGGAGCTGTTAGCTGTTATCTTTGCCCTTGAAAAGTTTCGATCATATCTCTTAGGGGCAAAAGTCATTGTGTACTCTGATCACTCAGCTCTCAAATATGTATTCTCTAAGAAGGATGCTAAACCTAGACTCATTAGGTGGATCCTCCTACTCCAAGAATTTGATCTTGAGATCCGAGACAAAAAAGGTTCTGAGAATAAAGTTGCCGATCATCTTTCTCGGATTCTCACAACTGATAATGCTCCTTTGCAAGATTCATTTCCAGATGAACATCTCTTGTCCATCACCCATAGTCAACTCCCATGGTTCGCAGACATTGTCAACTACTTAGCTATGGGACAAATTCCTAATGGGTGGTCTAAACATGAAAAAGAACATTTCTTTGCCAAAATCAAACACTATTTCTGGGAAGATCCTGAATTATTCCACGTAGGTCCAGATCAAATAATTAGGAGATGTGTCCCCGAGGAAGAACAACAAAGCATCCTGAATTTTTGTCACACTGTAGCTTGTGGGGGACACTTCGTGGGAAAGAAAACAGTCGCCAAAGTGTTGCAAAGTGGATTCTTTTGGCCCACTCTCTTCAAAGACGCCTATGAATTTAGCAAGACTTGTCTTAGGTGTCAAGCCAGTGGAAACATGAGTAAACGCGATATGATGCCACTCAACTCCATTCCAGTGGTCGAAATCTTTGATGTTTGGGGAATTGATTTTATGGGGCCCTTTCCGCCATCATTCGGACATGAGTACATTCTTGTGGCAGTCGACTATGTGTCTAAATAGATTGAAGCCATTGCCACCCGGACTAATGATCACAAAGTTGTCATGAAGTTTGTCTGAAAGAATATATTTTTAAGGTTCGGGTGTCTGAGGGCGATCATTAGTGATGGAGGTTCTCATTTCACTCATGCCCAATTCCGAGCTCTTCTCAGGAAATATGGGATCACTCATAAGATTGGCACCCCCTATCACCCCCAGACAAGTGGCCAAGTTGAGATATCCAATAGGGAGATCAAAAATATCCTGCAGAAATCTATTAGGCCCGATAGGAAGGATTGGTCCGAAAGATTGGATGACGCTCTTTGGGCCTATCGGATAGCATACAAAACCCCCATTGGAATGTCTCCATATAGGTTAATCTTTAAAAAATCTTGTCACTTACCCGTTGAGCTTGAGCATAGGGCCTATTGAGCTATTAAACAGTTCAATTTTGACTTGGCCCAAGCCAGATCTCATAGGGCCCTACAACTAAATGAGTTGGAGGAGTTGAGGAATGAAGCCTATGAAAATGCCAAGATTTACAAAGTCAAGACTAAAGCTTTCCATGATAAACACATTGTGAGAAAATCATTTCAACCTGATCAAAAAGTTTGGCTCTTTAATTCAAGGTTGCGCTTATTCCCCGGAAAATTGAAGTCTAGATGGGATGGACCATTTGTTGTGCTCAAAGCCTTTGATCATGGTGCTGTTAAAATTCTAGATCATAAAAATGGTCAAATTTTCACTGTCAATGGTCAGCGTCTCAAACTCTACTTGGAAAACACACAACTTCTATCAAAGGAATCAATCCCACTGAGTGACCCATGATAAATACAAGAATGTCGTCTGGCTGAAAATGTTAAACTTAGCGCTTGTTGGGAGGCAACCCAACCATTTCTCTTCAAAAATCTAGTGAGTCATTTTCATTTGTGTTTGTAGGAGCTGGAAGAAGTCGTTCGTAAAACTGCCTGCCAAAATAGCCACGTCTGCGCATCCCAGGTTGTACCTTTCCTTCCCAAACATTCATGTATGCATTGTCATGTTCATATATTCTACATGCCATTGAGGACAATGTCATTCAAGTTGGGGGGAGAAAAATTTTCATGATGCATATAGTACAACCTGATAGGAGTTCTGTCTTACATATCATCGTAGAAAGATGTAAACCCCATTTTGAGTTTCATGACTCATGCTTAAATTAAAAGTAATTCTGGAATAGAAAAGACTAGGGAGCAGGATGATGGGAAATTTAGTCAATCTAGCAATGAAAAATTGATATAAGAATCTCTTTAAAGTTCATGTGCACTTTAGAAAAAAAAATTTTCACATTGCACACTAATGAAACAAGCAAGACAAGCCCCCTGCCGTTTTAGGTATGATGTCTGATATTCTGCACTTCTTAAGAAAAGAGATCTTTTTACAAAGCTTTTTGCCAAATTATCCATCAAATAAGTGCAATGGCATTATGAAAAAAAAAGATAGAAAAAGAAAAAAAACACCATGAAAAATATCCCAAATCTTAGTAATCGGGCCTACTTCACCTAAGACGTGTTGAGGTTCGCGTAAAACGGAAAAGAGAACCTGGATCTGCAAAACCGGGCCTACTTCGCCTAAGGCAAGAGTCGAGGTTCACGTTAAGTAGTGAAGGGTAGTGCAGCATCATGTGTGGTATAAAAGATCCCAAAGGGATAAAATAATAAGGCAGATAAAAAGCTAATATACTTAATACTCTGATCTAAGAGGTGCAGGGTTGAAAGGCATTTGCTTGGAATAGCGAATGGGGGATACAATTGTCTAAGCTGTGTATTTGATAGTTACACATGCACAAGTGCTATTGAGCTTTAATTTGAATTCTTAATCATGTACTATTAAGTTCCTACATAAGGCTAGTGTGCATTAATGATTCCAGATTCTTAATCTTTGGTTGATTCTATGAAGGGATAACTGGATATGAGAGCATGAATTTTACAAACTCTTGTTAGTCCTAAAATTTAATTTATTGGCATTGCTAAGGGACTAGCAATGAGTAAGTTGGGGGGTGTGATAAGTGTCCATTTCTTATAACAATTCATTACATGTACACCATTTTATGTGCATATAATTAGACAATCATGCATATTTCATAGTTAACCTCAACTCCGCATTCAAATTGGAGCTTTCACGTAAATTGATTAATTCGATTATCTTATTTAATAATAAATTAAAGTTGAGGGCCATGAGCATTAATTCTCCATTGCATAATCATGAGCATTTGATATTTATGTGCACATTGTGGTAATTTTTATGGACTAAAGTGCAATTATGTGTGTGTAGGACACTGAAGGTAATTACAAAAGAAGCCGGGGGTAAAACTGTCACCACTACTTTGACCAAGTCAAAAGCACATATTTTGATTGGAGGGAAAAGAAATTTTAAAAGTTTAAAATTGAGGAAAAGAAACACATATTTCGATTGGAGGGAAAATTGAATTCAAAGTTTGAAATACAGGAGAGACATGATGAGCCTTGGGAAAGGGGGTGCCCACCTACTTTTCCTCTTCCCCATGCATCATATTCCACTTAAATCTCAGCCATCTATCTCCTTTTGATACAATCTCCACCCTTCATCTACCCAACTTTCCCTATAAATAGCCCATGACAAGGAGGAGAAAGGGAGTTCTTCTTTTTATAATTTTTCACTCTTTCTCTCCCTCTCATATCTATTAGTTCACCGAGTTCGCCCTTTTAAGGCCCTCTTCTCCCCTTACTATCTTCATGAAAGTTCTTTGTTTTTACGTTCTCTACAACTTTATCTTCTACATCATCTTCTAATTCCTTCTGGTTTTCATGATATTTTATATTTTTCATTGTGCTATCCTGTTCATCTGCGAACTAGTTTCTCTCTCTGTTCTTTCCATTATTTCTCCCCTTCTAGTCATTTTCGTCTTTTATTATCTTCATGAAAGTTCTTTGGTTTTAAGTTTTCTACAACTTCTTCTTCTATATCATCTTCTAATTCTCTCTGGTTTGAAAGCTATCTCTCGTTTTTTAACTTACTATCTTGTAATTTCACTGTTCATCCGAGGTTCTAGCCTCTGTTATTCCTCAATTTTAAAGCCATTATCCTCTTTATTTCTCTCTGAGTTTCATTAAAGTTCTTTCTATCTTGTAGATCTAGATTTTCTTCTTATATCATTTCCTCCAATTCTTCTTAGTTTATGAGTTATATTTATTTTCCCACTGTTTCACTCTCTCATCTTCTTCCTTCTTCATCTCCACACAAACCCTTCCACATTCCTCTCTATATTTCTCTTTAAAGTTTATCCTCCACAACTCTCCTTTCATGGGGGTGTGCACATCAAGACGGGCGACGTTCCAAGGCTCGTGACGTGGACGACGACGGCTTCTTCGTCCATCACTTTCCACGGCGATCTCTTTCAAGGCGGAGCCATCCTCTCCAAGGCTCGGCGAGGAGGAGACGATGACATCATCACCATTGCTACTACTATCTTCACATCTCATGCCCCTCTTTTTGTTATTACTTTTGTGTTATGATACTTCATTGTAATCTTGTCACCTTTTTATTGTAAGCTTGCCTTGCACTTCATGTACTCTTTCTTTTAAGTTAATGAAGAGAGTTGTTCTTTTGATCTAATTCTTGATCTTCTTCCATCTCTACCCCCTTCTTCTATCTCTTCTTTTCACTTCATGCAATTAATTTCTATAGCATAGGCGCATAATCATAGGTGTTTTTAATTAAGTGTTTGGTTTGTTCTTCATTTCACTATTTTCTTTAAGCAAAGTAAAATCACAAGTGTTTTTCTAAAAGGTTACAAGGTTTTTAACTTTAAAAATCTCTTCTTCCCTGTGGATTCGACCCTTCTCGCCACCATATTACGTCTCTCTTTCATCTAGTGCGAGTTAAAAATTTTAAGATTGATGCGCGTGTTTTAAACGATGAACTTTCGCGTGATCAATGATCACGTTAAAAGCTCCCAAGATTGTTCTCTCGATCGGAGAAGGGGTGGCCATATGTACTCAAGAGAAAATAAAACATTAAGACATAAAAGCCCTTGCCAAAGCCTCTTCATATCGCATGCAAAAGATGGTGGATGCCCTAAGGCCAAAATAGTAAACAACCAAGTCAAACGAATCTCAAGTAAATGGGTTCGAACTAGATTCGGAATACACGATCGGAACGCTTGGAACAAGTTCGACTCTTGCTACACGAGTGTTCTGCCAGAACACATAAAATCAACACACAGGAAACAAGTGTCGACTCATTGAGTCGACACTTTTTCCCAAGCGTTCTGACCTGTAAAAAAAATAGCATTCGTGGTGAAAAGTGTCGACTCTTGAAGTCGACACTTTTTCACGATGGTTCCGTTTTCACACTTTTTGCTAAACTCGTCTGTAAGTGTCGACTCTAGAGGTCGACACTTTTTCCCGAGGCTTCTGACTTCACAAAACCAACTGAACCCTGGTGAAAGTGTCGACTCTAGGAGTCGACACTTTCTGCCAGCGTTAACAAAATCAACGCACAATAGAAAGGTGTAAACAAAGTGTCGACTTCCAGAGTCGACACTTTTCGTGGCATGATTGAAAACTTGATAGAATGAATTGAAGTACCACAAATTCTCAAACAAACATTAAGATCGATCAAATATGCATATGCAAAAGAGATTGTCAAGTGTAAAACTGGATTTGAATCTATAACATTCCATCCACATTGAAATTCAATTAAACATGTGTTCTTACCATGACCTTCAAGATTTGAGTGAAAATCCCACAATGAACCTGCACTTATGCAATTTGTCATTCATTTCTAACTTCAACCACAGCAAATGAAATGCTCAACAATGTCTGTGCACAATGCACAGCCATTTGAGCTTGGTTTTATTAAACAACATGCTATCTAAGATTCAGACAGACAGAGCTCACATACACCAATCATACAACCAGCAAGATATTCATAGCAGCACATGTTCAAGCAAAATACACTATGAAACCAAATTCAGTTAAGTGAAGCTCACTTCTATCTATGAGAAAACTGAACTTGACTCAATCATCCACAAGCAATTCAAAGCATACTCTCATCAAAGATCTATCAATGCAAATCATAGAGATGATATCAAAATGACTTTTTCACATAATGTCTTTGTCAAAACAGCCCGGGGCACAATAATCTCCCCCTTTTTGATGAAGATAAAACCCTTTGAAAAATCATAAAGATTTGCATGAAAAAATAGTTCCTTCTTGTCAAGACAAGCATTTTTGAACATTCAGCTTTCATCAATTCCATTCAAAATAGCAGAAGCAACAAACATCCTTTTTATAACTCCCCCTTTCAACAGTTTAGCTGTAAAACAAGCATCATACATTCACCCTTTTTGTCAAAACAAGACAGTTGAACAACAAACATCATACAACTTAACAACAAACATCATGCTACTTAACTTAACTTATTTCTCCCCCTTTTTGTCAGAGTCAAATAGGGGATTATGAGAAACATGGAAGTAAAGCCGTATATGCACAATTAACTCAATGAGATGCACATGTAAAGCAAGGAATGAGCATTCAAGCACATATGCATTCATTATTGTATTTAATAGTAAGCATGTTCTGTATGAACAGGTTAGGAATATGCTATAGACCGAGAACATGAGTTTCATGAGTAATAGTAAAAGGGTAGTGCTTACAAGAAGTGGTACTGCAAGACTCATGAAATATGACTGATTCAAGATGTACATTCGCACAATCACTCCCTAGATGTATATGTGAAGGATGAGCAATGAAATCTAGACAATATGAATTTTTAGATTTTCTAAAGAACACAAGTAGGAACTTTTCCTCCCTACTCTTCCATACACCGTGCTCGACTTTTGGTAGCTTCGCACAACCCCAAGATTATTTTTATTTTTAAATAACAAGATGACTAACCTTTTGACACGAGTCATGTCCTTTATTTCAGGGGCATTTCACGGTTACTCAGTATCGTCACTTATGATTATGTGGATAAGACACTTTTCAATGCGAGTTTCCTCCTTTGTTTCAGGGGAGATTCCCGATTTACTCAATGTCAAATCACACTTATTCACATTTTTGGTGGGGTTGACAGCTTTTTCCTCACGAGTCACGTGATTTCTATGTAGGGGATCAAGAGCCCTAAAATGTGTTGAGTGGAATAGGTGAAATCCTTATTAGTTAGAATCATTAAACTCATAAGTGCAAGTGGTGTAAGAGATTGCATAGAATGTAAGAGATGAATTAGCCTATTCATTGTGATGTCTCCTCCTAAGTGTATGTATTGTTATAACAAAAACCTCCCCCTTAATATGAGTCATGTAACAACATGTCTACGTCAAAGCAATTTTATTTAGCAAGGGAGTAAGGTCATAGGAGATATCAAAACTGAAAGGTGTGTAATCTATATACACTCAAGCAAGTATCAAAATGGTATTTTCAAGCAAGTTGATTACCGGTACCAGGCGGAGTACATTGGTCCGAAGATCACCATCACGCATGAGGAGAGCTTCCAGCTGGACAAAATCTAACCTTCGGCACTCGCCATTTGATATACCGAACATCATGACATTCATGCACACATGTATGAAGAATATGCATTTATGTACATGCGGATGCGAAAAGATAAAAGCATGTATGAAAAGTAAATTGTTATTCACTATGATATGCACAAAAGGCAAAGTTTGAAATGTAAAGGCTATGGAAAAACTTCTTATGTGCAAAAGATAAAGCAGTATGAACAATTTCATTATGAGAAAGTGTAAGGTGTGTATCTACAAAGCAACTCAAAAGGATTTAACTATCTAACCTGTACACTCCTAATTCTCTCCTAAGAAAATAAAACTGATCAGAGTTTAAAGGTTTTGTAAAAATATCTGCAAGTTGGTTTTTGTGTCAACAAAAACTAGCTCAAAATCACCTTTATTAATATGATCTCTTATGAAATGATGTCTAACCTCAATGTGTTTGGTACGAGAATGTTGGACATGATTTTTGGATAGATTTATTGCAGACGTGTTATCACACATGATGGGAGTGTTTCTCAAACAAAAACTAAAATCAAGCAATTGATGTTGGATCCATAGAACTTGAGCCGCATAATTGTCTGCAGTCACATACTCAGCCTCGACAGTTGATAAAGTCACATAATGTTGTTTCTTTGAGGCCCATGAAACCATGCAGCCCCCCAGAAACTGACAGTGACCGCTTGTGCTATTACGATCCATTTTACATCCAGCATAATCAGAATCAATGAAAGCATGTAAATCAAACGAGTTGTTTGTAGGATACCACAAACTAAGGTCAAGTGTTCCATTTAAATACCTGAAGATTCTTTTCACGACTGACAAACGAGAATCCCTGGGACAAGATTGATATCTTGCACAGAGATAGACACTAAAATGTATGTCAGGCCTACTAGCAGTCAGATATAACAATGAACCTATCATACCCCTAAAAAGTTTTTGATCAATTTTATTACCTTTCTCTTCTTCCAATTTCAGTGAGGTGGACATGGGTGTAGCAAATGGTTTGGCAGTTTCCAGTTGAAATTTCTTCACGATCTCTTGTGTGTACTTCTTCTGGTTGATGAAGATGCCATCTTCCAATTGTTTTATTTGAAGTCCCAAGAAGAAGTTTAGCTCGCCCATCAAGCTCATCTCGAACTCTCCCTACATGAGTTGAGCAAATTCATCATTCATTTTTAAATCTGAGGCTCCAAATATTATGTCGTCTACATAAACTTGAACAATTAAAGTATGTTCATCACAAGTCTTTGTAAACAACGTCTGATCTATGTTACCTCGTTTGAAGCCATTATCAATAAGAAATGAACTTAACCGATCATACCATGCCCGGGGAGCCTGTTTTAATCCATACAGTGCCTTGTCCAATTTGTAGACGTGGTCCAGAAATCTTTCATCTTCAAAGCCCGACGGTTATTCCACGTATACCTCTTCCTTGATTACTCCATTGACGTGTATTACTCCATTGACGTGTTCTTTCATCTTAAAAGACTAAACACCAACAAGGTGTGTTCTATTCTATGCTCTTCACGTTTATATTCATATTTGAGATTTGATGCTACACATCTTGGTTTCTAATCCATATTTGTTTATTGGTGTTTTCTTTATTTTGAAAGGGTAATCAAGCATAAGAATGTAGACACGCTAAAATCGACATTATGTTGAGTAAATCTCATGTCACGACGTAATGCCCCAAAGTGGACTTCAATATTCGCTTAATATGAAGTTTTTCTAATTTATTTGATATTTTTTTAGAATATTTGTAATTAGCGACTGACAATAGGGTGTCATTTAATTGACGACTCTATGGGTGTCGTTATTTAATTTATTAGTGACCGCACGCACAGGCGTCATTTCCTGATTTTACGAGTTCCATTTAAAATCAAATCCAGGGAATTAATGTCTGGCTCAAAGGCGCTCATTAATTGACGCCATGATACGAAGGTGTCATTTCCTATTTTTCAAATATGGAAAGTCGTTTATTTTTATAAATTAATCCAGGAATTAGCGACTGCGTGCGCGGGTGTCATTTTAATTAGCGACCACCCTGATGTCGTCATTTGGTTTCCGTGTCCGTCTCTGCTGCTGCTTCCTCGCAAGGCAGTCCTTCTATCTTTTGATCTCGATCTTTTCCATGGAAGTAAATCTATATCCAGGAAGTTTTATCCCTAGTTTTAATCCCATTAGAACTAGATTTTAAGCTCTATAAATACTTCTCCTTGAAGGTCGTCCGCAGAAGGGAGAGAGACTTCTGCTAGAAGAAAGAGATTCCGATTGAAAGAGAGACTTTTTTTTGCTAACCAAGCTTTTACAGGGGTTTTCCTGTTGCGGCAGGAGCTTCTTCCTCCAGGCGGTCTTCATCCTCTCGCTGCAGCCGAAGCTCTCTTGTTCCTCTCCCTTTACTACTGCAAACAGTAGAAGGGGCATCCCTTATTCTTAGTTTTCTTATTATTCACTCATACGCATAGCACTCTAGCTATTTTGCTAGAAGCATCACTGCACATCTTTCTCTGCATATCATACTATTTGTTTGCATTCATAGCATATATCTCCCACCTTTTACTCCTTTTAGGGGTTTAAACAAAACACACGAGGTGTGTTCATGTTTGTGTAGCATAGTATTATTTCCTTAGAGCACTGATACTACACTTTTGCTAATCCATCTTGTTTGCTTGTCTTTGCTTGTCTTTACAAGGGTAATCAAAGTAAGAACCCCCTTCATCGGCCGGCCGATAGAAGGAGGAAGAAAGGACTCACAATCTCACCCGCTTCTTCACAAGGTACATGCGATCATCCTTTTAATTTTTGAGGTAACCCCTCTGGCGATCACACTCCTTTAGAGCATCACATGCTCCCTTTCTATTCACTTTTTATTTTATTTACATATCATGCTTAGCTCATCTATCTTCTCTTAATTCCTCCTTTTTATTTTAAAGAAATTTAAATTTCCTTTCTTTTAAATGTCTATGTGGCACGTTCATAAATTGGCGACCACAGTGGAACTCTTGTTGTTTTTATTTTGATTACCCCTCCTTTGGCACCCAAGTGTGCCCCTCCCTTTGGCACCCTCGCGTGCCCCTCCTTTGGCACCCACGCGTGCCCCTCCTTAGTGCTCCACGTAGCACACTCCCTTTGTGCACCACGTGCACACCTCCCACTGGATTAGCCAATTTTTGAACTGTTCATAGTATTTTTAAGAGGGAAATTTGATTTCTGTTAGCTTTTCATTGCTTTCTGTTCTCTGAAACTAATTAGCGACTGCTCTTCAGTAGCTATTTTCATAATCAGCGATTGCTCACAGAGGTGCTATTTACATTTATTTTTCAATATTTTCATCATTTTTATAATCGATGCCCCTTCACAGAGACGCCATTCCTGCATTCAACGCCTCATACCAAGGTGTCAATTCTACGATTATTGTTGATTTTCTTCATTATTCTTGTCACTGTTCACTGATATTTGACGCCCCTTCACAAAGGCGTTATTTAGATATTCAGCGCCTCATACCAAGGTGCTATTTCACTTTGCTGCTCACTGTTTGCCACGGTTTGCAGTGATTAGTGACCGTCACACAGTCGCGGTCTACTGAGGCAGCGACTGTTGTCAGGTCGCCATTTTGTTCTATTTTTACAGAACCTTGATTGTTACTGTTATCTTCACCTGTTGGCTGCATTTATTGATTATTTGATTATTACTGATTGATCTGCCTGCATTAGCTTGCATTTTAGGGCATTTGGTTGAGAGACCTCCTCTCTCTACACTCTTAGGATTCCACACCCTCTCTTGGAATTGGAAGGACTCTCCATTGAGCATTCCATCTCTTTGGACTGGAAATTCCTTTTCCAAGGCCTCCGTAAGTCCCCGCACCCGTGGATTCCCTCACGGACGTCGGGTCGGTTGTACCATTTGAAGTACCTAGAGTTTAGTTAACCCATCCGTTGGTGAGGAGAGAGAAAACACTTAGTTGACTCGGAGATCACACTTAAACTTGAAACTAGGACCCACATTGAAAAGAGAGAATTGATTATACCTTTAAAGTCTATTTTAATCTTAAGGAAAACCTTAAAATATTGGGTTCATTACAACTTGTGTGGACAACTTGCTTGATTGGGGTAATTGTTTCTTACTTATATTTTTTGGTTCGAAATATTTTCCTCTCCTTAAACATGCAACTTCGTTCAGGTAAAATCATTAACATGGCCAATTACGGGTATTCTTATGATGGTTATGAGGAGGGTCAATTTGACCCATCCTATGAGGTTCCCCCTCAAGATTCCACCCATTATGAGGGAAACTATGCTCCCTCCCATGCTTATTATTCTCAGGTCCATGTGGTGGACACCACTTCTCAGGAAGTTGAGCCTTCCTCCCAAGCTCAACTTACCACGCAAAATACATCTGGGGACGTCTTCCTATCTCTTAATCTCAATGATCCGATTCATGCTTTGTTCCAATTAGATGATTCCCAACGCCAGGCAGTTCAGGCCGCTCTGAAAGGGAAATCTATCCCTTCATCTTCAAACCCTCCTCAGGCTGCGGGTGGCCATTCATCTCCTATGGACCAGGCGATCCCACACAAGATTCCTTCATGTCCACCAACTCCTATCATGGCTACGCCAGCCCAACCGGCAAGCCATTCAGTGGTTAGGCCTCAATATCCTCCGCCTCCTCAATTCTTAAGGAGGCCTATGCCGAATCCATTCCCTTCCAATCCGGTCCCAGTCAAGTCCGACACCAACACTATACTCCTCCAGAAGATAGCTAGTATGGAGGAGCAGCTTAAGAAGGTCACGGCACCAAAGAATGCTCCGGAGATTGCTCTCCCCACTTTGCCGATTTTACATTTGCCTCCCTCCGAGATGCTAAATTTCTGGCGCTACAATGGAACGGGTAACCCGTTCATTCATTTGAAAGATTTTATGTACGAGACTTCCTTCTGGAAGGACAATAAGATCTCCTTGGCTTATCTCTTTAGAAGGTCTCTTGATGGTCCGGCACTTGAATGGTTTTATTCTTTGGAGCCGATCGAAGCTAGTGATTTTGATGTTGTTCAGCGGAAATTCTTACAAAAATATAAGGACCGTGTGGGTCCATCTCTGTCAATCACAGATCTTGTTGCCGAGAAGATGAAGCCCAAGGAGGACTTCATTATGTTTGCTGATAGGTGGAGGTCCATGGCCAAAAAATTGAAAGACACTCTTTCGGAAACGGAGCAAGTCAAGATGATTATATCAAATTCTACTCTACAATTCCGTCATATTTTGGCCATGAATAGGCTGAGCACTATGAAAGAGCTCTATGAGAGAGCAAGGTATATACAAACCCAGATGAAAGATTCGCCCATCATGGGCATGTTTGAACAGAAACCAAGGCTGGTTAAGAAGAACACCAATGTTAACAATAGTGGTGGCACAACCGAGGGCACCGTGACCAATGAGCAGGTAGGCATGGTTGGCTACCCCGCACCTTTCCGCAACCCTAACCCAAGACCTCCACAACCTCCACAACAACTCCCCTTCTTTAATTCCACTCCCCAAACAAATATTCCTCCTCGACCCTTCCATCCTCCTCCGCAAAATCAAGTCGTCCAACCGAGCCCCCCAGCTCCTCAACAATACCATCAAGTGCCGCCACCCACCAATTATGGCCCCCAGCAGCCAAGAAGACCACTAGGCCCTAGAAGAGCCCAATACCCGCCATTACCCAAAAGTCTTCTTGATATCTTTAACGCACTCATGGCCGTCAACCTGCTCACCTTGCCAAAAGAAAGAACGGCCTGACCCTCTAATGTGGATATCTCTCGATATTGTGTCTTCCACCGATAGCCTGGTCACAATATAGATCATTGCTTTCATTTTAAGGATTATATCTATGACTTGAATGATCAGGGTGGTATTAATTGGGACGAAATGAGGCAGTTCATTGCAACTTTAAAGGCATGAAGACCTCCTCGGCAGCCACAGGCTCATCAGCCGCCTCAGCAGCAAGTTCCACCTCCTCCTCAACAGCAGCAAGCTCCCGCACCTCAACCGGATATGGGGATTGTCCATAATCCACTACCGGAGCACCCTCCGAACCAGCAAGTAAACCCTATTACTTCCTTCCACGAAGTGGAAAGAGGACAAGGGTGGCATGAAGAGAACGCCTCTATCGGGACTATAAACCAAACTCCAACTCAACCACCTCGTCTGTTAAGAACACCTCTCCCTCCAACGCCTTCTCCCCAACCATCCCGTCCCCTTTTACACGCCACTAATCAAATTCCCTCCACTACCACTAATCCCTTACCGACTAGATCTCTCCTCATTCGCCCTCCATCATCTTCCACACTACAACAAACACCACCTCCAGTCACCAATTTCTCGCCCTTGCCATCTAGGCCACTCCTCATTCGCTCCTCGCCAATACCTAATTCCCCCACTACAACCACCAATCCTCCGCCACCCACGAATCCTTCATTTTTACCTAGACCTCTCCTCATTCGGCCTACTCCTTTTCCAGCCATTCAGGCATCCCCTACCCCTCCTACTGTTACCACTATCCCTCAGCCAACAAGGCCCCTCATAAGGACTCCTCCTTTAGTCACTCCCCCAACACCTATTAATCCTAACATCCCGTCTTCATCCACGAACCCTTCGCCTACCCACAACCCGACAGAGGTGCGATCGTCGCAAACCATGGTGCTCTGTAGTGGACGGATGTTCCATCGTGTATTTTTGCAAAGGGAGCTAGAGCCCACGCAGGGGCATGAGGAACAAGAGCCGGAATAAGAATCTATACCGGGCACTCAGTATGATTTGCTAAAGCACTTAGACAAGACCCCGGCGAGGATTTCTATTTTACAACTGATAAAGAGGTCCACCGTTCACCAGCTAGATTTGAAAGAGTATTCACGGAAGGTGATGGTAAATGAGGACATTCCAGCTGAACAAATCACAATAGTTTTAACACCAGCAAGTGATCAGCCGGCCATTATTTTTCATGAACATGAATTAGCCCCAAAGCCGGCCAGGAAATACGCCCTGTGCAATACTGTTAATATTAATGAAGTTCATGTTAAGCAATGCCTGGTGGATAGAGGAGCATCCATTAACGTGCTGCCTCCTAGCACTCTAAAGATGTGTGGCATCTCGGACAGTCAGATCCGGCCATCTACTATTACAGTCACTGCCTATGATAATACAAAGAAGCCACCTTTGGGGATGATCACTCTAAAAGTTGGGTTGGGTCTAGTCTCGCTTACAACAGATTTCCACATTCTGGACATGGATCCAATGTTCAATGGCATTCTGGGTCACCCTTACATTCAAGAGCTTGATGTCGTACCTTCTACCAATCACCAATGCATAAAGTTTCCACACAAAGGGCGCATCATCAAAGTCACAAGTATGCCTATTCTGCCGTCAGAGGATATACACTCAGCAACATCAGTACCTTCCATATGGCCGGCTAATAGGCCTTTGTTGTCAGTGTTAGATCTTGCCGACCCGCGGCAAGATTTTCTAAGGCCTCCAACCACAACCTCCGCATCGGCTTTTATATCACCCCTATCCTCCAAGGGGAAGAAAAAGAAGAACATGATGAATACCCCAGGGTGAAATACTTTGATGAAAATGGGGTACAGAACTGGCAAAGGCCTAGGTGTTAACCTCCAGGGCAGAGTGAAGCCCATTAAAAACCACAAGCTTATTCCACGAGGCGGCCTAGGATACAAAGGGCTGCGTAAAGAAGAACACGGTAAAGATGAAGGAGAGCCATGGGTTGTTATGACCTCCACTCTCAAGACAGATAGACAGCCCCTCTCATGGACTCTGCAAACACACTTTGTAAAAGGGGGTACTCAACATAACGAGCAGACCATATTGGTTACTTCTATGTTAGATCATCAAGATGTACATGCACGTCAGTGTGCTCGCCACGTGGCCCCACGGGTTACATATAAAGCTCTGGAGTCCTTGAGGCCGGATAAAAGAAGAAAGGTGGATGACCCGGAATGTGACTGGTATAGATGGTTTGATATGAATGACATTACCATTACTTTGAGCTGTCTATTTATGCAGACTGATCCGGAATGGCCGCCGCTTATTCATGAGCTGATAGAAAAACCGGTAGTGATCATTGATAAGAGGCAGTTGTTAAGCAATTACACTGATATTGGAGAGCCAGATGTGCCATTTGAAGAAGGCTTCACTGTGAATAGGCTGTGGGATGGCATTTTCACTCTTAATTCCGTACACCCATCACTTATCACCTTCTGGTGCTCCAAACTATTTGTCTCCGATATTCCCATACCACCCGCGGTCTTGATTACTCTCTCTCCAGATATGCTTCAAGCCTCTTCAGTATCTCCTTTGCTCCTTGAGCAATTTTCTCAACTCTCCATTACACCCCCGCATGGGCAATCTCCCTTTCAATCTTTCTCTAATCTTTCAATTTCAACACCACCTCCTACCCCTTCTTCCCAGTGCTTTATCCTTGAAAAAGGGAAAAATGTCAAAATTTAAACTTTCCAATCTTCCATCTCTGTTGAAGAGACCTCCTATCTTGCCCATGAGTGTGCCCCAATCCAAGGGCCGCTCTTTCAAGGTTCGTTAGCGGACCTCCTTTTCTCCTCTGATGAGGAGGCTCCTTCTGTACCTGCTCTTGTACCCGCTGCGTCTTCCTCTTCTTTTCTTTCTCCTTCTCTAGGTCAGGGTAGTTCGTCTAGTTTGTCATCTTGTTCCTCTCCCTCCGCTTCTGATAAGAGTCTTGGGGTAGTTACTCACAAGAAAGCCAAGGGTAGGCAGATTCCCCGTAGGTTTTTGGTAGATCTAGCTAGAAGATGTCAGGCATGTTTAGCTCTTTCGGGTTTCTTAGAGGATCTGATTCTCCTGCCGGATTTAGAATGTGAGGGTGTATGCTCTATAGATGAAGGGTTTGGTGTTTACGAGGTTATGAATGATGAAGACCCTATTGAATAGGGGGATGAAGAATACGAAGAATATAAGGATGAGACTTATACTTTTCCTAGTGGCATGAGGAGATTCGACGAACCGTCAGCCTCAGTAGAAGAACCCACCAAGGAGATTAATCTGGGTATCGAGGAAAATCCTAGGATTGTCCTCATAAGCAAAAAAATTTCGGCTTCTGAAGAAGAGGCGCTCATTCAAGTTCTTCAAGAATATAAGGACGCGTTTGCATGGAGTTACGAGGATATGCTGGGCCTGGACCCTGCACTCATTGAACACCATCTCACACTTAAGTCATGATCCGTCCCGGTCAAACAGCGGTTAAGACGTTTCCACCCCCACATGACATTAAAGATGAAAGAGGAGGTCGATGAGCTTCATAAGGCCAGATTTATTAGAGTCATCCTCTATCCCAACTGGGTGGCTAACATTGTCCTGGTAATGAAGAAAGATGGAAGAGTTAGAATTTGCATAGATTTCTGGGACCTTAACTGCGCGTGTCCTAAGGATGATTTCCCCCTCCCTCGCATAGATGTGCTAATTGATAACACGGCAGGGTATGAGACCCTCTCTTTTATGGATGGCTTCTCTGGTTATAATCATATCCGCTTGACTGAAGAGAATCAGGAAAAGACCTCATTCACTACACCTTGGGGTACTTATTGTTATGTGGTCATGTCGTTTGGGCTCAAGAATGCCGGAGCCACTTACCAAAGGGTCATGATGGCTATTTTTCATGACATGATCCATATTTTTATAAAGGTGTATGTGGATGACCTGGTAGTAAAATCAAGAACGAGGATTAAGCATCCTAGGGTTCTAGCCAAGGTTTTGCAAAGAGCACGGGAGTATCAGTTAAAGATGAATCCCAAGAAATGTATATTTGGTGTTTCATCAGGAAAATTGCTTGGATTCATAGTCAGCAAGAGGGGTATTGAGATTGATCCCAATAAGGCAAGGGCAATAAGGGATATGCCTCCTCCCAAGAATTTGAAGGAAGTTCGAGGATTGATTGGGAGGTTGCAATTTATTCGCCGGTTTGTCTCCCAGCATTCACAAAGGTGTAGGTCATTTTACGAGCTTACAAAACCAGGAGTTAAATTTAATTGGGATGACAAGTGTCAGGCAGCCTTTGATGGACTAAAAGATTATTTGGCCAATCCTCCTGTCCTAAGGCCACCGGTTCCAGGCAAACCACTTGTTCTTTATATTTCTATCCTGGATGACTCTGTAGGTGCTGTCCTGGCACAAATTGATGAAGAAGGAAGAGAGAGGGCAGCCTACTACTTGTCTAAGCTTCTCAACCCCTGTGAATAGAAGTACTCAGCCATGGAGAAGACTTGTGCTGATTTAGTCTGGGTAGTGCAGAAGTTGAAGCATTATTTCTTAGCTCATGAGGTTCATCTCATCGCTCGCATGAATCCTATCAAGTTTCTTCTTGAAAAATCTGTTCTCACTGACCGATTGGCGCGATGGAAAAGCTTCCTTTCTTAGTTTGATATCATCTACATTCAGCAAAAAGTGATTATAGGCTATGCCATAGCGGAACATCTTGCTCATCACCCCCTCCCTAGATTTGATCATGTTCGCTTGGAGTTTCCAAATGAGGAACTAATGTCCGTCAATCAACCTGATTCGATGTGAACGTTACATTTTGATGGAGCTCTGAATTCACAAGGAAAGGGGATCAGCATTATTCTCCTGTCACCTGAGGGTATCACTATTCCACTTGCCTCTCAGCTCGCATTTCCAATTACAAATAACATAGCTGAGTATGAGGCTCTTCTGGCCGGCCTGCAGGCCGCTCATCAAATCGGTGTTACCCAATTACGAATTTTAGGTGATAGTCAGCTTATTCTTTGTCAAGTGCTCACCAAATGTCGTACGCTCAATCCTAAACTTAGACCCTATCAGGAACTAGCTTCCGCTTATGCTAAGCTTTTTACTAAACTAATCTTCATCCGTGTTCCTCGAGATCAGAACATTCTAGCTGATGCTCTCGCTTCCCTCGCTTCCTCCTTGGCTTTCCTTCCCGAAAGGGACTTCCATTCAATCATCGTTCACAAGCGTCTCACTCCTACTATCAAAGATCCAGCATTCCTTAGTGTTAAGGAGGAGGTGCTCAAGAAGGTTAAGGAAGGAGGAATTATTCAGAACAAGGAGATCATGTTATTATATCTAGAGGAAGAGTTGGATGATGAAGAAAAGCCATGGTATTATGAAATTACCAAATATTGTCAGGATCAATCTTATCCTGAGGAGGCCACGGCTGAAGAGAAGAAGGCCATCAGGAGAGTTGCTCAGAGATACACTCTGGTTGGAAGGATGCTCTATAGAAGAGGTCTCACTGGAGTCTTGCTTAGATGCCTCGACGATGATGAGTCTTGGAAGGTCGTGGAAGAGGCACATTCAGGAGTGTGTGGGGGTCATGTCAATAGCCAGATGCTAGCTAAGAAAATCCTTAGATTAGATTTCTATTGGCCCACTCTAGAAGAGGACTGCTCTATCTATGTCCGAAGGTGTGTCAAGTGCCAACTGCACGCCGATAAAATTTATTCTCCTGCTTCTTCACTCCATCCTATGTCCTCCCCATGGCCTTTCTCTATGTGTGCTTTCGATATTATTGGACCGCTTGGTGATTCAAACCTCCTCACAAAACCAAAATCATTTATACTCACGGCCACAGAGTACTTCACCAAGTGGGCGGAAGCGGAAGCTTACGTGGAAATTAAAATGTCAACCGTCTGCAAGTTCATAATGAAGAATATCATTGTAAGGTTCGGCATCCCAAGTACCATCGTCACCGATAATGGGCCGCAATTCATCTCTCAAGAACTTCAGGACCTCTGCAACAGGTATAACATTGCATTGTATCATTCATCTCTTTATTATCCGCAGGGCAATGGCCAAGTAGAGGCAACAAATAAAATGCTAATCAAAATAATCAAGAAAACGTGTGAGGCTAATAAATTCGCGGATTGGCCAGAAAAGCTGGTGGAAGCTCTTTGGGCCTACCGCACTTCCATTCGTACTCCTACTAGGTAAACCCCTTTCGCCCTCACCTATGGAATGGAGGCGGTAGTTCCTTATGAGATCCTTATACCATCTCTTAGGGTACAATTGGACAAGGAACTTTCTATTGATGAACGCCGTGAATCTCTCCTTGCTCAGTTGGAACTCTAGGATGAGAAGCGTCCGGCCGCCGCCAAGCATGCGCGCATTTATCAAAATAGGCTTTCGCGTTTTTATCAAAAGAAAGTAATTGAGAGAAAATTTAAAGTTGGTGAAATGGTAATCAAAAGAATCTTTGTAAAATCAGGTGGACCTCGTTCAAAACTCCAACCAAATTGGGAAGGGCCCTGCGTAATAAAAGAAGTTTATCCTGGCAACGCTTATAAACTAGTTAACGCGGAAGGGGAAGAGTTGGCTCACCCTTGGAATGGTCTCTATCTGAAGAAGTACTATCCCTAAGTAAAGAAAAAAGAAAAAATAAAAAGAAAAAATAAAAAGAAAAAAGAAAAGAAGAAAAGAAGAAAAAGAGAAAAGAGAAGAGTTGCAGGCTGGCATGGTGCATAGGCTGCGAAACTTGAAAAATCAAAATCCATAATTCATCATTCAGTCTTGATGATTTAACTTGGGGTCAATACCTGCACACACTACACGTTTTTACTCTTAAACTCAAGCGGTTCAAAATTCGAGGAAAGTCAAAGCTGAACTAAGAGTGTAAAAACTTTACCTATTCTCTTCTCTTCAGTTCATGAGAGGGAGTACGAGTCAGGGAATGCAACCAAACCTACCCGCCGTCCCAGTAGGTAGAAGTCAGGGCCCAAAAGGGAATAATATGTTGCAAAGCCCAAGTACAATTAGGTCTTTATTTGTTTAAAAGAAAAAGAAAGAAAGTTATGAAAGAGAAGCATGTAAAGAGAGTAAAGTCCCTCCAGGGAAAACCCTGGTTGTAAGCATGCATGAATAAGGGCAAACAGCAACAAAAATTTCCCTAAGCTAAAGACCGAACCCCAACAGGCACTAGGGTAGGGGAGGAAAGCTTCCCGGTTCTCTGAAACCTCTCGTGAGCTTTCTCAATTTATTCTTCACTTCCCCCTCCATGGTATGTTATAAGCCCGAAGGATGGCAAAGACTGACTAAGGAGGATGGGCCGCAAGAGGATATAAGTAAAAGCACAAGTTATTAAGTGCGTTGGCCCTTTGTTAAATCATTTAAGAATGATTAATAAATTTAAGATGGTGATTGTGTAAGGTTTTAAGACCTTTGGTACCATGCTAAGCCTCATCACAAAAAAATAAAAAACAATTTCAAATTCAAAAAAATTTCAAATTTTTTTTTAATTAACGCCTTTGCGCAAGGGCGCCATTTTAGTGAATAACGTCCATAGGTATGTCGCCATTTAAAATTTTTTAAATTCAAAAAAAATGGTTTTTTTTAATTAACGCCTTCTCACAAGGATGTTATTTCTTTGAATAGCGTTAGTCCTCGTGTCGTCATTTAGAATAAGAATAGTTAAAAGAAAGAAAAAAGGAAAAAATATTTTTTTAATTAACGCCCATGCTCGGGGGCGTCAATTTCAGAATTAACGACTTCGTGTAGGGTCGTCATTTAAAAGAAGAAAAAATAAAAAATGAAATATAAAAAGAAAAATTGAGCCCACTGCTTTTGCTATCTCATGTGCTTGGTTTGCATTCTTGTGTGGACATTCTTTTATTTCAAGTTTGCATTTGCTTGCTTGCATGTTACATTTTTTTCATATCTCTATTATTCACCTTAATTAATTAAAGGCTTGGCCCCTTGACCCGTCATCAAGGTCAAAATAGTGACAACCCCTTGCTTATTAAACAAGGGACCAAGCCGAACAGATGAATTAATCTGTTTGTTTAAGTGTGAACTACAGGCACAGGGGAAGAGAGAAAGAGAAGAAACAAGTCAAGTGCTCAAGTCAACAACTCAGGTAACATCAAAATCTCATATATATATCTAAGTACAAAAATATGTAGGTGGAGGAGTACAAGTCTCTCTCTAGCTCTCACCTCCACCCTCCTCTCTCCTACTCTCGACCTCACCGTCGTCTCGGCGAGGTGCCTGTGGAGGGGACATGGACCCCCGAGAAGCCGCTGAAGCTAGAGCATGCTCCTCCGCCTCGTTCCTCTGTCAGGTCGAGGAACCTGCCATGTAGGTCGTGCTGGCGAAGGCGCTCGAGTGTCCCGCAGCTCACGCCCTCTCCCGGCCTCGCTGGAAGCGCTCCTCTGTCACTCGTAGCCGCTCCTGTACGACGGCTAGCGATGCTCTCATGTCTGTGAGCTCGTGCTCATGTGCCATCCGCTCCTCCCTCTCTCGGGTGCACTCCCTCCGCTTCACCTCGAGGAGGACCCTGAGATCGGTCACGTCTCTGGGCAGCTCCTCTCACCGCCCCAGTGCCTCCTGAAGCTCTGCAACCCGCTGGTCGCGGATGGCAAGCTCGGTCTCGGCTAGTGCAGCCCGAGTAAGCGCATCATGTAGCTCTGCAACCTGTATCATTCAGTTTAACCATCAGTTTCATATTCAATTCCATAAACATTTGAAATAGATTTTGTTGACTTACCCGTGCTGCAAGGTCGCGCTCTACCGTCTCGGCCCGAGCAACTGCTCCTGCGAGTCGCTCCTCTAAGGCGGTGACCTCTGCACTCGCCCCCCTCGAGCTGGAGGCGCCTCCTGACCCTCTCCCTACTGGGCACGCTGCATTCATTAAAATTGCCAGTGGCTAAACATTAATAAATCAGGGATCATTTTGCATATAGGTAGCTGCACTCACCAAGGTCTCCAGGTCTGCCCGTGTGGCTGCCAACTGGGCCTCCAAGCTGTGGAGATGGACTTGCATGTCCATCACTGCTACATCCCGTGCATCCTACATTCATCGCATATTAGTTGCATAATAAACATATATCATTTACAAAAAAGGGAAAAAGAATGCATTCATACATACCCCTGTGACCCTCATCTGGGGTTGGCCAGCGTAAACTTCCCAGTAGCGCCGGAGGTACTCTAAGTTGTCTGCCGCCTGAGAAGTAACTCGGGTCCTGCCACGCTGCCAGTCAGCGTACTGGTCTGGGAACCGGATCTGCCAGTCGGTCGCCTTCATGCGTCTGCGGGTCTTCCTACCAACCCCACGTGGCTCTCCAACCTCGACCCACTCTTGGTGTAGGCCGAGGGTCCTCATCACCAGTCTGAGCCGCAACGGCTCGATCTCGTTTAGGCAATGAACCCAAAGCTCATGCCCAAAGCGAGGTCGGCCCGCTACGACCCAAGGCTGACCCTCATCTGGCATCCCCTCATAGGGTCTCCAAACCACCTGCATTCACATATCATGTCATCATATTTCATAAAGCATGAAAGGAAAGAAATTGCATCATATTTTACATACGTACCAGAGAGGCAGGGTAGTCGCGGAACTCCCGCCGAAGAACGCGCAGCTCGTTAAAGTGTGGCGCTCCAGTCACGAGCGGTAGCCATCGCCGTGCCAGAGGAAAGGCCCCCTCATCTTCGGGTCGGGGGTCGGCTCGACCCATCGGCATGTATAAGTGGCTCCACACCTGCATCCATCAATTGCATCAGTAAATATTCATAAACATTCATATGTATGATCATATTCATAAGCATTTAAATAAATAACAAAAAAGGAAATGCATACCTGAAGAAAAGGCGAGAAGCCACTGACAGTCATCTCTCGGCCTGTCCCCGTGGACAGATCGGCCATCAGGTGCACCAGCAGCTCGGCTCCCCACGCATATCTCCCAACTCCCTCCAGGTCCTCGAGGATGCCTAAGAATAGGCAGTTCATCACATCTCCCTTCGTGCTCAGCAATAGCCTCCCGAGCATCAGGAACAGAAACATCTTCAAATCCCGATCCACCCGCTCTCTCTAAGTCGGGTCCTTGCAGAAGGCAGCCTGGGCTCTCCCAATCAACCTCTGTGAAAATTCCTCCATAGACTCTCCTCGTCTCTGCCTAGAATCTCCTAATCCTATAGCCATGGTCAGATCGGTGCGGTAGATGGTCCTACACTCCCTCGGAGTCTCTGCAATCGTCTCTAACCCTAACAGCCTCTGGGCTAACTCCCCGTAATCTGGAAGGGTCACTCCACTGACTGCCTCCCCATCTACCCTCAACCCGATAATCCGGGCAACATCCTCTAAACTCGGCACCATATGCCCCCATGGCATCAGAAATGCCCGATTGGTCCTATCCCACCTCTCCCTAAGGATCTGAATCAAAACTAAATCTGGGGGTACGGGCTCAATGATAAGAAAGGGGCCGAACCCCATCGCCTCTACCCTATCCCTCTGAAAATCTGGCAACCCGTAATATGCTGCTCGGACTTGGACCCATGAAATCCTAGTCCTCATCAAGCCCTGCCAAAAAATAGAAACATATAAATATATATATGCCAAAAAGGAAATTCATCTGCTCTTTAATTTCTTAACTGTTTTAATTGACGACCACCGACTGGTCGTTATTTGATGAATTGACGCCCCTATGTGGGGCGCTATTTCTGAAGACGTTTCTGTTTCGATAATTTGTTCATGAAAAATAAGAAAAATTGACGACCACCACAGTGGCCGTTATTTTATGAATTGATGCCCCTGTGGGGGGCGCTATTTCTTGGGGTGTTTCTGTGGAGGAAATGATAATAATATGGCAGTTTTAAGTAACGACATGGTTTAGGGCGCTATTTCATGGAATTATCTATTTTCAGAAAATGAAAAAAAATGAATTAACGACCTGCCTTAGGTCATCATTTAAATTGATGACGCCTCAAGGGGCGTCATTTACTGGTTGTCTGGTTCACCATCTTCCCTTCCCGATAGCTATGGAAAATTGAATAACAAAAAAAGAAAAAATGGCTGAGGATAGGGGACCTACCTTACTCGGCTGCGGTGCCATTAGGCCTCTGCGCAGTGACTGGCGGGGAGGGGGAGCTTCTTCATCTTCCTCCTCATCGTCATCTTCATCGTCGTCTTCTTCATCTTCCTCATCTTCGTCGCCTTCTTCTTCTCCCTCTTCACCATCATCCCCGCCCCCTTCGTCTTCTCCTTCATCTCCTCCTTCTTCTTCATTGGCCTCTTCTTCTTCTCCTCCACCGTGCTCTACCGCCGGAGCATCCTCGACCGTCCTGGGAGGAAGTTCCCCGCCGGCGGGCTGTTCTGCATCTAGGTCGACGACGGTGGGGGGCATAACCCGCTGTCATTTGTCGGGGCCCGCCATGAGAATAGGATTAGAGATGAGAAATGAGAAGAGGGAAATGAAAAGAGGGAAGGTCGCGGTGAGGAGAGAGTGGAGTGTATGGCGGAGAAAAGAGAGAGTAGTGGAATGGAAGAAAAAGAAGTAGGTGAGTAACGGAAGGAAGAAGAAGAAAAATGGAAAGTCAGGCGGTGCATTCGAAAAGAAATGACGCCTGGGTGAGTGTCGTAAGTATTGTAAATAACGCCCATGTGTGCATGCGCTAATTGGTGGAATTTTTCAATATTTGAAATAAATTTTAATTAACGGCTATGGCAAAGGTTCTATTTAAGGGTTAGACGACAGAGCTTGGGGTCGTCATTTCACATTGCATGGGGAATTGTAACCGTTGTCAGAGCAATGATGGTACGAATATAATTAATATTTTCCAAATTGATTGACGACAACGTCCGGAGGCGTCATTTAATTGATTGACGACTGTCTCAAGACGTCATTTCATGAAATTAAGGGAATATCTGAAAAGAATTTGAAGGAATCAACGCCCATTTGGTAGGGAGTCAATTAATTAACGCCAGTATGAGAAGGCGCCAATCATGGGTTTATTATTTGTTTTGAGAAATTGATAAAGCTAATTGACGACGTGATAAGGGGCATTATTTCATGAATTGACGACTTAATGGCGGTCGCGGCTCAGAACAGAGAGTCAGAATCTGAGAGTAATTTAGAGATTTGGTCATTTTAAATGCTTTTTTTGGCTCAATTAAAGAAGAATCATTTATTTCATTAAAGAAAAGCATCATTGCATTTCAATGAGCCACTTTGGGTCTCAATCCCCTAAGAGCTATTACATAGACCTTCCATTACTCTTTATCTTCTTCAATCCTCTCCATGGGTTGGTGTAGCTAGCTAATCCTCCATAGAGCTTGGATGGTCTTGATCTCCTCTTCATCTTCATTAGAACCAAGGTCCCTCCTCTTGATAGGTGGGAGGTGAGATGCCTCTTCAAAGTGATGACGTGGAAGTCCAACTTGTGGTAGGCACCGGTGAGCATTGTAGAGGATAAGCTTGGTGGCGCCCACTAGTCGAAGCTCCACTCCGATGAGAGTCGTGTGCAGATGTTTTATGTCTTGAGAAACCTCGGAGCACATGTGAAGAGGTTTTTAGGCATAACCTTTAGGTGCTCTCTCCATTCCACTCTCTTCTTCACCTTTGGAACCCGGTTCACCACTCTCTCACACAATCCTAGTGAACCCGTCATGTAGTGAAGTGGACTTCTAGAGAAAACCTTAGATGCTTGTTGAGCTTCCTCACATGGGTCAAATTTTAAGTGGAGGTCTACCCAACTAGAAAACAAAAGCAGGGATCTGTATAGAGGCCTCCCCGTAGCCGCCGAGGTAAGCCCACTATAGAGATAGGCTAGCACCGTCGGTCCTATTCTCTCCCCTTCCCATATGCTAGCAATAGCACTCAATTACTCTTCTTCTAAGAAATCCTCCAATGAAGGGAAGAGAAGTGCTCCAGCCAAGCATATTACAAAGCCTTTCATTACCTTCTCTAGTTCATCTTCTTTGGCTTGATCCATCCTCTTGTAGACCCATGCCGCAAGCTTCATGAGGTTGATTCCTTTGGTAGTCTTGATTTGATTCACCATGTTGGAGCTTGGAATTATGCTTGATAAGACTTCATGTGCACTCATGCCCCTTGTCATATGTGCCATCTTCTCTTCATCTCCTTGCTTCATCCTTTTCAAGCCTAGGAGCATCTCCGCTTCTTCTAGGAGTATGGTAGCTTCAAAGGTGGAAAATAGGAAGGTGTGTGTGGTGGGATGCCATATTTCTATGAGGGCACCCATGGCGGCCTAATCTAGATGTACATTGTCATAATGTTTGACATGGGTCACTAAGCCTAGAAGGTGCCATCTAGAGAGGTAAGCCCTCATGTCTAAGGAGAGTTTGGAAAGGAGGAGGGGTAGCCATTTATTCTTGGTGAATCTCCTTGCCCTCGGAATGTTGGGATAATCCTCAAAAGATAAAAGAAGAAAGGAGGAGAGAAGTGAAGAGTATGATCAGAATTTGAGGAAAAGGAAGTGGAAGAGTAGAAGTTTAAATTCAAAATACTTACTTGATTCATGGCAGTTCTTCCATTGATATGGCCTGCAATTTCTGATATCCTAGGTAATCCAATCTTAGATTTCTTCAAAGGCCGCTCCATCTTGAGGGAGGATTCTTCTTCTCTCGGTTGAGAAATTTCCTGTTCACTGTTATCGCACAGATATTCTCTACTTCGGTCTCGGCGCTCAATTCTCAGCTTGATGTGTATTTAGCAGAGAAGCCACTCCTTTTATAATTGATGAAGCTCTGGCAGGAGATCGAACAGCATAAGTTAAGTTTAAGTGGGATTATGCCTCTGGAGTTTGGTTTTCGAACAGGGAACGGAGCGCCGGAACTTGTACTTAATTAACGACAGAGACATTGTCGTCATTTTATTGAGTCGCGGCATAGGACGTGTCGTCGTTTGTTTAGCGCCCTCTCATGCAGGCATCATTTCTAGTCCAATTCTGATTTGAATAATGAAAGTGATTGGCAACATCATGGCTGTCGTCATTTATGTTTCTAGCGCCTCTATACGGAGTAATCATTTCCTGATATTTATATATTATGAATTATTTTATGGCATTATGGTTATTGGATGAACTTACACTCATATATCTTGATGAGTTTTATGGAGCTAATGAACCTTTGAGTGCAGAAAAGAACAGGTTATGCAAATCTTGAGGCATTCGGATCTCTTCCTCGGTGACATCATTCCTCCATTGTATCTTGTTGGCCCAGATAGATGGCGGACAAGAAAGGGGGTTGATTTGTCCCATTTGCCTAGATGGCGGATTTTAAAAACTTTCTAACCCAATTATAACAGAAGTGAAATTGACTATGTTGATTAACAAAAACTTCAGGTGAGATTAAGATATTCTCTTAATCTTTCCGATCTCACTCGGACAACCAATCCAACAAGCGATGAACGATTACTAATAACAAATAGCAGAGCTAGCGAAGTGTAGTGGTGTAGTGAAATAAAAATCAATAAGATAACCTGTGAAAGGAGATAGGAGAAATGCACAATCACACAGGCAATCACAAAGAACACAGGGATTTTAAGGTGGTTCGAGATCACAACGGACTCCCTATGTCCACCCCTCACTAAACCCGGTGAGGCTTCACTAACACGCTACCGAAGTAGCAGCACGGGGACGAACCCCAACCACACACATGCTGCTTCCGCAGTAATACACACACGAGGCCTTGCCTCAACACGCTACCACTGCAGCACACACACACACGTTCGGGGAACGTACCCCGGACACAACAACCACACGGAGACACAGCTCCGTACACACACAGAGATATTCTGAGTTTGACAAAATCAAAGGATATACAATATTCGCTCGCAGTAGTATGTAGATGAAAATAAACTATGAAACACACAAGGATTTAAACACAAATAAGATGTAGAAATATCCCCTTGATTCTCCAATAGACGTAAGAAGATCTTTCGTGAAGCCTAGGTTGGAGGAGCTTTTATCCGCAGCTGGTTGGAGTAGTAGGTCATCCTCTTTGAGGATCCAAGGTTGTTCGTTCAAGTCCTAGCTCCAATCAAGCCTGTACACATCAAGAAAAGATGAAACATTATGCTCCGAAAGTATATCTTGGTTGAAAGAGACATGACAAACAAATGAAAGCAGATATATATATATATATATATATGTACTCCCCTTTAATGTCCCACAACTCCTTTGAATCAGCAGGTAGGGTGTGTTGGAAATGACAAACCGGAGTGGAAGCAGTCGGACATGAAGTCCCAAATGCCCAAAACCTTAAGCTAATCTCAACCAAGAGTATAGGAATGAATGGTATAGATATCCCCTAAATCTTTACACAAACTAGGAGAATAGAAAAGGTAGCACTTAGAACAAATGAACCGAAGGTTGGATGAAGCCGGTGTAGAAGATATAGTCGCCCGAGGCTCCGGATGAAGAGGATGCAGACCCCGACCCCCAAATCTCGACTTGGGCTCGATGGAAGACTATCCTGGCACAACTCTCCTTCACCTCCAGCAGATGGAGCACCTTCTTCTCCTGCAAGGCAAAGGGTTTCACGTTAGAAGCTCAAGGGGATGCTCCAATCGAATGAAAGGGGGCGGCGATATATACCAAAGGGCTTGAAGCCCCAAATGACTTAATAGCCCCTTTTAGACCCCCTTCATATCACATACTAGATGTTAAGGATGCCCTAAGGCCATTAGGGTCAAAAGCCAGGACAATCGGATTCATGAACCATGGGTTCGCAATAAGATCTAGAAGCCCGTTTGAAAAACCCAGAAAAAGTGTCGACCTCTAGGGTCGACCATCGTGCAGACTAGTTCTGCCAAAAATAAAACCCGGTGAAAAAGTGTCGACCCCATGGGTCGACCTCTTTTCACGACAGTTCTGTTTGAAGAGAAAATAGAACTCAGGACAAAAAAGTGTCGACCCTTTGGGTCGACCCTTTTTTTTCGGGTGTTCTGTTTTGATTAAAATGACATACCACAAATGAAAGTGTCGACCCCATGGGTCGACACTTTTCCTGACATGGAAAAGCTCAATTAAAACACACTTGAAATACCACACTACAATCATTCAAAGTTCAAGTTTCAATCACTTGTGCACATATGACATGGATACCCATATACAAGCCTAATTTCAACACAAATTCAATCCATTCACATTGAAGTTCAAATATCCATGAGTTCTTACTATTCCCTTGATTTATATGCATGAAAAGCCCCAATATCAACTCCCTATCACTTAGAAAATTTAGCCTGAACACAAAGCATGAGTACATGACCATTTCATGTTTGTATGAGCATTCCTGAGTAGTTTACCTTCATTCATGTGAGATTCATTGATAGTTATTTGATCATGGATTTCAACACACAAAAGCTCATCAAGATCCATTGAAAGAAAAAAGATAAAATGCAAGTGTAGAAACATACCATCCACCCAATTAGTTGAGAACATATGAACCTGCACTTTGTATAAAACACAGATTTAGTTTTCGGTCAATGCAATCGACAAGAATGATTACCTTCCCATATGACATATACATAACTCCTTCAACCTTAACCACTTTGATATCCTATCAATTCACACATGAATTTGCAAATTCAGTCCAACTCAATATGAGTAGAATCTACACAGTCAACATACATGAACAGCCATTTGCAATTCAAATCATTGATTTAATCTAAAACCTGAAGTCAAAACTGAATTTAGTCATGTTACACACTAAGTGCAAGCGACTCTTGAATTCATCGTTTACTCTCACAATTTCAAGTTCAGTCCTAACATTGAAAGTTCACCGCAATGAAATCCAATTTAGCAATATTAAATTTCAGTCCAAGGTAGATAAAAACAATACAGTTCAAGACATTCAGGATCCGTCCAAAATAGAAAGCAATGCTCAAAAAATTGGGGGTCGACCCATCCCAGGGAGACCATAAAAACTGCCTTAGCAGTCCAATGCAGGTAATTCAAGTTCAGTCTATTTATCCAATGATCTGAGAGCATTATAGATTCAGGAGTTTAAGTCCATTCAAAATAGCATGAAAACATATATCATTAAGATCCACATGGATTACAGGTTCAGTCCAGAGGAAACTGAACCTTCTCAACATAAAACTCACAATGTCAAGCATTTATGTCAGTTCATTAAAAACCCATATAGGATATGCAAGGAAGCACCAATAATCCAGAGCTACCAAAACACAATGCTTTCACAAGTTAGTTCCAAAGTCTCATGCCCAACATGCATGAGGCAACATCAGAGTTGTATTCATGAAGGACCATTGAAATTTAACCTGCAAAACAAGATATCATCATGTTAGCTTGTTTATCATGAAGATGCCATTAGACATAAAACACACAATATATTGGAGTCATCAAACCATTGTCAAAGACAACGAGGGGGCGCACAGAACCCAACAATCTCCCCCTTTTTGATGATGACAATATATTGTGACAATTCAAAGTTCTCTCCCCCTTTGGCATTATCAAAAAATGGGAGACTGAAAAGCAATTGGGACGCTTCTAATAATGAATAAGACATGAGCGCACGAACCCAGCAATTAACCTCTCATGAAGGGAAGGTGTATAAACTAAGAAGTAAGTAAAGGTTTGAAATTTGATGTGCAATCAGCAGATGTGTGAAAGAAGTGTAAATGCTCAATTTTTGTAATTTTTGCTATATGTGTAACTAATTATGCACAAGTAGTATAAAGAAACTATATGCAAAAGTGAACCTAAGTATGCACAAAATGTATAGTGCTAAAAAGCACGTTATTTTCCCCAGATTGTCAAGTACCAAAAACCAATTGACAATGGGTTATTTAACCTGTTATATATAAGTATATCCTAAAGATGCAGATTATGGACTTAAGTATGATATGATCAAACGGATTGAGCAGTCAGGCATTCAATCATGCATAATTAAGTATAGACTCATGCAAGTCCCTTCGGGACGGGTGTAAGAATAATGCAATCGATTGTAGAACATGATGTGCATGTACAATACTAAGAATGTCGTGCTTACATAAATAAAGTACTACATTAACCATGAGAGACGACTGATTCATAGAGGACATTCAAACAAACAAACCCAAGGTGCATATGTGAAGATTGAACAATGAAGTTCAAGTCAATATGGAAAATCAAATTTTCTAAAGAACACTAAAAAGAACTTCTCATCCATACACTTTCATACACAATGCTCGAATATTAGTAGCTACGTATGACCCCAATTTTTTAATTACTAAAAACGGTGTGACTAACCTTTTGACACGAGTCATGCCCTTTATTTCAGGGGTAATTCCCGGTTACTCAGTTTCGTCACTTTTTATGATGTGGATGAGACACTTTTCGACGCGAGTTGTACCCTTTGTCTTAGGGGCACTTCCCGGCTACTCAGTGGCAAATCATACTTATTTTCATATGGATTAGTTTCTCCTTTCGACACGAGTTTCCTCCTTTATTTCAGGGGGGATTCCCGGCTACTCGGATCCACGTTCCACTTATACAACTTTTGATGGGGTGAACAACTTTTTTCTCTCGAGACATGTGATTTCTATGTAGAGAATCAATAGCTCTCTAAGGTGTAGAGTAGAAAATAGTAATCCTTATTAGATTGAATCATTATCTCAAAAAGGTGTATTTTGTGTGGGTGGTTGTATTGAATATAAAAGATGAATTAGTCTCAATACAGTAATGTCTCCCCCTAAATATATGCACAGTTATAAAAAAAAATCTCCCCCTTAATATATGCCATTTAACAAACATGTCTACATCAATGCGATTTCATTTAGCAAGGGATGAGTCATAGAAGGAGTCAAAAAGTGGTTGTATATTATATACATTCAAACAAGCACTGAACTGAAGTTTTCAAGCAAGTTGATTACCGGTACGTGGCGGAGAACGTAAGTCCGAAGACCACTATCACGCATGAAGAAAGTTTCCTGTTAGACATAATCCAACCTTCCACAATCATCATTTGATATACCGGATAGTCATGGCATTCAAGCACAGAAGTATACAATGATATGCAAGTGTATGCATATAACTTGAAAAGATGATTGAAAAATTATTCATATTCACAAGTATGCAAATGTGTGTATGATATGTGTGAATTGTGTCATGCAACTAAGTGTGTTGTTATTTGCAAAAAGTAAGCAAGAGTATGAAAGACTCTATACACAGTGAAAAGCATTTAAGATCACATTTATTCACAAGATGTGAAGAGTGAAGAGTGTTCAACTCCTCTAAACATGAAGCTCACAAGATCTCATGATTTCAAAATTTACCTTAATCAATAAAGCAGGAATGCAACAATTTGAATTCAATCATTTTCCATCAAGGCTCAAATTTTACCTTCCCAGATTTTTCAAAAAGAACCTTACCAAAGTAAGTTCTCAAAATCAAACCATTTTCTTTTTGACTACCAAAGTTAACAAAAGATAGTGTAAAATTCAAATGAAACTCAGATTTGACTTTATTTACAATCATGCAAACTAACAAGCATGGACAGTCAATTTGATAGAAGATTTGCAATTAGAAGCTCTATGTTTTTCTCAGAATTCAACCTCTCACCTAAGTTGAATAATCCAAAAGTAAAGAGTATACCAAAATCTTTACCAGATCAACTCATCTTTTCTTTTGCCTTGAAGGACCTTCATTTATCAACAAATTCTTCCTCCTCAAGGCACCCCTACAAAACAGATTTCTCATTTTAGATATTTGGGTACCCAAGCCATCTTGGGTCCCGAGGGGTTAGTTTTAGCATGAACAAAAGTTTTCTTTTCATTTTTCCATTCATACCATTCATCATCGGCCCTCATCATGGTACAATCATCCATTGAATGTCCATTCAGGCCACAATAATAACAATGAGAGGATTTTCTTCTCATGGATCATTTTTCATCATCGTTCATTAAAGAACAATTATTCATCTTGTGTCCAAGGCCACCACAGTAATGACAAGAGATGTTTTTCTTGAAAGACCACTCATCATCATTTCTCTTCATGAAATAATTTTCAAAGACATGACCATATATTCCACAATAATAACAATGAGTATTGAAGTTTTTCTTCAGAGGTTTTTCATGGTGTTTAAAATCATCAACAAATTTCATTCTCGACTTCAATGCCTCATTATCATCGAATTTCATCAACGAACAATCATACATGTCATGACCAAAATTCCCACAGTAATAACATGAAATATTTCTTCTTTTTCTTGATGCATGATTATGTTTGACAACGGGGGGTTTTGCATGCACACAAGATTGATCATTAACATTTTTATGTTTCGCATTTCCTCCATCACACAAACACAGAGATTCATTCAAGATTTTGATTTCATTTTGCAAAGACACAATATGCATTTCAAGATCATCAATCTCTTTTTCACAATAAGTGACTTTTTCATTCAACAAAAGATTTACACTTTTGTGACTTTCAATCTCTTGTTCAAGGATATGCAATTTGTCACAGTCATCATCAATCACACATTTTTCTTTTTTAAATTTTTCAAGACTTTTTAATTTACTTTCAAGCGATGAAATTTGAATCAACAAAACACTGTTTTTATTTTGGAGTTTTTCAAATGAACTTTTATTCATGGAAGTATGTTTAGTTTCTTTCATTTGAAAACTCCCATTTTCACCAACCATTCTACTCATTGTTTCATTGTTTTCAAATTTATCATTCAAATTTCTGAAGCTTTCTATTTCCTTCCTAAGTTCCTCCAGTTTATTTATCTTGTCAACATTCAGAGTTACTTTCCCTTTTTCCAAAAGAAGGACCTTTTCAGACAGAGCGGTGTTCAATATTTTCAGCTTCTCATTCTCTCTCTCAATGTGTTGAAATTCAAGACTTTTATACAATAAGGATTTGTATTGAGATCTAAGATTTTCAATCATTTCTTTGAGTTCTTCTTCAACAAGCATGTGAGATTCAACAAGTTTTTCAAGCTCAATACATTTCCCACATGAAGAGTTGTCATGTTTCTTTTTCAACCTTTTGTTTTCAGATTTTAATGTCTTATATCTATCAAATAGTTCATCATAGGCATTTAACAATTCATCATAGCTCAACTTATCATCATCTTCAGAATCAGAGTTAGAATTTACCTTTGAGCTTCCGTTGCTTTGCCTATCACTGTTGCTTGCTGCGAGGCACTCATTGTTTTGACTTTCTTCTTGGGCTTCCTTTAGCCCATCCCAAATTTCTTTGGCAGATCTGTAATTAGAAATAAACGGAAATTTCTTAATGCAAACAGCAGCTTTAAGAACATTCAAAACATAGACATTATCAGAATTCTTCTTTTATGCTCATCGGTCCATTTTAGCTCATTCTTAGGCAAAACATGTGGACCACGAGTAATCAGACTCATAAGCTTCGGATTAGTGTTAGAAATCTAAACACAAAATTTTCCAAGCCATTCAGCGTAATCAAAACCATCAAAGACAGGAATAACATTTAAACTAGCCATCATGAAATGATCTTTAGTCTAAGATCGCAAGGTCGACTGAAAAATCAGAGACGAGGCACTGATACCAATTGTTGGCCCAGATAGATGGCGGACAAGAAGGGGGGTTGAATTGTCCCATTTACCTAGATGGCGGATTTTAAAAACTTTCTAACCCAATTATAACAGAAGTGAAATTGACTATGTTGATTAACAAAAACTTCAGGTGAGATTAAGATATTCTCTCAATCTTTCCGATCTCACTCAGACAACCAATCCAACAAGCGATGAACAATTACTAATAACAGATAGCAGAGGTAGCGAAGTGTAGTGGTGTAGTGAAATAAAAATCAATAAGATAACCTGTGAAGGGAGATAGGAGAAATGCACAATCACACAGGCAATCACAAAGAACACAGGGATTTTAAGGTGGTTCGAGATCACGACGGGCTCCCTACGTCCACCCCTCACCAAACCCGGTGAGGCTTCACTAACACACTACCGAAGTAGCAGCACGGGGACGAACCCCAACCACACACACACTGCTTCCGCAGTAATACACACACGAGGCCTTGCCTCAACACGCTGCCACTGCAGCACACACACACACGTTCGGGGAACGTACCCCGGACACAACAACCACACGGAGACACAGCTCCGTACACACACAGAGATATTCTGAGTTTAACAAAATCAAAGGATATACAATATTCGCTCGCAGTAGTATGTAGATGAAAATAAACTATGAAACACACAAGGAATTAAACACAACTAAGATGTAGAAATATCCCCTTGATTCTCCAATAGACGTAAGAAGATCTTTTGTGAAGCCTAGGTTGGAGGAGCTTTTATCCGCAGCTGGTTGGAGTAGTAGGTCATCCTCCTTGAGGATCCAAGGTTGTCCGTTCAAGTCCTAGCTCCAATCAGGCCTGCACACATCAAGAAAAGATGAAACATTATGCTCTGAAAGTATATCTTGGTTGAAAGGGACATGACAAACAAATGAAAGCAGATGTATATATATATATATATGTACTCCCCTTTAATGTCCCACAACTCCATTGAATCAGCAGGTAGGGTGCGTTGGAAATGACAAATCGGAGTGGAAGCAGCCGGACATGAAGTCCCAAATGCCCAAAACCTTAAGCTAATCTCAACGAAGAGTATAGGAATGAATGGTATAGATATCCCTTAAATCTTTACACAAACTAGGAGAATAGAGAAGGTAGCACTTAGAACAAATGAACCGAAGGTTGGATGAAGCCGGTGTAGAAGATATAGTCGCCCGAGGCTCCGGATGATGAGGATGTAGACCGCGACCCCCAAATCTTGGCTTGGGCTCGATGGAAGACTATCCTGGCACAACTCTCCTTCCCCTCTAGCAGATGGAGCACCTTCTTCTCTTGGAAGGCAAAGGGTTTCACGTTAGAAGCTCAAGGGGATGTTCCAATCGAATGAAAGGGGGCGGCGATATATACCAAAGGGCTTGAAGCCCCAAATGACTTAATAGCCCCTTTTAAACCTTCATATCACATACTAGATGTTAAAGATGCCCTAAGGCCATTAGGGTCAAAAGCCAGGACAATCGGATTCATGAACCATGGGTTCGCATTAAGATCCGGAAGCCCGTTCGAAAAACTCAGAAAAAGTGTCGACCTCTAGGGTCGACCATCGTGCAGACTAGTTCTGCCAAAAATAAAACCCGGTGAAAAAGTGTCGACCCCATGGGTCGACCTTTTTCACGACAGTTCTGTTTGAAGAGAAAATAGAACTCAGGACAAAAAAGTGTCGACCCTTTGGGTCGACCCTTTTTTTTCGGGTGTTCTGTTTTGATTAAAATGACATACCACAAATGAAAGTGTCGACCCCATGGGTCGACACTTTTCCTGACATGGAAAAGCTCAATTAAAACACACTTGAAATACCACACTACAATCATTCAAAGTTCAAGTTTCAATCACTTGAGCACATATGACATGGATACCCATATACAAGCCTAATTTCAACACAAATTCAATCCATTCACATTGAAGTTCAAATATCCATGAGTTCTTACTATTCCCTTGATTTATATGCATGAAAAGCCCCAATATCAACTCCCTATCACTTAGAAAATTTAGCCTGAACACAAAGCAAGAGTACACGACCATTTCATGTTTGTATGAGCATTCCTGAGTAGTTTACCTTCATTCATGTGAGATTCATTGACAGTTATGTGATCATGGATTTCAACACACAAAAGCTCATCAAGATCCATTGAAACAAAAAGGACAAAATGCAAGTGTAGACACATACCATCCACCCAATTAGTTGAGAACATATGAACCTGCACTTTGTATAAAACACAGATTTAGTTTTCGGTCAATGCAATCGACAAGAATGATTACCTTCCCATATGAGATATACATAACTCCTTCAACCTTAACCACTTTGATATCCTATCAATTCACACATGAATTTGCAAATTCAGTCCAACTCAATATGAGTAGAATCTACACAGTCAACATACATGAACAGCCATTTGCAATTCAAATCATTGATGTAATCTAAAACCTGAAGTCAAAACTGAATTTAGTCATGTTACACACTAAGTGCAAGCGACTCTTGAATTCATCGTTTACTCTCACAATTTCAAGTTCAGTCCTAACATTGAAAGTTCACCGCAATGAAATCCAATTTAGCAATATTAAATTTCAGTCCAAGGCAGATAAAAACAATACAGTTCAGGACATTCAGGATCAGTCCAAAATAGAAAGCAATGCTCAAAAAATCGAGGGTCGACCCATGGGGTCGACCCATCCCAGGGAGACCATAAAAACTGCCTTAGCAGTCCAATGCAGGTAATTCAAGTTCAGTCTATTTATCCAATGATCTGAGAGCATTATAGATTCAGGAGTTTAAGTCCATTCAAAATAGCATGAAAAAACATATCATTAAGATCCACATGGATTACAAGTTCAGTCCAGAGGAAACTGAACCTTCTCAACATAAAACTCACAATGTCAAGTATTTATGTCAGTTCATTAAAAACCCATATAGGATATGCAAGGAAGCACCAATAATCCAGAGCTACCAAACACAATGCTTTCACAAGTTAGTTCCAAAGTCTCATGCCCAACATGCATGAGGCAACATCAGAGTTGTATTCATGAAGGACTATTGAAATTCAACCTGTAAAACAAGATATCATCATGTTAGCTTGTTTATCATGAAGATGCCATTAGACATAAAACACAAAATATATTGGAGTCATCAAAACTATTATCAAAGACAACGAGGGGGCGCACAGAACCCAACATATCTCTTCTTGTGTGCATTTCTACTATATGATACTTACTCTATATAGCATATCAAGGACCTTGTGGTTCTGATGAACCTGGAATTTGAGTTCCCCTCCATCAAAAATAGTGATAGTTCAAGGGAAGTCTTGATCACACGGATAGGCCGTTAAGTCATCTAAGGTTTGGGACTACGGTTCCACTTTCTGAGTTGGTGCGTGGATAAACGGGCTCCGACTTAGTATCAGCTTAGAGATTTGGATTCCTGACCAAGTCTGGATGGTTTAGCAATATTATCTTTGAATATTTTCTATTTTTTAGTTTGTTTTAATTTTTCTTTTAGCCCAGCATGCATCATGTAGAACTTTGAGCTTTAATGATGAAAATCCTCATATTAAGCCAGTAATGAGGGCTGCTTGCTCTTGATTTGAGTTGACATGAGATATTCCATTCAAAATCAAGTACTATGTTCTCCTTGAAGCCGTTCAGGCTGTTTCCTTGAAAGCATTCATTCGCTGGATTCTTACCTCGCTTCACTTTATTTTTCTGCAAACTCACTTTGGTTGTAGCACGTCTACATTGGCTGGTAACAGCTCTCCAATGGTGTCTTTCCTTTCGTGCCCGCGTGCACATTTTGTTTCGTTAGTTTAGTTCTTTCATCCAGTTCATGGTTGCCTTCTCGTAATCATCTGAGGCTGTTTCATTCAGAATCGTGAAAAGATTTCTAACGCTTAGTGTCGGAGGCGTGTCACATCACACCTTGGCATCTACTTTTCAGTCCGTTCCTACTTCATTCCGCTTGTTGCACTTTTGCCTCATTCCGTCTCACTCCCTTGTAAAGTAGACGCCAAGGCGGGGTAGCTGTAGACACGTTAAAATCGACATTATGTTGAGTAAATCTTATGTCACGACGTAATGCCCCAAAGTGGACTTCAATATTGACTTAATATGAAGTTTTTCTCATTTATTTGATATTTTTATGGATTACTTGTAATTAGCGACTGACAGCAGGGCGTCATTTAATTGACGACTCTATGGGTGTCGTTTTTTCAATAAGCAGCGACCGCGCCCGCAGTCATCATTTCCTGGCATTTCTTGATTTTAAAAATTCCATTTAAAATAAAATTCACAGAATTGACGTCTGGTTCACAGGCGCTCATTAATTGGCACCATTCCAATAAGGCTCTATTTCCTATTTTAAGATATGGAAAGTCGTTTATTTCTATAAATTAATCCAAGAATTAGCGACTGCGTGCGCGGTCGTCATTTCAATTAGCGACCACCATGATGTCGTCATTTAAGCTTCTGTGTCCGTTTCTGCTGCTGCTTCCTCGCAAGGCAACCTATCTATCTTTTGATCTCGATCCTTTCTATGGAAGTCAATCCATATTCTGGAAGTTTATCTCTAGTTTTAATCCCATTAGATCTAGATTTTAAGCTCTATAAATACTTCTCCTTGAAGGCCGTCCGCGGAAGGGAGAGAGACTTCTGCTAGAAGAGAGAGAGATTCTGATTGAAAGAGAGACTTTTTTTTGCTAACCAAGCTTTTGCAGGGGTTTTCCTGTTGCGGCAGGAGCTTCTTCCTCCAGGCGGTCTTAATCTTCTCGCTGCGGCCGAAGCTCTCTTGTTCCTCTCCCTTTACTGCTGCTAACAGCAGAAGGGGCATCCCTTATTCTTAGTTTTCTTATTATTCACTCATACGCATAGCACTCTAGCTATTTTGCTAGAAGCATCACTGCACATCTTTCTCTGCATATCATACTATTTGTTGGCATTCATATCATATATTTCCACCTTTTACTCCTTTTAGGGGTTTAAACAAAACACACAAGGTGTGTTCATGTTTCCGTTGCATAGAATTATTTCCTTATAACATTGATACTACACTTTGGCTAATCCATCTTGTTTGCTTGTCTTTACAAGGGTAATCAAAGTAAAAAACTCCTTCATCGGCCGGCCGGTAGAAAGAGGAAGAAAGGACTCACAATCTCACCCGCTTCTTCACAAGATACATGCGATCATCCTTTTAATTTTTGAGGTAACCCCTTTGACGATCACACTCCTTTAGAGCATCACATGCTCCCTTTCTATTCTTTTTTTCTTTTATTTACATATCATGCTTAGGTCATTTATCTTCTCTTAATTCCTCCTTTTTTTAAAAGAAATTTAAATTTCCTTTCTTTTAAATGTCTATGTGACACGTTCACAAAGAAGAACTCTCTTCATCGGTCGGTCGATAGGAAGAGAAGGTGAACACTCACATCCCCCGCTCCTTTTAAGGTATTATTCACGATCCCTCCTTTTCTTTATTGTTATATCTTTGAGGCCCTCGCGTCTCTGACGATCACACTCCACTTAGCATCCTACACATGCTCCCCTTTCTCTCTCTTTCCCATGCTTTTGTTTGCTTTTCCTAGCTTAATAACTCTTTATTTTTCCTAAGTGGATTTTCTTAAAATCTACAAGTCTAAGGGATCATTGGAAATCCCTAAAATACCCTTCCTTCTTTTCTTACATGTCCCCTCACCCCAACCATTGAAAAAGAGAAAGCCTTTCCCCCACCCTCACCATCACCTCTAGCTATGACAACTGCCAGGGAGAGAGAGAGAGAAAGCATCGCCCTCGACTTCACGCATGTTGCCATGCTTCGTACTTCCTCCCGGGCAACCTCTCTCTCTCTCTCTACTTGTAGCCCCCCACTGGGGGTGAGGGGGAGAGCCAACACTCGTCGGGCCGGGCCACCATTGCTATCTTATTCACTGTCGAATGCATGTATAGCACCGACTCCACCTCCACACTGCTAATGTCTTGCCGCCACCGATGATGATGTCTTTAGATCGGTCCTTGATCTCCATGTAGCCATCTAGATGCACCACCCTGACATTGCCAGTGTGGAGGCAACCATTGAGGTGGATGCCCTTCATTGTGTCCTTAGGGTCCTTGAGGTAGCCCATCGTGACGCAGCCGCCATAGAGGACTATTTCTCCCAAGGTGTTGTTGTCAGTCTCCATGCTCTCCCCTATGGCCTCATCCTCCACATCTGTCAAAGCCATGCACAGTATCCACACACCCTACAAGGCCTTGAGCCTAGGTGTGTTCACTCACCAGGAACTAGTTCCATTCCTCCCAAGCACAAGAGATGATGGAGCAACCCCACCCCCATCCCTGTGAATGAAGTGTCCAATTAATTATGAAGTGATGACATCATTTCTTATGTATTCTCATTCATATTAATAATTTTTATGATATTTTCTTCATTATGTCTTAATCATTTATGCATATTAATGCTCGATAAAATAAAGTCATTGAATGCATGCAATAAAGGTTGGATCATAATGAGATTATATATGATAATGAGATCAACTTTCCAGACATATGTGTTCTAAATATTCCTAGTCATAGAATTTTTGAGACAAGACATTAGTGATCCGAATGAGGGTCATAACACGTTACTTGGGGTCAACCATGATATGTGAGCTAGTATGAATCAGTGATGGGATAATGGATTTATAGAGTTAAGAGTTAACTTAGAATACTAGGAGTTCTAATACACATAAAATTAGAAGGTGTTCAAATATTGTTTGGCATAAAGGAATGAGAAGGGGTTCCATTATTTTATGAGGGATATTAAAAGAAGTTTCAATATCTTATTGGGCTCACCGTCAGCTCGATATTGGGCCTAGAGGATCACACATAAGATTTTCTTAAGACAAGGGTAGTACGATAATTATAATATAGTTACTTCTTTAATAGGAGGGCTTGAGTGAAACTGTAACACCAAGCAATTGAGGTTCACCTAGACTTGCCCTCCTTTCCCTCCATCTCGTCTTGTAGCTACCACTCTCTCTCATAGGGTTTGGGCAAACTCACTCACTCTCGCTCTCTTCATATGCAACATCAAGGAAAGAAGACCACAACAAGGCATTGTTGTTGTTTGTGGGATCGTCCTATGAGTGGAGGAGCTCCATTGTTGTAGCAAGCTATGTGGATACCACTAAAGGTCAGACATATGTGCAACTTCGATGGATTTGTGGAATCGACTTTGGGCATTGAAAATTTGATATCTACGCATGGTAAAGATTGGATCTTTACTTGTAGGCACTATGATTTCATCAAGATCTACAACGACTTAGGATAGGAAAATCTGGTTTAAAATTTTTTCTCTATTGTGTTTATAAAAATTGATAGATTTTTCTACACCTCCTATGTCCCTGTAAGGCAACACCCATGGGTCACCTAGAAGCCCAAGGCCTCCATGCAAAAGGGGATGATTGCCCCTCTCTCTAGCGCACTAAGAAGCCCAATGCCACTGTCTTCCTTTCTCTCTACTCTCCCCCCTCTTTAAAAAAAATTATTTTTAAAAATACGTTAGTAAACATATCGTGTAAATCTGAATTATACAAAAATGACATATTTATTTGTAAGTATATCATTTATTTTTGTCAAAAACTTAAAAAAAATCATACTTAAATTACTCTCATCCACTATTTAAATTAACGTAGTGATATATCTATTAATATATTACTAAAAATATTTTTTTATAAATTCACTTCTAATAATAATTTTTATAAAAAAATTATATTTTATTTAAAATTTTATTTTTCAATCTTATGCTCTATTTTTCAATTATATGATATGTTTTTCAATTCAATGGATAAGGTTGGTTTCAGACATATTCATCCAGGCCGGTGAACTAGGTCCCACCCGTTAGTGTCACATTAATTAAGGTTTGATGGCTCGATCGTATTGGCCGTATCGATATTTTATTGATACGGAACGGTACGGCTCCATACCGTATTGCACCGCAATATATCAACAATATAAAAAATATTTATTGTAATAAGTAATATGTTAAAATCATTTGTGACTTAATTGGGTAGAGAGTGACTTGTGTAACTGTGAAATTCATTATTCGAATCTCACAATTGACATCCATTTTTGACTCTTTTCTTAAGAAGAAAGAAAAATTTGAAAAAAAAACTCATGCTTAGGTTGAATTTTGAACACGAGATGAATTGTTCCAAATGAACATCCCAACTAATTTAGCTATCAAAGTCAATTGAATATAAAATAAAATATATAATATTTAAATGAATATATATACCGTACCGGTTACGTGCCACGCGTCGATCGTACTGATCTCCAACTAGTATAATTCGATACGTGCAGTAGCAGACTTAACCGATATGTCAAACCTTGACACCAATCACTAAGTGAAAGGTTAGTGTGCAACCAATATTACTCCTCAAAAAAAAATAAACTAGAAGGAAAAGTATACTGTGGAAAGAGCAGAATTGTACTCTTAGATTGATCGTCACGGTTTGAATCATCCATCTGGAGTGGCGTTGGGACTACGCAGAGAATTGGAAGTCTCCCAATTGCCGGACGGGTGTACAAACCACCTGCGAGGATGCTATTCCGATATGTCGACCCGATTGTCATTTTGAAAATCTAAGTCGGATAGATAAAATGATACCGATTAGCTTTCAGGATCGATCGGTGCCGGAATTTCTGATAAATTAACGGAGTCCGAACATGTGTATTCTGTATTTGGTTTTCCGATTTCTGATATTTTTAATGTGAAAATTTTTCAACCTTGAATACAAATCATATTCATCGTAACTTTATCTCGTTATTTAGGGCAGACTATATGAAATCTGTTTCGTCAAATAATTCTATCAAATGTTTTATTCATATTTAAATCTAAGAAGTTAATATCCTTTCTAATAACATGGTCTCATCTCATTTTTAAACTTTTCACGAACTCGTTTAATAACATTCACTAAGATTTGATCACATCTTTTAACTGACGTTGAGTTGAGATGATAGTGCACGTGTCTAAATTATCTAAATCTACTTTCCCTTATCTTACCATCAGTTAGAGATACACCCAAGTCTTCATGGTTATGTTCATTCCTAATTTTATCATTTCTAAATTTTATCAAATATCATCCGCATCTCTGTTACACACATTTTGTAAATATGTTCCTTTCTTACTGTCTAACACTCAGTACCATATAATAAAATAGGTCTTCTAGTCATTCTATAGAACTTCCCTTTAGATTTCACAAGTATATGACAATCACAAAAGACTACTAATGTACTTCTCTATTTTAACCAACGTTACTTAATCATATGTGTAATATCATTGTAGATCTCGCCAATCTCTTAAATAATAGACTCTAGGTATCCAAAATCACTATTTTTAAGAATGTTTTATCCATCAATTAGAACGGCATTTCTATGTCACTCTCATATTACTAAAATTGCAGTATATAAAATCTGATTTATTATTATTAATTATAAAATATTTAGACTCTAAGATATGTCTCCAATGTTCTTTTCCAACCCCACCTCATCTGTGTGAGGAGTAGCCAAGGCAGCTACCCCATATTGCACCCACCCACCCCACATCTAGGGGTGTAAACGGATCGGATCCGGGTCGGATCTTTTAAGATCCGAATCCGGATCCGATAACAGTAGATCCGAAGATAATCCGAATCGGATCCTTATTTTAAATTCGGATCTAACCCGAAATCTTATTATGAAAATTTTTAATAGGCAATTATTAAGAAAATCTGAATTTATTGGTATTGAATTCGGATCCGATTTTTCGGATCTACATGATAAACACCATGTTGCAACCGATTTTTCGGATCTACATGATAAACACCATGTTGCAACTAAACTCATATGCTAACTGAACTAATTATTATTGAATTCGGATCCGATTTTTCGGATCTACATTATAAACACAATGTTGCAACTAAACTCATATGCTAACTGAACTAATTCTTATTGAATTCGGATCTGATTTTTCGGATCTACATAAATTGTGCTCTATCAGAATGCTGGAAAGACACAGTAGGCACTTGAACTAATTCTCATGCAGCCACTTGAATCTTCAAGATTTTTAACCAAGCCTGTTGGATCCACAAGGGTTATCAATTCTTGCCATAGCCACCTGCAAAAATAGAACATTCAGGTTGACACTACATTAAACAGGAGATGAAAAAATGATGATAATAAAATGAATGTTTGGATGTGTTTCTGGTTCTAGTATATCAAAAGAGTAAACGACATATTCAGTTAGGAAAGGAGCAACATTGACAGCTCTATGAAAAGGGATAGAAACAACCAAATATTCAATGAGAAGGAAGAATTCAAGAACATGCATGTCATAAGGTTTTATCCATGCACATTGGAAATGATTTTGTACTTGACAGCTCTATGAAAAATGACTCTCCTGAATCCGACAAGAGGTCAGATTCTAGATATGTGCATATCCCAATGGACACATTGAATTTCACATGTGACTGTTTTGGTTTGATCTCGACACAATATAATTTTTAGATCTTTTATCCAGACTGCATCCAGATCTTCTAAATTTATTTAACTTTTCATAAACAACAAAGTTTACTAATCCGCAAGGAATGGATGTGAATCCATGAAATAGAACTCTCAGCAAATGGCTTTAATAAAGACATTGGATGGAAAGCTGACCTGCTGAAGCCCTTCATGATTCAAAATGAACTGGGATCTTTCCCAGTCTGAGTGAGGGGCAAGCGGGTTCTTTACAGGAGCTGCAGCCAAATACCCCACCTTTAGGTAAAGTAAAGACAGCTGCCAAGTGAAAATGTCAGGCATAATGAGTAACAACAAAAGAATATCTGTAATCCCTTCAATGAAGGGCAAACTATTACATAATATCCCGCTTTTGTGCATAGCTAAAATAAAATGCCATTCTTGCTTATCAGGCATGCCGAAGAATTTGAAACTAACAATTACAATGTTAACCGATCAGACTAACACAATGAAATGATGATATAAGATTCATAATAGGAATTGTCAAAGTACTTGATAGCAGATCCAGAATATGGGTAAGACCTTTTCCCTTTAGAGATCTTGACAACTCTGACACCTTGCTTTCACCGGGTGGATGATTCATTCAGAGATGAGAATGCCCCATCATCTAGTAAAGCCATTATCCCACCAATCCTCCCAACTTTTTTGGCATACGTACCAACAACTCCCATAACCATTCCCACCTTGTGTGGCATATTTATGCATTGGCATTGAGAAATCCATACACCATAAGAGAAACGAAAATGAAGATGTTCTTCAAGATAAGAACATCAGTGTTCTGTAATTTCTGGTCTCATCAAATTTTCATAAGAAAATGATGACAGCTTAGTAAATTTCCAATCTTATTGATTCCCATGGTAGGGGGTGCCATATTAATTTACAAGGGGGGCACCTTCTTGAGTTTCAGTGGTACTTAAAAGTAGATGAATGTACCAAAAATCCACTATGATGATACTGGTTCTTTTGGTGCTTATGACTGCATTGCTCCAAATATATCATAATATCTCTTTCAAAAGGAGGACTTCAAATTAATTCTAAGCTCCAGAAAAGCCCATTCCCAACATGCCCCAGGCATCATCTCAAAAGTAGGGTGTTTGCATACCATGTCTGAGATTAATCAAAATGTGAAATAAACCATGATGTTGTTTTGGGCCTAGAACCTATGCACCTCTTTATGGAATGATTTCCAATAGTGCTAATTACAAAAGAAATATGATAATTCCAAATAGGGAAATTATGAATCCTTGTGTTTCCCAAGGTATATGGGTCTAGAAAGGGCTACTCTACTTTGTTTACACAAAGAATGCAGCCTTCTCCCTCTTAGACTAACATGTTTTCATTTCTTGATCATGCAGATTACCTTGCTTTATATGATCTGCCCCTACCAAAGAAAACATAATAGAAGACACCGATGAGTACAAACAAACATAAATTTTCGTGACCTTCCAGGGTTGATAATAGTTTAATATAATCTATTAAAAGATTAAAAAAATAGATTAATTTCATATAGTCCAATGTACATGAACATTCTACTACCACTTTGCAAGGTCACTGAATGGCGGTTTATGAAATGTCAAAAAAAGGGATCTTCTTGAGACCATAATAATTTTAGACCTTTCAAGAATACAAATGTACACACAGTTATACACATGTTCAAAAAATAACGTACCAGATGTTTAGGTTATTTGCAAAGAATTTGGCATTGAAATAGCTCAACACGATACCAAGATTCATTTGCGCCACCCCGAGAAGAATATCTTCATCTTGAGAGAGTTGAGGAATGGCAGCTCACTTCGGCTACCATGCCATGCATGATCCACACCAAATGGATAGGTACGTCGTACTTTAGCCAAGCCTTCTGTATAAGCATCCCTAAAATGGGAAAATCAACATGAAACAAGCTATATAATCAGATGAAGCACAATGCATTTATGGGGAAAATCATGAATATATTTGATACCTGCAGGAACTATCATGGCATGCATATGCAGATTTACCAAAAAGTTCAAATGGAACTAAAAAAAAATTCATTATCGATCAATCCCGTGTAAATTGAGAATAAAGCCATCATCACAATTACATAGCGGCCACCAAAAGTCATTTCTGTGATGTCTCCAAGCTTCTATTAAATGAAATAAAAACGATATCAGATTTCAATCAATTTAGGACATGTGAACAAGGAAGGAAAAGGAGCACAGTATCACAATATTGTCTAAATTATTGCGAACGGATGGCACAACTGCCATAAGGACTGAATGGCCTCAATTAAAATCTTGCATCCAATGTCATCCTCGATAAAACAAAAGTTAAGCATCTACGTGTCCCTAAACAACATCCATTTCATGAAAAAATAATTTTCACCTCTTCTTTGTTACCCATCAGCTTAGAAATTTAGCAGCGCTATAGCTAAAGGTCTAGCAAGGATTATGTCTGATCATATCTCAAGTATGCTATGCACAAGGAATGGCAAGAAACAGAGTTCAGATATGATAAAGCTAGTTTAGACATGAATAGTTCAAGGATTTGGTATGCAAATGGTGGATGGAAGCACCAAGTGATACACGTGCATGCCTTTTTTTGATAAGGAAGCTCAAATAGATCTGGAAAAAGATGGAGAACTAGAGTAGATGGACTTGGGGAGCTGCATCATATATTAGACAAGAGCTATTACAAGAGATTGAAGATTTTGATTTAAAGGATGATCAAGGGATGCTACCAGAGAATGATAGGAGACACTGGGTAGAAGTCTAGAAACAATATGAGAAGTGGTCAGTTAGAGAGGAAATAAAATGGAAACAAAGAGCTAAAGAAACATGGTTGAAAGAGGGAGACAAAAACACAGCCTATTTTCATGCAATGACAAATGTTAAGAAGAGGAAAATTCATATTGAAAACCTCAGAGTGGGTGATAGAATGGTCGAGACGGAGGCAGACATTGAAAAGGTTGTGCTTGATTATCTTGAATCATTATTTAAGGAGGGAGAACTTTGGAAACCACATATCAGCAATGATTTCGTGCAGAAAATTTCAGAGGTGGAAGCTGACCAATTAATTAAACTATTCTCTGAGAAAAAAAATCAAAGCAGTAATTTTCAGCATGGACCCAAACAAATCACCAAAAAAACAAGCTTTCTAGGAACGAACAAGAAGAAGAAATGTCAAATGATGACAGGTAAATCCTCAAAAATGTCCGTAAAAATTAATTCAGGATTAAAAAGAGGCACCGAATAATCATACATAAAAGAGTAGCACATCTTTTTGAATAAGAAAAACAAAAATAAATGATCAAATGGCCAGATTACAGGTATGTAACTTTGAATGAACAGCATCCAACTTGAATGAACTGCCATGATCATGAAGGATACTCAGGAGCCCACGAAAAAAAACTGTGAAGGAAAACATAAACAGTCGGGGAAAGGGTATAAAGAACAGGCATGCTTGTAGAACGAAAACTGTCTGGAAAAACCAACTAGCCACTGAGCAAGGCACTGACAAAGGCCACTTAAAATCCAACCCCAAACAAACTTTTCTTTTAAAAAAAAGGCAAAGCAGAAAGGACCCAGAAAATCACAAAAGAGACACCCTTTCTACTACAAAAGCATCAACCAAAACAAACCCAGAAGTGGAAGCAATAACATGATTAACATCCTCCTATCGCCATTGCAGGACGAATGGAGAACACAGAGGCAAGGCAATATAAGAACAACGAGAAGAGGTGGGTTCGTGGGGAGGTACGAAACATAAATCGGTCTTGATCGAGGTGACGCGGAGGCCACATGCCTTCAGGACGACGCCGATGCTGCTAGCCGTCACCCCTTTGCCCAGCCCGCTCACCACCCCGCCCGTCACCAGCACGTACTTCATCCCGGAAATGCCCCCGCCGCCCTGCACCACAGGAGCCACAAAACCCACCATTAGAGCCGCGTACTAGAGCATCGATGAGAAACAAGGAGGAGCAAAACCTACAAGCATCACCTTTAACAAAAGATATACGAGAAGAACTCACACACAAACACAAGCGACAATCATATTTTTCGGTGCCGAAAGGGGAGCAGGGGACGCAGTTCGTGCTGAGCGGCCGCTGCCCGTGGGCAATCGTAGAAGGGGATCAAGCAAGAACATCGCCGTATCAGCAGAAACCCTAGAGGGTAGACAAGAGAGAGAGAGAGGAAAGAAAGAGGATTTGGGGCGAGGGATGTCTTGGGGAGGACTACTGCGCCTGCGGCTGCTGGAGCGGCGGCCTCACCTGATTCCCCGAGGCCTACTGGTGGCGCTGGTGATGGTACATCTGGGCCGCGTGATCCGAGGGGGGGAACGCCAGCGGCCTCGCCTGGACGACGGCAGCCGGGAACGTCAGGACGGCGGTGGGGCAGCTGTTCCGGAGGTACCCCGCGGGGTTGGCCACGGTGACGAGGTGGTGGTGGTCGCCAGCATGCGCACGGGCGACAGTGGCGGAGCCGGGCTTGGGGGGACGGGATCAAACCCTAGAGGGAGGCTGCGATGCGCCGATGATAGAGATGGGGCAGCTCGCCCCGAGAGCACAGGCTTTATGGCGCCCCGACGTCCGATCCGAAATCCCTATTTTCGGATAAAAATATTTCACCCCGAATAACACACAGGTACCTCACCAGAGTATCTCCGAATCCGATTCGATTCCAAAAATAATTTCAGATTCGGATCGGGTTCCGATCCTAAGGATCCATTGACGACGGTTCCACTTTCTGAGTTGGTGCGTGGATAAACGGGCTTCGACTTAGTATCAGCTTAGAGATTTGGATTCCTGACCAAGTCTGGATGGTTTAGCAATATTATCTTTAAATATTTTCTATTTTTTAGTTTGTTTTAATTTTTCTTTTAGCCCAGCATGCATCATGTAGAACTTTGAGCTTTAATGATGAAAATCCTCATATTAAGTCAGTAATGAGGGCTGCTTGCTCTTGATTTGAGTTGACATGAGATATTCCATTCAAAATCAAGTACTATGTTCTCCTTGAAGCCGTTCAGGCTGTTTCCTTGAAAGCATTCATTCGCTGGATTCTTACCTCGCTTCACTTTATTTTTCTGCAAACTCACCTTGGTTGTAGCACGTCTACATTGGCTGGTAACCGCTCTCCAATGGTGTCTTTTCTTTCGTGCCCGCGTGCACATTTTGTTTCGTTAGTTTAGTTCTTTCATCCAGTTCATGGTTGCCTTCTCGTAATCATCTGAGGCTGTTTCATTCAGAATCGTGAAAAGATTTCTAACGCTTAGTGTCGGAGGCGTGTCACATCACACCTTGGCATCTACTTTTCAGTCTGTTCCTACTTCATTCCGCTTGTTGCACTTTTGCCTCATTCTATCTCACTCCCTTGTAAAGTAGACGCCAAGGCGGGGTAGCTATAGAAACGTTAAAATCGACATTATGTTGAGTAAATCTTATGTCACGACGTAATGCCCCAAAGTGGACTTCAATATTGACTTAATATGAAGTTTTTCTAATTTATTTGATATTTTTATGAAATATTTGTAATTAGCGACTGACAGCAGGGCGTCATTTAATTGACGACTCTATGGGTGTCGTTATTTCAATAAGCAGTGACCGCGCGCGCAGTCGTCATTTCCTGGCATTTCTTGATTTTAAAAATTCCATTTAAAATAAAATTCAAGGAATTGACGTCTAGTTCGCAGGCGCTCATTAATTGGGGCCATTCCAAGAAGGCGTTATTTCCTATTTTAAGATATGGAAAGTCATTTATTTCTATAAATTAATCCAAGAATTAGCGACTACGTGCGCGGTCGTCATTTCAATTAGCGACCACCATGATGTCGTCATTTAAGCTTCTGTGTCCGTTTCTGCTGCTGCTTCCTCGCAAGGCAACCTATCTATCTTTTGATCTCGATCCTTTCTATGGAAGTCAATCCATATTCTGGAAGTTTATCTCTAGTTTTAATCCCATTAGAACTAGATTTTAAGCTCTATAAATACTTCTCCTTGAAGGCCGTCCGCGGAAGGGAGAGAGACTTCTGCTAGAAGAGAGAGAGATTCTGATTGAAAGAGAGACTTTTTTTTGCTAACCAAGCTTTTGCAGGGGTTTTCCTGTTGCGGCAGGAGCTTCTTCCTCCAGGCGGTCTTCATCTTCTCGCTGCGGCCGAAGCTCTCTTGTTCCTCTCCCTTTACTACTGCAAACAGCAGAAGGGGCATCCCTATTCTTAGTTTTCTTATTATTCACTCATACGCATTGCACTCTAGCTATTTTGCTAGAAGCATCACTGCACATCTTTCTCTGCATATCATACTATTTGTTTGCATTCATAGCATATATTTCCACCTTTTACTCCTTTTAGGGGTTTAAACAAAACACACAAGGTGTGTTCATGTTTCCGTTGCATAGTATTATTTCCTTAGAGCATTGATACTACACTTTGGCTAATCCATCTTGTTTGCTTGTCTTTACAAGGGTAATCAAAGTAAAAAACTCCTTCATCGGCCGACCGGTAGAAAGAGGAAGAAAGGACTCACAATCTCACCCGCTTCTTCACAAGATACATGCGATCATCCTTTTAATTTTTGAGGTAACCCCTTTGGCGATCACACTCCTTTAGAGCATCACATGCTCCCTTTCTATTCTTTTTTTCTTTTATTTACATATCATGCTTAGGTCATCTATCTTCTCTTAATTCCTCCTTTTTCTTTTAAAGAAATTTAAATTTCCTTTCTTTTAAATGTCTATGTGACACGTTCACAAAGAAGAACTCTCTTCATCGGCCGGCCGATAGGAAGAGAAGGTGAACACTCACATCCCCCGCTCCTTTTAAGGTATTATTCACGATCCCTCCTTTTCTTTATTGTTATATCTTTGAGGCCCTCGCGTCTCTGACGATCACACTCCACTTAGCATCCTACACATGCTCCCCTTTCTCTCTCTTTCCCATGCTTTTGTTTGCTTTTCCTAGCTTAATAACTCTTTATTTTTCCTAAGTGGATTTTCTTAAAATCTACAAGTCTAAGGGATCATTGTAAATCCCTAAAATACCCTTCCTTCTTTTCTTACATGTCCCCTCACCCCAACCATTGAAAAAGAGAAAGCCTTGCCCCCACCCTCACCATCACCTCTAGCTATGACAACTGCCAGGGAGAGAGAGGGAGAGAAAGCATCGCCCTCGACTTCACGCATGTTGCCATGCTTCGTACTTCCTCCCGGGCAACCTCTCTCTCTCTCTCTCTCTACTTGTAGCCCCCCACTGGGGGGGAGGGGGAGAGCCAACACTCGTCGGGCCGGGCCACCATTGCTACCTTATTCACTGTCGAATGCATGTATAGCACCGACTCCACCTCCACACTGCTAATGTCTTGCCGCCACCGATGATGATGTCTTTAGATCGGTCCTTGATCTCCATGTAGCCATCTAGATCCACCCTGACATTGCCAGTGTGGAGGCAACCATTGAGGTGGATGCCCTTCATTGTGTCCTTAGGGTCCTTGAGGTAGCCCATCATGACGTAGCCGCCATAGAGGACTATTTCTCCCAAGGTGTTGTTGTCAGTCTCCATGCTCTCCCCTATGGCCTCATCCTCCACATCTGTCAAAGCCATGCACAGTATCTACACACCCTACAAGGCCTTGAGCCTAGGTGCGTTCACTCACCAGGAACTAGTTCCATTCCTCCCAAGCACAAGAGATGATGGAGCAACCCCACCCCCATCCCTGTGAATGAAGTGTCCAATTAATTATGAAGTGATGACATCATTTCTTATGTATTCTCATTCATATTAATAATTTTTATGATATTTTCTTCATTATGTCTTAATCATTTATGCATATTAATGCTCGATAAAATAAAGTCATTGAATGCATGCAATAAAAGTTGGATCATAATGAGATTATATATGATAATGAGATCAACTTTCCAGACATATGTGTTCTAAATATTCCTAGTCATAGAATTTTTGAGACAAGACATTAGTGATCCGGATGAGGGTCATAACACGTTACTTGGGGTCAACCATGATATGTGAGCTAGTATGAATCAGTGATGGGATAATGGATTTATAGAGTTAAGAGTTAACTTAGAATACTAGGAGTTCTAATACACATAAAATTAGAAGGTGTTCAAATATTGTTCGGCATAAAGGAATGAGAAGGGGTTCCATTATTTTATGAGGGATATTAAAAGAAGTTTCAATATCTTATTGGGCTCACTGTCAGCTCGATATTGGGCCTAGAGGATCACACATAAGATTTTCTTAAGACAAGGGTAGTACGATAATTATAATATAGTTACTTCTTTAATAGGAGGGCTTGAGTGAAACTGTAACACCAAGCAATTGAGGTTCACCTAGACTTGCCCTCCTTTCTCTCCATCTCGTCTTGTAGCTACCACTCTCTCTCATAGGGTTTGGGCAAACTCACTCACTCTCGCTCTCTTCGTATGCAACATCAAGGAAAGAAGACCACAACAAGGCATTATTGTTGTTTGTGGGATCGTCCTATGAGTGGAGGAGCTCCATTGTTGTAGCAAGCTGTGTGGATACCACTAAAGGCCAGACATTTGTGCAACTTCGATGGATTTGTGGAATCGACTTTGGGCATTGAAAATTTGATATCTACGCATGGTAAAGATTGGATCTTTACCTGTAGGCACTATGATTTCATCAAGATCTACAATGACTTAGGATAGGAATCTGGTTTAAAAATTTTTCTCTGTTGTGTTTCTAAAAATTGATAGATTTTTCTACACCTTGCACCCCCTATGTCCCTGTAAGGCAACACCCATGGGTCACCTAGAAGCCCAAGGCCTCCATGCAAAAGGGGATGATTGCCCCTCTCTCTAGCGCATTCCCGTCTTCCTTTCTCTCTACTCTCCCCCCTCTTTAAAAAAAATTATTTTTAAAAATACGTTAGTAAACATATCGTGTAAATCTGAATTATACAAAAATGACATATTTATTTGTAAGTATATCATTTATTTTTGTCAAAAACTTAAAAAAAATCATACTTAAATTACTCTCATCCACTATTTAAATTAACGTAGTGATATATCTATTAATATATTACTAAAAATATTTTTTTATAAATTCACTTCTAATAATAATTTTTATAAAAAAATTATATTTTATTTAAAATTTTATTTTTCAATCTTATGCTCTATTTTTCAATTATATGATATGTTTTTCAATTCAATGGATAAGGTTGGTTTCTGACATATTCATCCAGCTCGATCGTATTGGCCGTATCGATATTTTATTGATACGGAACGGTACGGCACCATACCGTATTACACCGCAATATATCAACAATATGAAAAATATTTAGTGTAATAAGTAATATGTTAAAATCATTTGTGACTTAATTGGGTAGAGAGTGACTTGTGTAACTGTGAAATTCATTATTCGAATCTCACAATTGACATCCATTTTTGACTCTTTTCATAAGAAGAAAGGAAAATTTGAAAAAAAAAAAAACTCATGCTTAGGTTGAATTTTGAATGCGAGACGAATTGTTCCAAATGAACATCCCAACTAATTTAGCTATCAAAGTCAATTGAATATAAAATAAAATATATAATATTTAAATGAATATATATACCGTACCGATTACGTGCCACGCGTCGATCGTACTGATCTCCAACTAGTATAATTCGATACGTGCAGTAGCAGACTTACCGATATGTCAAACCTTGACACCAATCACTAAGTGAAAGGTTAGTGTGCAACCAATATTACTCCTCAAAAAAAATAAACTAGAAGGAAAAGTATACTGTGGAAAGAGCAGAATATACTCTTAGATTGATCGTCACGGTTTGAATCATCCATCTGGAGTGGCGTTGGGACTACGCAGAGAATTGGAAGTCTCCCAATTGCCGGACGGGTGTACAAACCACCTGCGAGGATGCTATTCCGATATGTCGACCCGATTGTCATTTTGAAAATCTAAGTCGGATAGATAAAATGATACCGATTAGCTTTCAGGATCGATCGGTACCGGAATTTCCGATAAATTAACGGAGTCCGAACATGTGTATTCCATATTTGGTTTTCCGATTTCTGATATTTTTAATGTGAAAATTTTTCAACCTTGAATACAAATCATATTCATCGTAACTTTATCTCGTTATTTAGGGCAGACTATATGAAATCTGTTTCGTCAAATAATTCTATCAAATGTTTTATTCGTATTTAAATCTAAGAAGTTAATATCCTTTCTAATAACATGGTCTCATCTCATTTTTAAACTTTTCACGAACTCGTTTAATAACATTCACTAAGATTTGATCGCCTCTTTTTACTGACGTTGAGTTGAGATGATAGTGCACGTGTCTAAATTATCTAAATCTACTTTCCCTTATCTTACCATCAGTTAGAGATAGACCCAAGTCTTCATGGTTATGTTCATTCCTAATTTTATCTTTTCTAAATTTTATCATATATCATCCGCATCTCTGTTACACACATTTTGTAAATTTATTCCTTTCTTACTGTCTAACACTCAGTACCATATAACAAAATAGGTCTTCTAGTCATTCTATAGAACTTCCCTTTAGATTTCACAAGTATATGACAATCACAAAAGACTACTGATGTACTTCTCTATTTTAACCAATGTCACTTAATCATATGTGTAATATCATTGTAGATCTCTCCAATCTCTTAAATAATAGACTCTAGGTATCCAAAATCACTATTTTTAAGAATGTTTTATCCATGTCACTCTCATATTACTAAAATTACAGTATATAAAATCTGATTTATTATTATTAATTATAAAATATTTAGACTCTAAGATATGTCTCCAATGTTCTTTTCCAACCCCACCTCATCTGTGTGAGGAGTAGCCAAGGCAGCTACCCCATATTGCACCCACCCACCCCACATCTCGGCCAATCCCCATCACCACCAGCCACCGAGTAGGAGGGCCGCCATCGCAACCATCCCTATCACTACTGTCCAACCCCCCCCCCCCCATCACGAGCAATCATCGACCCCAACCGACCACTGCATCTCGAGCAGGAGTGCAGTCATCGCAAGCAGGAGGGAAGCCATCACGGGCACCCGCATTGTCACTGGCACCCCTTCACAAGCAGCCATCGCGATTAGCACCGCCTTGCCGCCAGCCATCCCATTGCCAACAACAGCCGTTGCAGGCAGCCACCCCATCGTGAGCAGGAGCTACCACTAACGCTGGCCAACCACCCCATTGCAGCCACCTCCCTCTGTCGCCAGCCATCCAAGCTTGGACACTCGACAGTCAACCGAATTAGATTCCAATTTCGATAACTAAATCAAATCGGAATGAAATTGAAAACAATGTGGTTCGATTTTAAAGGAATCAATATGGGGAGGCCTTTTTTTATTATCGGAATCGAAAACTCCTATCCCCAGGTTCGTCTTCCACACATTTGCAACCCTAATGACAGTAAAAAGAATGAGTACGTACGACTCATATTTTCAAAAAAGGTATATTTACACGTAAGCTAAAAGTGAATTGGTAAAAATATTAATCTTGAAAACATATTAATGAGTATATCATTACTTTTAACTAAATGTTGTAAAAAAGTCGGTCACCATAATCACCCATGAAATTAACCATAGTTACTTTTAACTAATCCTAAGAAACGTCAAAAATACCCTCTCATTTAGATCCCGTCTCTCTCTCTCTCTCAACTCCAACTCCTTCCCATCCCCCCCTTCAACCTCTCCTCCCCTCCCTCCCATCGATAACCCCCCCTTGTAACCTCCCCTTCCCTCCCTCCCGCTCTGTAACTTGCGACCTCCCCTCTCCTCCCTCTCGCCGATACCCCTCCCCTTGTAACCCCCACAACCTCCCCTCCCTGCCATCGGTAACCCCCCCCCCTTTCCACCTCCCCTCCCTCTTGTCAATACCCCCCTACAACCTCCCTCCCCTCCCTCCCACTAGGTGCCCACTTCTATGAGCGGATTGGCAATGAAATTACGATCCCCCCACCGTTCGAGAACAGCAGCCCTTCACGTTCATCACAAGAGGAGGAAGGAGGGGAAGGGAAGGAGGGTGCCTGACTACTCGTCAATCGCCTGCCACCATTGTCTCCCGTCGACCGATCGATGACAAAGTGAGAGAGCAAGACGAGCTTCAAGAGCTGCACGTACAGCAACATTAGCATAGGCGACATCCGACACACTAGGCATGATGAGGTGGAAGACGTGCCATCAATCTGACATCACCAGTAACATCTCCCCCTCAATGTACTCTCTCTCTCTATATATATATATAACATCTCCATCTCCCTACTATCTCTCTCTATCTCTCTCCATCCATGTCTCTCTCTCCCGCTTATCCACCTGCCATGCTGTCTCAATCTCTCTCTACATCTCCATCTCCCTACTCTCTCTCTCTCCATCCATATCTCGCTCTCCCCCTCCCTCCGACCCACCCACCATACTTTCTCTCTCCGACATCCCCCCAGTGCCCTCTCTTGCCCTCCTTCCCTCTCCCCAACATCTCCATCTCTATCTTCCTACTCTCTTTTTCTCTCTATCTCCATACATCCCTCTACTATGCGTAGCCCACCCACGACTAGATGGGTTGCCAACGTTAGAGGGGGGAAACCCCCTCCGAAACCCTCTCTCGTTCATTCTCCTCTATTCACAAGTCTCTCTCATCTCCCTCTTACAAGGGTAAAAAATTTGGAGATGTGAAAGGGACATTTTAGTCGTTCAACAACCAACCAACAAGAAAATTAAAATCTTTATATAATATTCATCTATATGTCAACGAAAGTTAACCGCGATTATATTTTTGCAACATTTAGTTAAAAATAATAATATGACTGATGATATGTTTCAAGAAATGATATTTTTGTCGATTCACTCTTACCAATAGTTTTCATGCAAATATCCCTTAAAAAAAGGTAAAAACCTCGGGTAAAAGATACCCAATCATTATTTATTAATAAATGAGAAGTGTCAAAATAAATGACCAATCAGCCTACAAGACAAGTGGCTCATCAAGCAGACAAAAGAAGGCGAGCCTTTCCAAATCCCCATCTTCAACATAAACGTGCACAAATGACCGATAGTGTAGAAATTAAACCTCTGGACTCACTCTGCAGACCTCAGTATTGAAGCCAGAATCCATGAGGAACAGCATCCATGCTCGCTGCTGCTCCGATAGCCGGTCTCTTGGGCCCTTCACTTCAACAAGTTTTGCTTCACCAGCGTTCCCATCTCCGTGAAAACGCCACAACAATAAGTCCGGCATGCCACTTGACCAACTTTTGTAATCCTGTGCTAAGAGCCTGCAAATAGAAGCTAAACAACGTCCACCGATGCACGATACTACAGCTCGTAGGTCAGATAAGCTATGCTTGTTCCAGTTCACTCCCCGACAAGCTGTCCCAACATGTGATTCCCATGAAATAATTAGGATTTCTTCAGCCATGCCATCATGAACCTTCTGTAGCTGAGACTCGATGAGATCCCGTCTGGCCCCATAAAAACTATCTGAACCGAGGTCAAGAGGAGCTGTCTGCAGCCATGGGATATAGAGAACAATAGCAGTTAAAAACTTAATTTATAAGAGATGGAAAGCAAATTTAGTTTGTTGTTTACAATTCCCTGTATTGAGCAACAGTTGTTTTATATCTATGTTGGCCTTTCAACCAATCAAATAATATCAATATCACTTATGTTTAGAGGTGTAAACAATTTCAACAGTTCTTATACCCACCTGAAATTGGGTGCGAAAAACATCTGGTATATCTGCAAACAAGACATCCCACATGAGCAATCCAAAGATAGTCATCCAAATGCCACTTTCAGTGTGGGCACCCAGCCATCCACCTTCTGTAGAATAATACTGTAAAGCTAATTGTTCTACACCACATTGCCCACCATTGTAACCATAATATCGGTTCTTTATTCCTGTTTCACAGTTCAAAGGTCTCCCCCTCAGGGGAACCTTCAAAAAGAAAAAAGAAACAATGACCAGAAGTAGCAGGTGAGCAAAATCTGGAAGAAAGGAACATTAGCACATGTATAAGAATTCCACGTTGATAAAAAGGCAGAGGAAGGAATACATAAAAAAACAATTAGAAACTGACATCAAATCAGCAGACCTCAAACCATGATTTCTGCCATCATTGAAGTCATCATGCGCATTGGCATTCATCATCAGTATGGTTATATTGTGAACAGTTTAAAATTTAAATGCTGACAATCAGAAACATGTAAAGATGCTTACTTCCTTGATCTTTCTTTTAACAGAAGCAGCAAAAGTAGGTATCTTCCAGCGCCTAGGTGGCTTTCCCAGACGTAGCACCCTCCTTTGCAATGCAATTTTTGAACCAGCACGAACCCATGGATCAAGAACGCCTTCTTCAGCAACTGAAAGACTCTCGCTGATGAAACCAATGTGCTCCAAATCAACTGAGAGTCTAAAAGTCCAGTACCCCCGTCTTCCATCATTGTGAAATCTTCGTAGGAGTCCCTTTAGAAGCTTCACAGCTTCTTCATACCTGGAAATTCAAGAATGAACAGTTGAAATATACAATATCTTAAAGCAGCTTTACGAACAAGAATAAAATAAAATAAATAATGTGTTTGCATTCCTCAGTGACTATCCCCAGTTTTCACAATATTATGCCACCCATTTGGCTTCTGCCATGATGGAACATTCCATAAGTAGAAGATGTAAAGAACAAGTTTAAATTGTAGCTGGTATTCCAGGCATTGGCCACACATCAAAGACCTAGGGCCCTAATATTTCTCAGGTGCACTGAATCAAGCAACCATGTTTGTGGTTACCAACATAATGGCATGTTACCAACTTATTGGAATTGAGACGGTTTTTCATTCTCCAGGTTAGAGTTGAAGTTTGCATATCCATAAAAGGTCCAGAGTTTTTTTATATTCTTGCCACTCTATTCATGTCTTGAACAAAAGGGAAGCATGTACATCCCATTTTTGCATGGAACAAGATACCCTAGCCATGGAGTACTCAACATGGCCAACAGAACATTGTACAATCTTGTCATAGGGGCCATGGCTATCCTACTATATCCAGGCTATCAGAGTCTGGCAAAAATGGAGGGTTGTCTATGGAGAAATGGTGACAAACACTAAGAAGAAGAAATATAACAAAAAAGTGGCACTAGTTGGTCATCACTAAGTGAGATGATGCTATCTGTCTAATTCAAACAGCTCAATCAAACTAATAAATGATTTTCCTTATAAAAGTAAACCTATCTGTCTAACAGAACATGTTACATCCAATTCAAAATTTTCAGAACAGTCTTTGTCACCAACTTTGAACCTTGATAACTATAAAGTGACTACACATATCCATTGTTGTCAACATCTTCAGATATATGATCCATGAGACAATCAAAATTGACCAAAGATCCCAATCATAGAATCCCCAGAATAAACTTGCTCCTCATCATTTTTTAAATTATCAGTGTTTTACAATTCAAAATGTGAGTTGCAATCCAGAACAATCCTAATTTCCCTGAACAAGTCATGATCCAATGTACTGATACTGACAATACCACTCTCCTTAATCTTCAAGAATCATGGTCAGCATGTCGTCCACAGGATACAAGATTTCCTCTGTTCATACTGGAATGTCCAGCTACATTGTTTGCCTTCAAAAAGGACAGACAAAACAGTAGGATGTTGGGAATTAGAGTTCTCTGATCTTAGTCTTAATCAAGGAAGGCAGAATCGGGGATCGGGATCGGATCGCCCGGTCCCAAACTGATCCGGGTCGGTGACCGATCCCGGCCGAGTCAGGACAGCTAACTCGGCTAGGGATATAAGTGTCTAAAAAAATCAAAATAAATCTGGAAAAATCTAAAAAAATAGAAAAATCATTCTAACATAGATCTATATCAAATTTAATGTGAAATAGGTGACATTTGCTCATTGTTTTGTGAAATAGGTGCATGCATTGATTAAGTGCATGTATCTATGTGCATCAGTCTTACGGACTAATTGGAAGTCTGCAGATTGTGTGACCCATTTATTGGTTGGGATTCAATAATTTAACAGTGGAAAGATATGTAATGCATGCTCTTTGCTTGAACATCAAAGTTAGAGGGAACTATCAACAAGGCAATCTCAGATTTAGTTTGACTTTAGTTGAATATTTGGTATTCTAACTAATACCAGAATGGTTAACCTGTTTATCAGCAGCTTTACATATTTGCAAGCTTGAAACAAGGAATAACTTAGGTTTCCTTCAAAATCTGTGCAGACACATCATTGAAAATGATTTTTTATTTGCTTTTGGTAAGCTGAACATGTACAAAGGTTAATCAGAAAAAATGAATATCAACAGAAAAAAAATTGACACTAAAAACATCATCAATTCTGTGCATGATTGACAATATGATAAAGCCTTTGCATTCAGTTAACCCCATCTGTCAATGTTGATTGAAAACCACATCTCAGATGATCTAAAATCTAAAATGAGTATGATGCATTTCAGAACAAGAGGCATTCCATAACTTTTGATAGCCAATTTACAAAAGCAGTGCATAGGAATGTGTTTTGGACACAGAAACCAACTTATAAAGGCACATCAGAACTTTGACAATCAAAGCACAACTCAAAAAGTTCATGGTTTTAGTGAAATATGAAGAAGTGATGCATTTGGTAATGGAATGCAGAATCGGCTTGGGATCGGCCGATCCCGCCCGATCCGGCCGATCCCGGGCATAGATCGGGTCAGTTGGGATCGGGATCGGATCGTTTCGCCCGAAATCCGATCGGATCGGGCGATCCGATCCGATCCCAACCGATTCTGCCTTCCATGGTCTTAATAGGCGATGGGATGATACTTAAGCATAAAAGTGAATGTGTTTACATCTATTTAACCAAACCATCACAAGCTCTTTTCCTTTTTTCTTAGAAGGGGGCAAACGGCCACATTCACAAATTTAATATAAGTAAAAAGGATACAGAGAGAACCAAAACAAAGGATAAAGAAAGAGGGTAAAGGATGGATTCTACCAAAGCAGTAAAGACCCCACCCTGGCTAAGTTTCTGGCTAAGAAAGTCTCTGGCAGGCTTAATAGGGACATGTGAAATGGCTTTTGCAAACACCAAACCCACCCTACACCCCTAGCCCACGAGACAAACTTGGGTGCAGTTGTCTGGTTAAGGATGGCCCCCAAAACCTTGATGTCAAAGAGGGGAAGCAAAATGAGTGAGCCAACTTTAATACCATGTTACTAGACAAAACCCCAATCCAAAACATGAGTTACAAGGTTGAAGAGGTCCAGAACTAATTTAAGCATGCAATTGGCTCATGAATACCCAGCATGGGACTAAATGTAATACCCCACATTTAGATGGTAATACCCCGCATTTAGATGAAGGTTAGTATACAAAATCCTATAAAGTATATATGCAATATCTGGAGCTATCGTTAATTTATGATAGATAGATTTTGTAGGGTTTTTAGTTATAATTTTCCACATCTTATTTGGCCTTAAGTTAGAGGAATTAATGGGCCTGTCTTAAGTGTAACTGGGCCAGTAGGGCAGGTGGTTCCCTTTACTGGGCCTCTAAGTGAGGCCCAACCAAGGGGGCAGCAGCCAGCTGGAAACAGCTCGCAGCTGCTTCCTTGGAACAGCTGCCTCCTACCTCCTTATAGGAAAGTGGGCGCCCTGCTCTCCCTCTATTCTGCCTGCCCCAAAGAAAGCAGGGGTGGACCCAAGAAGAGGTCGGGGGGGGGGGGGGGGGGGGGAAGGCACCCTTGAAATTTCAAACTCCGATTGAAAAAAAAATGCCCCAAAACTTCCCTGGAAAGGAGCCCCTCCTTAATTGGTCCCATTTCCACCGGATTTTTATGGGAATGGAATGCAAAAGGGTACTTCGACTCTATCTCTGTACTTTGTTTTTCCCATGTTGCTGTTTTGGCTTGCATGAGCTTTTCAATAACTGTTTTTACCATAGTAAAGAAGTTAATATTAAAACACCATACAATTTTATCACGAGCCCTGAAAATTTTGAATGGAATTGTTGTTCTGTGACCGATTTAATGGATTTCCTGTTTAGAATCCCTCTGGCAATCAGATTTTTCCTTTTGAGAGGACTTTTGGGGAGGACACTAGTGCTCAGGTCCATTTTAACCCAGCACACGTCTACTGCTATCAAAGGACTTCACAGGCTACACAGGCTTCTATTTCACTCTCAGATGATCCGTTGGATGTTTGAGGCATAGGGTTTCAGACAAGTCCATAGAGTCTTTCTTTTGCCCATTTGGGGCCTGTTTGGTGTCTTTTCCCATTTTTGAAAACTTTTATGCGATTTTCGAGCAATTTATTGAGTCCAGGGTTATTTTTGGTCTAGAGTTGTTTAGTGGGTCCAATTAGGGTTTAAATGATAATGTAAACCCTTTTTTCTAATTAATGAAGAATTTTGAGCACGAATTTTGGGTATTTTCCGAGTTTCTCTGAGATGGAAGATAACATGCCCTAAGATGAGGCATGGTGAGATGCCTGCAGTCACCACGAGAACAGGTAGCCACTGCCGGCTGCCACCACTGGAGCAGGCAGACTGCAAGCTGCCGGCCACAGTCAGCCAGCTCTCTCTCTCTCTCTCTCTCTCTGGCTGCTGGCTGCTGGCTGCTGGCTGCCACCACCGGAGCAAGCTGCCCACCAGTCAGCCTGCTCTCTCTCTCTCTCTCCAAAGGGGGCACAAATGTGCCTCCCACGCACCGTACAGGGTGCCACAACCCTGCCTCACAAGTGTGCCTCCCACGCACTGTATGGGGTGCCACAACTCTCTCTCTCTCTCCAAAGGGGGCACAAGTGTGCCTCCCACGCACTGTACAGGGTGCCACAACCCTGCCTCCACGCCTACCTTCTACCCACGTCTCCCTCTCGTTCATGTAGGGGGGTGCCAACAGCAACACAGGAGCCCAGCTGCAGCCACCCTCCAACGTCAGTAACAACAGCAGTAACGGAAGCAACAATGACATCCCCTGTCACCACTGTCACATCCCCGTCACCACCAGCTCCAGCCAACAACAGCGGTCGCAGACGCACCACTCCTGCCATCCACAGCTGCTAGCGGCAGCCCCTACAAACACCCCCCCCCCCGGGGTCTGCCCATAGCCAAGTGGCCATGGTTCGCCAAGAACCACAGCAGCAATAGCCGCACAGTAGCCGTCGTCTCAGCCAGCACTGCCAGCACCCTAAAGTCACCACGGTCGTCAATGGGGCCCTTGTCGTCTCTAGTGTCTCCACAGACCCCAATTCCACCATCGTCGCAATTGACTCAATTCGTCAACTGGCTGTGTCCCCTCCCTCACTTCCCTTTATCACCCATTATCCTCCTGTGAGGGGCGGACCATTTATTATACTCTTCCCTCTTTTTTCCCACTTCTTGGGGACACAATCGCCGAGTGCAGTCTCCCATGCACCAGCGTGGAGGTTAGCCGTTTGCATTCCACACCTTTTGGCTCTTTACTAGTATTTGCTTTCATCTACTGCCGATTGTGAGGGTTGGGATCCTCGCCCATAATTCAGTTCACTACTGGCTTGAGAGTGTCAGACCCTACCCCAGAGGTTCCAGCAGGACCTTGACTCTGGACCTACCTTAACCTAGACTAGCAGTAGTTCCTCAACTACCACCGGTCCCATGTTTCCTCCTCGCGAGGGACAGCTACTCAGCTTAGCTTCTTATTCTTAGTCGTGCTTGTCCTGCTAGTCCTACTATGTGTGTTGACTTTTATTGTGTTCCTTACACTTTTGTAGCTTATCTCAAGTCCCATTAGAAGTTTGTCCATTCCGATAGTTTGTCCCCCATCATTTTTGGCATCAAAGCCTCGTCGATTAATCTAAGGTGCATCTGAGAATAGAGCCTGTGAATCTGAGAGTTAGTGTCCTTCTGTCTTTGCATGTCCACCTAAAGGGGTACCCATTACCTCCTGCCTGCACCCATGGTAGAGCCCCATGCTGATCCTCCGATGGAGCATAGTTTGGCTGACATGATGCGTAATCTCGTAGAGAGGATGGATCAGATGGAGTAGCATTTTGAGAAGCTTTTTGATCATATTAAGACCATAGAGGATAGGCTTGTGGCCGCCAATCATTTGGTCCAAGGAGTGGTTGGCCAAGTCACCGCACTAGAGAGAGCCCCTCTTGGCTTGGAACCCTTTAGGGCGGTAGACCGTCGTAACCCACATCCCCATCCTACATCCCCTAGAGTGCATAGGGCCGACGAGAGAAGAAGTTGTGTGACCGATTTAGAGGGCCACCGCCTAGAGGAGGAGGTGGATGTTTACGTGAGAGCTTGAGTTGTGTGTAGAGCCCCGACAATTGATGTTAGGTGTGGTCAAGTGTATGAGCTTAAAGGCAAGCAATTCCAAGTTCAAATGGACCTAGATGACCAAGTCCTTTGGAATGTGCAGATTGAGGCTCCTAGCTTCAACGGGTCCCTGGTCCCGAAGATCTATTTGGATTGGGAAGCCGACATGGATCGCTACTTTGAGCGGTATGAGAGGTCTGACGCTCGACGAATCCGAATCGCCAAGATGAAGCCATTGGGCCAACCTAAAACGTATTGGCCGAACATCAAGAGCATTCTCAAACAGTGACATCAAGATCCCATAATGACTTGGGATGAGATAAAGGCGAAGCATCGCGAGTATCTCCTAACAACGTATTGCCCTTGTCTTATTGACAAATGGCAGAGTTTACCCAGGGCAGCTGCGTACATCACTAAGTTTGATGAGTATCTTTTGAGGTGCAATGTCAATGAGAAGAGTGGGATGACCCTATCCCGCTTCTGAAATATGTCGGAGCTACCAACTCTAGTTATTCCAAAATGATGTGACTACCTTTGAGCATGCTTACCAGGTTGTGCCGAAAGCTGTGCAATTAGAGTTCAAGCCTAAGTCTCCCCCATGCCCGAGGCAGACATTTCAACGTCCGCCAAATCCTTAAGAACTGTGCTTTCATGACATAGAGTTGTAGGCTTTATTGTGTCTAGTGAGGGCGTCTTCACTGACTTGGCAAAGGTTAGGGTGACCATTGACTGGCCCAAGCCATGATGTGCATAGTTGCCATGGCTTAGTGACGTTCTACCATCCCTTCATTTGTGGATTCAGCTTCATCATGGCTCCAATCACGGATTGCATTTAAAAGGGAGCCTTTGTCTACACCTTGGAAAGATTGTTGCTTCGACCTATCGTGACATCAAGAAGCGAATGACCCAAGCACTTGTTTTACATTTTCCAAATCTTTCCAAAGTGTTTGAGGTCTCATGTGATGCTTTTGGTGTTGGCATAGGTAGAGTATTGAGTCAAAAGGGCCACCCAGTCGCATACTCTTGCGAGAAATTAAATGATGCTAAGCTAAAGTACTCCACCTATGATAGGGAGTTCTATGCGGTAGTGCAGGTTTTACAGCATTGGAGGCATTATCTCCTACCACAGGAGTTTGTTCTCTACTCCGATCACGAGGCTCTCAAGTTTCTCCATGCCTCGAAGAAACTGAAACCTAGGCATAGCCAATCATGGTTGGCGGTTTCGGCCGAAACCGATACGTTTCGGCCATAACCAATACGAAAACGCCAATAATTACTGTAGCCGACCGAAACATAAGTGAGGTATCGGTTTCTGCCCGAAACTATAAGGTTTCGGCCGAAACACAATCCCTTATTGGAGTCCTCCCCCGAAACCCCACTTATGCCGCTGCTGCCTGCTGAGTTTCGGCCGAAACCCTCCCCCTGCCGCTGCTGTGCTGCTGCTGCTGCCGCCGCTCTGCTGCTGCCGCTGCCCTGCACTGCTGCGGCTGCTGTGCAGCCTGTGCTGCACTGCTGCGCCTGAAGCTGCTGCCTGCTGCGGCTGGTGCTGCTGGTGCTGCTGGTGCTGCTGCTACAAGCTACTGCTGCTGCGCCTGCTGGAGCCTGGAGGTGGACAGGGAGAGGCTCCCTCTCGCCTTGCTGCGCACACCGGGAGGTCGAGGCCAACACAAAGAGGGTTTGATTATTTTGTTTTAGGTAACGCTCATTGGGTTAATTTAGGGTTTGATTATTTTTGTTGTGTTATTTTGGTTGGGTTAAAAATTTGGGGTGAGCAAGCCTTACTTAATAAATTTCTTCTAAGGGTGATTAAGGCCTTAAGGGTTAATTGCTAATTATACCCTAATCAGTTTATAGAAATTGGGACTTTTGTCTATTTTGATTTGCTTATGCTCAATTGAACTTAAATTAAGCTTCATTGAGGCATTTGGGGTGGGAGCATGCATGAAAATATATTTTTGCAAGGGTGATTAAGGGTTAATTGTTAATTAAGCCCTAATTAGGTCATAAAAATTGGGGCTTTTGTCTATTTTGATTTGCTTAGGCTCAATTGAAGTTAAATTAAACTTCATTGGATATTTTGGGGTGGGAGCATGTGGGTAATTACTTTTTTGCAAGGGTGATTAAGGGTTAATTACTAATTAAGTCCTAATTAGGCCATAGAAATTGGGACTTTTGTCTATTTTGATTTGCTTAGGCTCAATTGAAGTTAAATTAAACTTTATTGAATATGTTGGGGTGGGAGCATGCGGGTAATTACTTTTTTGCAAGGGGGATTAAGGGTTAATTGTTGATTAAGCTGTAATTAGGTCATAGAAATTGGGACTTTTGTCTACTTTGATTTGCTTAAGCTCAATTGAAGTTACATTAAGCTTCATTATAGAATGAGAGGTGGGAGCATGCGGGTAATTACTTTTTTGCAAGGGTCGTTGATAATTAAGCCATAATTTTTCTAATGTACTTACAACTATACTATTTTTGTTTGACTATCTTAATGCAGCATCATGCCTAGACGTCAGCAAACACAGGAGCAGCAAGGGCAGGAGGATCCGGGGTGGGCCCACATGTCCTTAGTTGATGCTAAGAGAAGGAAGGTTAAATGTAATTATTGTGGTAAGGAGATGTATGGCGGAATTACCAGAGGAAAGCAACATTTGGCAGGGGTAAGAGGAGAGGTGAGACAATGTGACCACTGTCCACGAGAGGTGCGAGAGGAGATGCGCCAGTGCCTTTTGGGGAAAAAGGAGAGGGTGCAACAAAGTGCTGACGATGAGGAGGAAATTGCTGAGGAGATTTCTGGCAGAAGGGTTAGGAGGGATGATGATGAGGAAGGCACTGAAGATTCTGATCCGGAGCTGACTGAAGCAAGGGAGCATGAAGAAGCCGCTCGAAGGAAAGGAAAGGCACCCATAGGTTCAGGAGGGACCTACTCCAGTACAGCTGCACGACGTCTTGATGTTGCTGCCCCGCCCCCGCAGACGCAGAGAGCAGGCCCCATGGACAGTTATCTCCACAGAAGGCCCCAGGCTACACAACCTAAGATCAAAAGTGCATTAAGAGGGGTCAAAAAATCTGCAGAAGTTGCAGGGCATGCATTTAAAAGCATCTGTAAATGATTTTTTCATGCAGGTGTCCCTGCACATGCTGCTGAAAGTGAATATTTTCAACCTATGTTGGATGCCATAGCAGATGCTGGCCCTGGCTTGAAGGCGCCGTCACGTCGGGACATATACGGGCGTGGGCTTAAGGCAGAGGTTCAGGAGCTCCATGATTGGGTTCAAAGCTTCAAATATATATGGATGGAGAGAGGATGCACTATTATGTGTGATGGTTGGACTGGTACCACGAAAAAGTCCATGATTAACTTTTTGGTGTATTGCATCGAAGGTACAGTATTTGTAAAATCTGTAGATGCATCAAATTTTGAAAAAATTACCAATTATTTGTTTCATTTGATGGACAACATGGTAGACGAAATTGGTGAAGAAAATGTTGTACAAGTTGTGACTGATAATAAAACCAGTTATAAGGCTGCAGGGAAGAAATTGATGCATAAGCGCAGGCATTTATATTGGCTCCCATGCGCAGCACATTGTCTTGATCTCATACTTGAAGACATAGGGAAGGACAAACATGTGAAGAAGACGGTTGAAAGGGCACAAAAGATTACCCAGTATATTTATGGCCATCCTAGGATATTGAACATGTTCAGGGAGCATGCAAGTGGGGGGCGGGATATCATCCGTGCAGGGCCAACTAGATTTGCTTCAAATTTCATTTCTTTGGAGTCTCTGCATATGTATACTATTGAACTCAATTATTACTTCATTATCCTTATAGTTATGGTCCGTATTTGATTCAAATTTTATTTCTTTGCACAGGTATAAGAATGAGTTGAAAGCTTTCATGTACCACAATACCCTGCGGGAATACATCGACAAGGACAATGTTGATGCTCAGATGGATTATTTGGATGTCTGTCAAATCGTGAACGACAACAAATTCTGGGGCAGAGTAACACGATACATGAAAGTAGTCACCCCCCTCGTGAAGGTCCTAAGATTGGTGGATAGCGATGACAAGAATGATATGGGATATCTGTATGAGGCCATGGACCGTGCGAAATTGGAGTTGCAGGAGTCCCTTCCCAAAGAACATGCAAAGTGGTGGAAGATTATTGACCATAGATGGGACACCACATTACACCACGACTTGCATGCAGCTGGTGAGTGATTATTTGTATTCATATATTATTGACCATACATTAACTATATATAAATACAGGTTATTTTCTGAACCCTCGATTAATGTACAATGCCAATGCACATGTTGATGCCGAGGTGCTTCAAGGCACTTTAAAAGTCATTGGTCGTTTATCGAGGACACCAGATAAGAGGCTTCAGGCGGAAGTAGAGGTTGGCCTGTTTGATTTCATGAATAAGAGGTATAGAATTTACTTACGTAGTTATGCTAATCTATTATGTAATTTTTGTAGATGAACTCCTATAGAACGAGAAGTGGGACGTATTCTGACTCCCAATTGTAATATGCAGTGGGAAGAGAGCCCAAGTATACTTCATCTTTGTGCTTTCTTTGCAATTACATCTTCCTTAATTAATTTTTATTTACATCTTATATTTATTTGTTTATGGTTGGTTGGTGTAACAGCTGACTGGTGGATCATGATGAACAATAGAGAATTGGGCAGTTCTGCATTGACTTTCATTGCAATCAGGGTGTTGAGTCAAACCACATCAACAAGTCAATGTGAAAGAAATTGGAGCACGTTCAGCCTTATACACTCAAAAGTTCGCAATCGGCTAAAGGCTGATCGGTTAGAGAAATTAGTGTACTGCCACTACAATATGAGGTTGAGAATAAAGAATATGAGGTTGAGACAACAGCTGCGAGACAAACGCGTCGCCGAGGATGCCGCCGCAGAGATTGATGTGGATGGCTTATTTGATGATGATAATCCCTTGCAGTCTTGGGTGAAGACACGAGAGCAAGTTGATGAGCCCGTTTTTGATGTTGATGATAGAAGATAGGCAGAGGGCATACTTGATGAAGATGAGCCAAGAGATCCCGAATTAAGAAGAAAATCAAAGAGGGCCAGAGATACTCATGCGCACCAGTCTACGGTGGTTGATGACACTGAGGAGCAGTTCGAGTTTGAGCCAGCTAGACACTCAGATACAGATAGCAGGCCAGTCACTCCTAGAATGGTCAAGCCACCGGTCTCCTTAAGAAGAAGTACATCAGTGCATGGGCAAACTGAGAGGACAAATACTGCTGCTCGAGAGGACCCGGCAATTGAGCAGTTGAAGCAGATTTATGTGAGGCACACGCCAAGGGATAAAGGACTCATGTCAAAGATCACTGAAAAATTGACACCACAAGAGAAAAAAGCATCCCCAAAGGCTAAAAAGCGACTGATTTCTTGTGGTGATGATGATGATGATGATCATCCCGGAGGTGCTGCAGGTGGTACTAGTGTTGCAGGTGGTACAGGTGATGCAGGTGCTGCAGGTGGTACAGGTGATGCAGGTGCTGCAGGTGGTACTACTGGATACAGTCAAGGTCAGCAAGGATATGATTCACCAGGTTACGAAGGTGGCCAACAGGAAGTAGCTATTTATGGGTCGTGGAATTATGAACCATCATTTCAGTTCCATCCATATCCGACTAGTTCCTCTTCTCTTCCTCAAGATTCCTATGCTGATACTGGATTCGAATCAAGCCAACCAAACACTCCAAGAGGGATCCAAAGAGGGATGCAGGACTTGGCTACCTCATTGTTTGGTTATAGTGAATATAGACCATACATGCAACCTGGTTATGGGTATCGACATCAAGGGCCAGACGATGATGGAGAAGGTTCTTCTAGTAATTATTATCCATATTAGGTAAGAATCAATGAATTTTTGTAACATTTATTTTGTCTACTTTGGTTTATTGTACTGCTTGTATTAATGTACAATGGAATATTAGTTTAACTTTCACATGTTCAATGTTTGAAGTTCAATGCGTAGTTGTCTACTTCAAGATAATTGCACTAACTTATACAGTCAAATGCATGTGTAATAGTTTTTGTGATTTTAAGTGTTTATTTATATTTTTTATGATTTTTGGAGTGATTTTTTAGAATTAATTTGAATTTTTTGAACCATTTAAATGGGTTTCGGCCGGTTTCGGCCGAAACCGATACCGATACCGAGTCGTATCGGTATCGGACTCGGCCGAAACCGAGTCCGAAACCGAGTTTGCCATCCATGTAGCCAATGGGTCAAGTTTCTACAGGTGTACACTTTGTCCTTAGACATGGGGAGAGTGTGGAGAACTGTGTAGCCGATGTACCAAGTCAATGGGCTTCCCTACTCTCGACTGTGAGCTTGGAGATCACAGGGTTTGAGAGGCTCCGAGAGAAGTATGGGAGCTGTCCAAACTTCGGTCCAATCCATGTTGCTTTCCACTCTGAACCCTCCAGAGAGTACAATGATTGCCTTTTGCAAAAGGATTATCTTTTCCGTAAAGATAGGTTGTGTGTCCCACCTACGTCAGTCTGCAACTTCCCTGTGTGGGAGCTTCATGCCAAAGGTCTAGCCGGCCACTTTGGCTGGAATAAGACCATCGATCTAGTTGAGCACATCTATTGGCCTAGCTTGAAGTGCGACATTGCTCGTATCGTGTCCCATTGCCACATGTGCATTTCAGCTAAGCAACGGAAGCAAAACATTGATCTCAACACCCCACTCCCCATGCCAGACTATCCATAGCAAGACGTCAATATGGATTTCATCTCGAGTTTGCCACGAATAGTCCATGAGCACGATTTTGTCTTGGTAGTGATCGATAGGTTCTCCAAAATGGCATACTTCATTCCTTGCTCGAAGACATCTAAGCTGTTTTCCTCTAAAAGTATCTAGTTGCATGGATTGCCTAAGACTATTGTTTTGGATAGGGATGTCCAATTCATGAGTTATTTCTAGAAGACTCTGTGGCACTTGATGCGCACAAGGCTTAAATTCTCCACAACATACCACCTCCGGACGGATGGCCGAACAAAAGTTGTGAATAGGAATCAAGAAGGCTTTGTTCCGTTGTCTGGTAGGTGATCATGTGCAGAACTAGGATCTAATCTTATCCCATGCTGAGTTTGCATATAATGCCTCAGTTAATATGTCCATTGGCATAAGCCCGTTTGAAATAGTCACGGGACGTAGACCTAGGAAACCTATAGATCTAATTCCCATGCCCATGTGTCTAGTCTGTAGAGTCCCTAGCTGAGCATATTAGGTATCTACATGAGAGCATCTATCATTGCATTGAGGTCAACAATGAGCAATATCAAAGATTAGCAGATGCACAATGAAGGCCACAAGAGTTCTAGGAAGGCGACTACATTTTGATCAAGGCCAAACTTGAGTGATTTCCATCAGGAACCATGAAGAAGCTGCATGCCCGTGGAGCTTGTCCATTCAAGATTTCAAATTGGATTGGGTCCAATGCTTACATTATACCGTCAGACTATGGTATCAATTCGACATTCAATGTCTCAAATCTGGCAACCTATCAGGACTGGGTAGCGATTCCTAGTGACCTGTTTGAGCCTTCTCCCCCACATTGGCCCTTGTTCCTGTTTAACGTGAGTAGATTGAGCCATATACTGGATAAACAGGTCGTCACTTCTAAGATGGGAGCATACCAACGCTATCTTGTTTGTTAAAGAGGATGGCCACCTACTAAGGACGCGTGAGAAGCTGCAGCGGCTTGACACTGACCTTTCGGAGTGGTACTACAGTATTGACCCTTACTCGACAGGGTCGATTTATGCCCAGTCGAGAAGGATTGTCTCACCATCAGGGCTCGGGTTTGTTTTGACCTAGCACACATCTCTTGCCATCAAAGGACTTTACGGGCTACACAAGCTTCTATTTGGCTCGGAGATTTCCATTACATGTTTGATTGTAGGGCGGACGACGAGCCCATAGTCTTTGATTGATTTGGGACTCGTTTGTGTCTTTTTCTATGTTTGAAAAAATTTCATATGATTTTCGCAAAATTTATTGAGTCTAGGGTTATTTTGGTCCAAAGTTGTTTAGTGGGTTCTATTAGGCCTCCTTTGGTAAACTAGTGGGATAAGGAAGAACACGACATCCCCTCTTATCCGAGGTGAATGGCTTGTTCGACCCCTCTCACTCGAACAAGCCATTCTCATAAAGCCTCATAAATTCCTCTAAAAGTCACAATTTGCCCCGGTTAAAGCTGCCTCCACCAAACCCAAAAGTTGATGAAACCGGCGAATAGGGAGTGAAACCGGCCAAAACTGGCTGAAAACCCATCCAACTCTATCCTATTCATTTATCAAAGGGGGCCTTAGGGTTTAGAGAGGACTAGCCTCTATATATAAATATGTAAATCTTCTTTTCTAATTAATGATGAATTTTGAGCACAAATTTTGAATATTTTCTAAGTTTCTCTAAGATGGAGGGCATGGTGCCATGAGACAAGGCCCAGTGAGATGCCTGCAATCGCCACTGCCACCCACCGTCGGCCGCCACCACCAGAGCAAGCCACCTGCCGCAATCGACCCACTGTCCCCAATTCCTCTCTCTTTCTCTGCCCCTCATGTCTCTGTCCCTCTCTCAATTTCTCTCTCCTCCATCTCTCTCAATCTCGCATGGATCCCTCTCTTTTTTGTTCTCCTATCCCGCACAATTCCTTTCTCTTTCTCTACCCCTCGTGTCTCTCTCCCTCTTTCTCTCAATTTCTCTCTCCTACATGTCTCTCTCTCTCTCTCAGTCTCGCATGGATCCCTCTCTCTTTTGTTTTTTCTATCCCGCCACCACCAGAGCAAGCCACCTACCGCAATCGGCCCACTGTCCCTAATTCCTTTCTCTTTCTCTGCCCTTTGTCTCTCTCTCAATCTCTCTCCTGCATGTTTCTCTCTCTGTCTCGCATGAATCCCTCTCTTTTGTTTTTTCTATCCCACACAATTCCTTTCTCTTTCTCTACCCCTTGTGTCTCTCCCTTTCTCTCTCTTGCATCTCTCTCTCTCTCTCTCGAGAAGGGACCCACAAGCGCTTTCTCCCCGCCTCCGTGTCTCCCTCTCGTTCACTCCCTGCCACAAGCGCTTTCTCCCAGCCTCCGCGTCTCCCTCTCGTTCACTCCCTGTATAGGGTTGACAGCAAGAACGCGGGAGCCCAACCACAGCCACCCTCCATCGCGGCAACAGCAACAACAATAGCAGCATCCCCTGCCATCTCTCTCTTTCTTTTGGGTCCGGCCTATGTCTGCCCTTCTCGGGTTGCCAACCCACCTTGCCTATCGACTTTCGAGTTTGACTCTTATGTCCCACTAGGGCTGTCAAATCCATCCCTTCCTTCTTTTGGGTTTGGCCTATGCATGCCCCTTTCGGGCTGTCAACCCATCTCGCCTCTTGGCTTCAAACTTGATCGCACGTCCCACCGAGATTGTCAAGTTCATTCTTTTGTCCCCACGGGCTTGGCCTATATATGCCTCTTCAGGCTGCCAACCCTATTTACCTATCGGCTTACGGATTTGATTCATACGTCCCACCTGGGATGTCAAATCCACTTTTTCATCCTACCAGGCTTGGCCTACGTATGCCCATTTCGAGCTGCCAACCCATCTCGCCTATCGGCTTCCAGGTTTAACCCGCATGCCCCTTTCGGACTGTTAAAACTACTTCCTTGTTGTCCCAATCAGGCTTGGCCTATGCATGCCCTCCTCGGGTTGCCAGCCCATCCAACCTATCGATCTTCGGATTTGACTAAGCGCGTCCCTCTAGGGCTGTCAAATCCACCCACCTTGTCCCACCGATGCGGCACACGTCCCTCTGGGAATGCCACACCTGCCTTTTGGCATTATAGGTACTTCCAAAAAAAAAAAAAAAACGGGGCTAAAAATATTGGTGTCCCAGTGGACTTGGTTGTTTCCGTTAGAAGAGCAATCAAGGGCAAAAAGACTTTAACCCGACTAAGGTGAAAACCCGAAAGGGCACCTTAGGTAAAAATGGGTACCCCTCAGCGTGAAAACCTGCAAGGGCGCACTGAAAAAAGCTAAAGAGGCCAATCCTGGCGAAAATCTGAAAGGGCGGTAGGGCTAGTAAAGTGAAAAAGAAAAAGGAAAAAAAAAACATACATGTAAGAGGATGGAAGCAAAAACTATTAAGCTCTGTCCTTTATTCACCACATGTCATCAAAAGAAGGAGCCCGAGACAAGCTCTCGGGATAATTGAGACAAGAATGGGCAAAATACAAAAGCCTTGTGTACAAGAATGTACCAAAGCCCGTCAAGTACCAGACTCGCTCCTCCTCAGGTCAGCAAGGCGAGTCTCACTCTGAAGAGCTTCCTCCTCGAGCCCCTCAAGCCTACGGCGAAGAGTCTACATCGATACGTGCAAGACTGCGCTCATCGGTCTCTCGGACCTCTCGCAAAAGCTCCTGGAGCCCCTCAAGCCTACAGCTTAGAATCTACATCGGCACGCGTAAGACTGCGCTCCTCCTCGGTCTCTCGGACCTCTCGCAAAAGCTCTGCTACTCTGCGGGAGGTCGCCTGCTCGCACTCATGAGCGTCCTTGACCTGGGCACCCACCTCAGCCTGGACCACCCGGAGTCTGCAAAGCTGCTGCTCCTCCTGCTGAATCATCAGCTGAGTCCTCCGCCTCCGCTCCTGAATAGCGTGAAGGCGAGCCACAAGTTACAACGCCCTTGCCCAAGGTAGTGCTGTGCTCAAGTCTGCGCTGAACGGTATCTGCCTTAGCCTGTGCACGGCCGACATCAACTCAGACCAACACACCCCTTGGGCTGGTCTACATCAACTATGGCTATCACAAGTAAACAATTAGCCAGCTCCGACATTCGGCTACATACCTCAGCAGTTAGTCGACGCGTCTTCAGTGACACCTCAGCGGTCAGCCGGCACAACAACTTTTGGCCAACGCACCCCCAAGGGTCTGCCAATGTCAGTTTCCAGCCGTCACAACTCAACAGTCAATCAACGACAACTCAGACGGATGTGTCTCTCCGAGACAGATCTACATCAACTACAAGCCAGCAAGCCTCTCCGAGGCAGGCCTGCATCAACGTTGGACTAATATGCCCTAAGGGCCGATCCGCATCAACTTTGGCTAATGCACCTCCAAAGTTTGGCCAACATCCAATTACAGGCCAACACGTCCCAGAGGATGGTTCACATTAACTTTGACCAGTAAACCCCTAAGGGTTGGTCGACATCAACTTCAGGTCAAAGTGCCTCGCCGAGGTAAAGCCTACATTACTTCGAGACTGGTGGTCTCACCGAGACAAGCCTGCATCAACTCTCAGCTTTTTAGAAAGCAACGAAGCAGTGAGGTGCAGTCCGACAATGATCTCCCCATGTCACGAAGACTCAAGCGAAATCAAAAATGACGGAGAGTACTGACCGTCCGCCTTTGGCTTCGACGAACGCTCCGTGGGGGGCATTTGTTGGCAACAATTTTTGCCTACCTACATGTAGGGTTAACTATCACTTAATGAGGTGGACAGCAAATGAAGACCCACCCGGGTTGAAACAGCAGCCTGCTGTCCGGGGTGATGAAGACTCGCCCGGGGATGGCCCAGACCTCCCCGGGGCGCAACTCACCTAGTGAAACCTCCAGCAGCAGCAGCTCAAGACCCCTCCTAGGTTGAAACCCTATAGCAGGGACAGCAAACCCCACAGCAGGAACAACAGTCCAGCAGGCCTGCTCCAGCCAGATGGGCATCTCCAGGGTCAAGCAGTTGCCCAACACGTGGACCCTCCTGGGGTGAAACCTTACAGCAGGTGCAGCAGCGAAACCCCACAATAGCCCATGACCTCCTCGGGATGGACAGCAGTCTGGGAACCAGCAGCAGGTAGGACTTCACCTCCCCAGGTGAAAGTCCCTCCCAGCGGGACAGCAGACTTCCCTTACAGGCCTCCGAGGAGCAGGGTCCGGGGTGGACAGCAACAGCCCACTCCCTTACAGGCATCCGAGGAGCAGGGTCCGGGGTGGAGAGCAGCAGCCCATGGAGTGCAACAGCAGACCTCCCAGTGCAACAGCGGATGAGCCTCCCCGGGGTGAAGTAGCAACTCACCTGGCACCCACCCGAGGTGGCCAAACTCCCCGAGGTGAAAACTCAACCACAGCAGCAGGGCAGGAGCATTTGTCCGAGATGGGAAACCTCCCCAGGGTGAAAAACTCATCTGCAGTAGGGATGTAGGAGGACCTCCCCGAGGTCAACAAGCCCCGGGGTATGGTCACCCCATTCTTCTCCCCCCCCCCCTTCTTGGCCGTTGGTGACTATAAGCTAGCTCTCACCTCCTCTTTTATTTATCTGGAGCAGAAATTGGAGCAAAAATGGGCAAGCAAGGAGATGGAGGGACCCGTACGGGGTCGGGGGGACCCCCCCGGGGTCGCCCGACCCCGGGGAGGTTTGCGTGCAGCCGGGCAGGACCTGCCCGGAGTCATCTACCCCGGACTATAAGCTAGCTCTCACCTCCTCTTTTATTTAACTGGAGCAAAAATTGGAGCAAAAATGGGCAAGCAAGGAGATGGAGGGACCCGTACGGGGTTGGGGGGACCCGCCGGGGGTCGCCCGACCCCGGGGAGGTTTGCGTGCAGCCGGGCAGGACCTGCCCAGGGTCATCTACCCCGGACTTGCCCAGGGTCGGTTGACCCTGGGAGGGACCTGCTCGGGGTCATCCACCCCAGGCAGGACCTGCCCGGGGTTGAATGACCCCGGGGAGGTTCCCCCAGACCTACCCGGGGTCATTTGACCCCGGGTGGGCCTGGGGTCATCCACCTCGGGCCGTTCCCTCTCTCCCGCGCACGCAACCAAAAAAAAGGATAAGGGGGGGAAATGACCCCGTTTAACCCGTACGGGTTCAAACACCCTCTCGTCTAACCCGTACGGGTTCAAACGACCCCGGGTAACCCCCTACTTCTATAAATAGACCCCCAAGAGTCCAGAAGGAGGTATTGACAAGACACAACCTACGGAGCATCTCCTACACTCGAAGCATCTAACACTTGGGACTTTGTTCGTTGTTCTGACCCGCGAGGGGTAAGTCCCCAGGTATTGTGTATATGCCCTAGGAGGGTATTTTTGTAATTATATCCCTCAGTGGGCCATGTTTGTAAATTTCTACGTCACGGGGCGTCTAAATTATATAGTTCTGCCCGAATAATGAGAGAATTACATAAATGTCCTCCCTGGGACCAGAGAAACAAAAAATGTCTTGTTGTTTGCAGTTATACCCTGCAACTTCTTGTAATTGAGGCTACGCCCCTAGTCCCCGCGTTAGTGCGGATCCTTGTATAGTCGATAACTCGCCGACAACCCTTATACCCACTAGGGCCATAAATATATTCAGTGTACTCCAAAGATTGTCTTTGTATGTCAATCGGGAAAGATTACAAGAAAACCTCTGACTTTTAAAAAATTGCATATATACCCCTCCTTGGGCAAGATTGACACATGTGAGCCTTCTATGAAGCCTTTGTCACTCCTTCAGCTCGGAAACGTTGTCAGCTCAGTCCGACGGTTGAGTGTCACCTCAACTTGGGTCCACGTAGGGTTTGGTAAAATTACCGAAATACCCCTGTGACTTAGAAAAGGTCTAGTAGCCCCCGAAACCCTCCAGAAACGGCCTCAATGCCTTGGGAAGCTAGGAACCCTATCCCACTTTCCTTCCAACCCGGAAATCTCGAGAATGTCCCTGACCTGATAAAATTACCAAAATACCCCTGGGAGTGTAAAATTACCTAAATACCCCAAGGGTCCAGAGAACCTCCCGTGACTCCAGATACGCCTACGGCTCCTTCATAATCATCCTTCTGCTTCTAAATTTTAGAGTTTTGCCTAAATATAAAGGGCCTCTGTTGAAACCCTAACTCAGTTATCCTATCGGTTGGTGGTGAGTGAGTGGTCCTTATGAGCCTTTCAAACGAGCTAGCCCTCAACATCAGAACTCCCACAGAAGGCTTTGGAATTTCTTTGACAGTTAAACAAAGGTGTTCGAACGTTAGGCAGATGTAAATCAACACTGACTGCAGTCAGTGGGGAGAGGTCCAACACCCGAACCCAAATCGTATGATATCATGCGCACCCACGGAATAAACCTCTACACATAGAGGAATGTCTCTTCTCAAAAAGAACATTTAAATGTCTATTTTTCTATGAAAAATTCCGTGGTCACAGGAGTATAAGATTGGCTAACTTTCGTAGTTTGGAAAGTCAAAAATTTAGAGTTTGAAGTTTTTAGGGTTGGCTGACCTTGACGATTTGCAGCTGAATTTTTTTTTTAATTTAGGACAGCAAATCTTCCAAGTTTTATAGCCACGGGTTTTAAATTCTGGGGTGGCTGACCTAGATATTTTGAATTTGTGGGGTTTGGCAGACCTGGATGGTTTGTAGCCAAGGATTTTGAATTTGTGATGGTTGACCGTTGTGGTTTGATAGCCAAGGGTTCGACCAACCTTCGTGGTTTGGAGGTCAGAAGTTTGAAGTTTAAGTTGGCTAAACTTTGTGATTTGGAAGCCAAGAACTTGGAAATTGGTTTTGAAGTGATTGGCCTTCGTAGCCAAGATTTTTTAAGGGTTTAAGAATTTTGGGTTTAGGGTTTTGTAAGTTTAAGTGATGTATTTGCCACGGTGGGACAAGGGGTTTTGTAGTAAGCATTGGGTATGGCAGGAAATGGGGGTCTGGATTTGAACCTTTGAAATAACTGGCCTTTGAGGCGACATGGGCCAAAAGTTCGAGGTAGCTCGACCTTTGTGGTATGAAGCCAAGAATTTGGATTGACCGACCTTTGTGATTTAATGGCCAAAATTTGGCTAACCTTTGTGGTTTGAAGCCAAGAATTTGGATTTGATCAACCTTAGTGGTCTTATGGCCAAACGTTTGGAGTTTGACTGAAAGCCAGAGATTTGGATTGTTGGCTGACCTTGATAGTTTGTTAGCCAAGAATTTTGAATTTTTGAGGCTGACCATGATGGTTTGGAAGCCAAAAGTTTGGAACTTTGAATTGATTGACCTTAACGATTTGATAGCCAGAAATTTAGAATTTAGGTTGGCTGACCTTCATGGTTTGATAGCCAAGAGTTTTGGATTTTGAATTGGTTGGCCTTGATGGTTTGTTAGCCAAGGGGTTTGCATTTTTGAATTGGCTGACTTTGATGGTTTGGTAGCCAAGGGTTTGCATTTTTGAATTGGCTGACCTTAATGGTTTGATAACCAGAAATTTGGGATTTGTGTTGGCTGACCTTGATGATTTGATAGCCAAGGGTTTAACCGACCTTTGTGGTTTAATAGCCAAGAGTTTTGCGCTGACCGACTTTTGTGGTTTATGGTCAAGAACTTTGAATTTGGGGCTGACCGACCTTTGTGGTTTATAGTCAAGGAATTTGAATTTAGATTTGGATTGACCGACCTTTGTGGTTTGTGGTCAAAATTTGAATTTGAATTTGAGTTGACTGAACTTTGTGGTTTGTTGTCGAGGATTTAAATTTGGGGTTGACCGACCTTTGTGGTTTGTGTTCAAGGATTGGAGTTGGCCAACCGTTGTGGTTTAATAGCGAAGAATTTAGATTTAACCGACCTTTGTGGTTTAATGGCCAAGAATTTGGAGTTGGGCTAACCTTTGTGGTTTGAAGCCAAGAATTCGGATTGACCGACCTTTGTGGTTTGAGGGTCAATGGTTAAAAGTAGAAGGGTAGGGTTGACAACCTTTGTGGCATGCAAGTCAAACACCAAAGTTGAAGTAAACGGCTAACACTGGTGGTATGACGCCGGAGACTTGATAATAGATGGCTAACCTTGGTGGTATGACGCCTGAAATTTGACAATGGATGGCTAACCTTGATAGTATGAAGCCAGACTTGGAAGTAGTAGGCTGAAGACAAAGTTGGCAAACATTTTTGGTATGAAGTCAAAAGTTTGGGTTAAGGTTTGCTTAACTTTTTGGTATAAAGCTAACAAGTTTGCCAATTGGTGGATGACCTTCATGGTTTGTAGTCAAAGGTTTGGGTTTTAAAATGGCGAACCTTTATGGCGGGAGGCTATGGAGTTCTAGGATTTTAAATTTTGGACTGGAGAACCTTTGTGGGGTGAGGCTATGGATTTTAAGAACTTATGGATTTTGGATTGGCGAACCTTTGTGCTACGAGGCCAGAGACTTTAGAATTTAAGTTTGGGTGACTTTTGACCCTAAAAGGGGTTTCGAACCAAAGTGTGGTATTTGGGTGTTGGTGATTTATGTGGTGTGTTTGCCACGTGAAGATAGAGCCATTGGACAAGAGATGTCCAGAGTAACAGCTCATGATGATGATTTTTTTTACCTTTTTTCTCACCTTACCAACTCCACCACCCTTTCGGATTTTCGCCAACGTTCATCCCCGTTTGCTTTTTTCAATGCGCCCTTTCGAGTTTTCACACTGAGAGGTTACCTATTTTTGTCTGAAACACCCTCTTGGGTTTTCACCGCAGTCGGGTTTATGTCATGTTTACCTTTAGACGCCCTTTTTACAAGAGTGGCTAAGTCTGTCGGGACAACTCTATTTTAAGCCCCTTTTCTTTTTCTTTTCTTTTTTTTTGTTGGTGTCATTGTTTGTTGCTTGCTACATGCTACTTGTTACCCATTGCTACTTGCTTGTTGCTTGTTACGGGTTGCTTGCTGCTTATTGCTGTTGGGACAGTGTCTGGATTTTCATTGACCCTCCATCATAAGATGTGGGGCCAATGACTCGTAAGCATGTGGTCTTCTAGCTTGAAAAGAGCTTGAAGATGAGCTTTTAGGTTTCGGAATGGTAACTGACCCGGAAGGGGTTTAGGCACCATGAATTTGAGTTTTTGTGATTGCTGACACAAAAATAGTTTTGACGACAAAGAGTTTGGTCTTGATGGTTGCTGACTCAGAAGTGGTTTAGGCACAATGAATTTGGATTTTTGTGGTTGCTGACTCAAAAGGAGTATGGGCAACAAAGAGTTTGGTCTTGATGGTTGTTGACTCGGACGGGGTTTTGAACCAAGAATTTGGGTTTTGTTTTGATTTTTTTTAGTTGGTGATCCAAGAAAGATTTGGGCAATTAAAGAGTTGGAGTTGATGGTTGCTGAGCTGGAGGGAGTTCTGAACTAAAGATTTGGACTTCAGATTGGTGATTGCTGACCCGAAAGGGGTTTTGAACCAAGGATTTGAATTTTCTTCCTTTTCTACCTTTTTTGAGTGAGTGGTCGCTTCCCCCTTTTACGCTGCAGTGGGACCTTTGAATGGAGAGTGACCATGCCGCTAGTTGATGACGACCTTCTTTCTTTCTTTTTTCCCCTTACCAACCCCAGCACCCTGTCGGGTTTTCACAGAAGTTGGCCCCCTTTGGTTTTTTCCGGTGCGCCCTTAGGAGTTTTCATACCGAGGGGTTATCCATTTTTGCCTGAGACGCCTTTTCGCGTTTTCACCTCAGTCAGGTTTTAGGTTTTTTTACCCTTAGCCATCCCTTTGATAGCAATGACTAAGTCTGCCGGAACACCTCTAGTTTAAGTCCCACTTGATTTTTTTTCTTTTTTCTTTATTTTTTTGAGGAACAACATGCTTCGATAATGGTGAACTTGTCACAACGGGTAGAGTAATTTGGCCATGAAGATGGCATTAGATTGTAGATGTATGAGAGTTGAATGACATGGAACCGAAGACGGTATGTTCATGGATGGTTTCTGACCCTGGGAGATATGAGACCTAGGAATTGAATCTTTTGTAATCGTAATCCAGGAGCGGTTTGAGACCAAGGCTCTTTTTTTTTATTTTGCAATTGCGAGTCATATAAAGCATAGAACCAAATGATTGAATGTTTTGTGATTTCTAAACCAAAAGGGGTTTGGAACCAAGGATTTTTTTTGTGACTGCAAAGCCTTGGAAAGCATGGAACCAAAGGATTGAAGCTTCACGGTTGCGAACCTAGAAGGGGTTTTGAACCAATGTTTGATTTTTGTGATGGTTGTGAGCCTTAGAAGGCATGGAACCAAAGGATTGAATCATTCATTGAACACAAAGTTTGGATTACAATTGGTCTTTTGAGACCTTTGCATTTGGTCCGGATTATGCAATCAAGTCTTTGGGTTTACATGTGATCGTCATCTGATCACTAAGTAGGTTTTTGCTTACACTTGGATCTTTGAATTGCTTCCTTAGACGATCAAACTGTTGAATTTGCTTCTAATCACCATCAAACTGTCGGATTTGCTCCTAGCCTTTAGCGAACCGTTGGATTTGCTTTTTGTCCTCAATTGGACGGTTGGATTTATTTCCGGCCACGATCGGACGGTGAATTTGTTTCTAGTCAAGATCAAGCCGTTGAATTTGAGTTTTGTCATGATCGGACCCTTTTTGGGTAAATCTACAATTTCTAAGCCTTTCTAAGTGTTTCTACAGTTTTTGACCCTTCCTGAATATTTTTGTAGTTTTCTGATTCTCCTGAACTTATTTGTCATTTCTTGACTTTCCAGGATATATCTGTAATTTCTCGATTGTCTTGAACATCGCTATAAATTCTTGACTGCCCAGAATGTTTCTGTCATTTGTTGACCTTCCGGGGCAGCCCTGTCATTTCTCGACTTTCTAGGACATGTCATGTCATTTCTTGACGTTCCAAAGCATTTTTGTAATTTGTGAACTTCCCAGGGTATTTCCATCATTTGTTGACATTTCTGGGCATTTTTGTCATTTGTTGACTTCCCATGGTATTTCTGTCATTTCTTGACTTTTCGAGATTTATTTGCAATTTCAGGATCTCCCTGGGCTTATTTGCTATTTATTAGCTTTCCATGGTTTATTTGTAATTTCTTGACCCTTTGTGAGTATCTCTGCAATTTCTAGATTTCTTTGGACATATCTGCAATTTCTTGACTTTTCGGGGTTTATTTGGAGTTTCAAGATCTCCCTAGACTTATCTGCTATTTCTTGACTTTTCAAAGTTCATTTACAATTTCCTAACCCTTTGTGGGTAACTCTGTAATTCTAAATTTCCCTGGATATATCTGCCACTTCTTGGATTCCCGGGGTTTATTTGCAGCTTCATGATCTCCCTGAGCTTATCTATCATTTCTTGGCTTTCCAGAGTTTATTCGCACTTTCTCCGCCAACAACAGTACTCTTGTAATTTTCCCGAGTATCGGGGCTCCTGAGTTTGACAGGTCCTGGTCAGCCTTAAAGAGAGTTCAAGAAAGTGCACACCGCTTCTGAAAAGTGGCATGGTCCCGCTCCATTAAGTAGTGTAGGAGGCGTGCCCTTAGACAAGGGTATTTTGAAAATTTTGGGGCAGAACAGGAGCTTTGTACAATTTCTACAAAGTTCAAGGTTTTATGCAATTCCTGGACAGACCAAGTGTTTTTCTATTATTTCTGAACAAATTAGGATATTTTTGTAATTTTTGGACTGAACAGGGACTTTTCTAGAATTTTGGATAGGCCAAGGATATTTTTGTGATATCTGGACAAATCCCTCCTCGGTGAAGGCGCACAGAGCAAAAACACGTAGGAGATTGTTTCCCCTTCTTGAGCTCTGATAGATCATGATGTATCTCTATACGTCTGTCAACGCACCGCCGGGGATAGACCTGCCCAGTCAAGTCATGGGGGGGGTCAAGGGGGCAACGCCCCTCTACCGCCCGGAAGAAAAACTTCTTATAATCCCTCTCCAAGAATGGCACAAGGGGAATAGCCAAGGGCATCTATGCAGACTAAAAAATTACATAAGGCACAACCACAGGGGCATATATGTAATCCTAAAGATATATGTGCAACATACCCTTGTTGGGCGCACACCCTCCTTGGTGGAGACAAACAAAGTACAAAGAGCTTTCGAGTCTCACCTTCGATCCTTTTCTCCTTCCCCGCTTGAGTGGGACCCATGGGGGTATTTATAGAGTTTAGGGGGTCATTTGGACCCGGTTAAGTCCTTTAGGAGCTTACCCATAGTCAGATGACCCAGAGTAAGGTTTTTTTTTTCTTTAACTGGGGTCAATTAACCTTAAAATAGGTGGGGATCGACCCCAGTTAAGCTTAAAAGGGTTAACCAGGGTCGATTGACCCCAAATTGAGTGCACCCCTTTTATGTGGAAGGTCAACCCCAGTTTACCCAAGAGGGCTAACTGGGGTCAATTGACCCTGCTCGGTGCCCGATCAACCCCGGGGACTTAATCGGGGTTGACCGGCCCCCTTTGATGGGCGGTCGACCCCAGTTACGGTTGACCCTGGTTAAGGCACTTCTTGGCCCCCTTTTTAACCATGGTTAAGGCCCTTCTTGGCCCCCCTTTTGACCCCGATTAAGGTAGAAAACTTGAAGAGAGAGAGGGGGGTTAATCCCGGGTAAGTCCCCCCCCCCCTAATTTCTTTTTAGGCAAAAAAAATTTGGCTCCAAAAATGGCATAACATTTATGGTTCATAATAGATGAGAAGGATCAATCATAAATAACCATATCATATATATATATATATATATATATGAATTGTTCTCAATGTGTGGACTTTAAACTCTAGGCAGCCATGACTACTTTAGAGGCTGCATGCATCAAGATCCTCTCCATACAAAGGGTTTAAGGTTCTGAATACCAAAATACAGTTAAAACAATAGAGGTAGCAAATAACATGTCATCAATTTGTCACACGCCTACCTTGACTGTGGGATTCCCAATAACTCGCAAGATCCCTTCTTCGTTCCTTTAATCAATCCAAGACACTTCATGGCATTCCCACGCATTGGGGACTCCTAAACATTATAAAGTAACTCTCATGTTCTTACTAGACAGACGACAAACTAAAGAACCAAAAACTTACCGTTCTTATCCTCCTCCCCCTCACGTCCTTCTCATTCCCTTCTTCTCCCTCCTCTGTTGCTCCTACTGCTTCTCTCACACTTACCCCAGTTGTTGATGGTAGTAAAGAAGTAACAGAAGAGATAAAGAACAAGAATAGAGGTTTCAATAGGATCCTCACTCCCATACTAATTCCATGATCCATGTGTGCTGGACTAAGCTTGTCACCTTCTATGCACCCTCTCCGCATGTCGGACACTTGTCATCCACATTCCTCCACCTGTGATATCCTTCCACGCACTGTCAGAACATCTTCATGCAACGTTAGACCTTTTCCATACCTTCTGCCTGCTGAAAACCCCGCTAAACCACCATATAAATGGTATATTTTCCTTAACACTGACAATTCGATCTGGCAAGTCACCTACGCCATGTCACAACCCCTGAAGCTCAATCACATCGCTTAAATCTCCTGAAGATCTTGCACAATCTAATCTCTGCATTATTTATATGCATTGCCCAAATTCTCAAAGCCTTAAACCCGTTGTTTAACCCTTTATTGTCTAAATCCATCGTCTAATTCTGGAAGCCCAAAGTCCATTGTCTATTTATATATCGTCCAATTTCCCGCATCGCCTACCATTCATCATCTAAGTTTCCAAACCTTCAGTCTATCATCCACTTTTGTACCATCCAAGTCTTTTGTATCGCCCAAGTCCTTCATCCAACTCTGCATCATTGTTGCGCGGGTTTTTATGCCGAATGACCGGGGTGAAGGAAGGGATACAACGGGGAAGGAAGACACGGGAGTTTGATATATCTCGGGTATCCTCCTTACGGTTGCATGCCTCTCACGGCGGTATCAGGCACTCTCCTTTTACGGAAAGTCGAAAAGGGTCGAATGGCACGGGAATGTAAGAGTACGGGTTAACCGGACAGGGTGCGGGCGTGCCAGTCGATTTCTCGACAATCACCCATGGAACCAAGGGTTGACCGGGGAAGCGTCACCAGAACGCGGCACGTGGACTCGGGCGATCGGGCGACACGTGGAGAGAAGGGGTTCCACGGGTGCGAGTGCGTAGGCGATTGTAGGAATCGTGTACTGGACGTCTTTCCCCACCGGCCGCAAGCGACCGGTGTTTATTTACATCGGATTGAATACGAACACCTTCGTTCTGAGCTGAAGAAAAGTCTGTATATATGTCTGAAGCCGTGGGTAGAGGGCCGGGAGCATTCCGCACGTGTGGGTGCGCTTTCGACTAAGGGGTGTTTACTGGGATTAAGATGTTAGGCACGGATGCCGAGCGGTGTAGGTAGAAAGCTGGGGGCCCGAACGTGGATGCGAGAGCATTCGTCCAATTGGCGGTGTAATTTTTGAGATATACATGTCTTTACAGGTAGGCCGTAGTGGCCAAGGTACAACTGGTGCATGCCACGGGACAATTCCGATGTGATGATCGGTCCCCAGGTCAATGCGTGACAGATGAACACGTGTGTTTTACAGAGGGCCCCTCCCGTGACGTGGGCCATGGTTGCGACGCCGAACGGGGGACTTATGACTGGACGACTGGAGGGATGCATCGATCCGGTGTCTGGGCGAGGGCCGATCATGACTCGAGTAGAGCGGTCGAACATGGCCTCGTGACTGCGAGGGAGCGTGACGTCATGATACGTGCGTGGTTGCAACCGACGGGCACGTGAGGGGGAATCCCGGCATGAGGGGACGTTCGCCCTTGTCATAACGTCTCGCACATGGTGGGTGTTGACTTGTGTGTTACGGCTAAATACGGCGTGAGGGAAGTGCAAACGACATACCCCCGGCGTACTAAGCCGACGAACAAGTCACCCACACACAATTCTCCTTAGCTCGTTGCCTGGAGCCGCTTGAAGCTTGAAGGCCTTGGAGCTAGTTGCCCTGATCTTGCATATGCTGGATGTCTCCACCCCTTGAGCTTCTAAGGGGTTTTATAGAGAAGTTGAAGGGTCAGGATGGGTTTAGGAGGACTAGGTTGATAAGTTCAAGCTAGCCCGCGTAAACCCAATTGAATAGTGCATCAGGGATGGGTTTAGGAGGACTAGGTTGATAGGTTCAAGCTAGCCTGCGTAAACCCAATTGAATAGTGCACGGGCTGAATAGGGGAGAAAGGGTTTACGCGGACCAGCTCATAGGGTTGAGCTGGGCCACGTAAACCCCTCGCATGGGTGGGGTTTAGGCGGACCAGCCCAATGGGCTGGTCTGGTCCACGTAAACCCCTCCACGGAGGGTGTTTTTTTAGTAAAAAATGGGCTGGGAAGGGTTTAGGCGGACCAGCCTCAGGGGGTGAGGCTGGTCGGCGTAAACCCCCTCCCCCAGGGGGTTTAGGGGGACCAGCCTGGGGGGTCCAGGCTGGTCCCGCCTAAACCCCACCGTTTGGCCCTTTTTTAATTTAAAAAAGCAAATTTTTTTATGGGAGGAAGGGGTTTATGCGGACCAGCCTAGGGGGCCGGGCTGGTCCGCCTAAACCCCCCCCCAGGGGGTTTAGGCGGACCAGGCTGGTCCGCCTAAACCCCACCCCGGGGGGCTTTAGGCGGATTGGCGCTAGGGTGAAGGGAGGCGGTCCCCACCCTATAAAATCTGGTTTGTTGGTCTTTTTTCTTCCTAAATTAACTAAGAAGAAAAAGGACAACTGGCTGGAAGGATACTTGGAGCTTGTGTGCGCATCGATTTGCGGAATTCTCGTGCCGTTGTGCCGTTGCTTTGCCGCGTCCACGTATCGACTTCACGAACTGGTACGGCACACGATCCACGTCGTAGGACCGCAAACTGGACGAACTGGGGCTAGTGGGGCCATGGGGCCACCAGACTGGAGGGAGGGCGCAACCCCCGGGGAGTTCGCCCTCCCTGGGGGCGCGCGGCCGCGCCCCGGTGCGAACTGGCCCCGGGCCTGGTCGTGACCCCGAGGGATGGCCCCCGGGGTCTCCTTGTGTCTTCTGCAAGTGTCCTTTGAAAGACGTTAAGCTCCGGGAAACTAGGATGGGCCCGTGGGGGCCGCTGTTCTTCGAGCTGTCGTAGTCGCTCGCAAGGTGTTCGGGTAAATGCCTGACACACCCTGGTTTGCCGAACGACTAGGGTAGATGGCCGAGGAGCCACACGGCGGGCCTTGGGTTGAAGAAGAGAGCTCGTGGGAGCTGAGAGACATCTTAGAGATGTGAATCATGCCTCGAGCTGCGTGCCGCGTTGCATGGCGAGTTGGCAGGGTAGCCTCGGGTTGGCCCGAGTGCTGAAGTTAAGTGGCTCGTTTCCACGTGTCAGGGTTGGCCCTGACTTGTCGGGGGGTCGTTGTAGGACCCAATTGATGTGCTGGAACCACGGGACAGCCCATGGTTAGATGTAGACGGGCTGGAATACACGCGCCCACAAGGTGTCCGATAGAATGCCGAACACACCCGTGCGAGCCGTATATGTGCGCGGTAGGCCTCCAACGCCTGTGGTTGACTTAGCTAGGTCTCCCTTTCACCTTGGAGGGTTGAAAGAAGTGTTTCGGGGTGGGCCCTCGGCCCTTTCACTGGGTGCCACAAGGCGTGGCTTTAACGTCGGGGCGCCCCCGGGTGGCCCCGGGCGGCCATGTAGGATACGGGCAAAGCCCGTATGTGAGTGGCCGGGGTTGACCCCGGACATTTGCTTATGTCGCCGCGTGTCGCGGCAAGCTGGTCAGGGCCTTTGTAGGGACTCGCAGGGTTATAGAAAGGGCTACATAGCCCATGCCTTGAAGGTGTTCGGGGAAATGCCCAAACCCTTATTTCTTGTTGTTTTGTCGGGAAATAGTCCGGGTACAACAAATGCCCCCCACAGGGTGTGCGTCAGAGGCGGAGACGAGGGCGTACGGCACGTGAGACCCCTGTTCCTGGCTGTTGTAGTTGTGTTTTGACACTTCATGTGCCTTTATTTTGATGTGCTGTATATGTTGATTTTCAGGTGTCCTGACTATTTTTTGGGTGCCATGTCTTGCAGCTATGGCACGATTTGGCAGAGATGGGCGGGTCCCGAGGCGTGTGGCTCGGAAGGAGGACCACTGGGTGCGGCGGACTGAGCGGCCGATGCCTCCTCTGCGTCCACCGGTGGTTACCGTGACTAGTGTGGAGCAGCTGGACCGAGGTCATACAACAGTGGCTGAGAGTCCGGTCGGCGAGAGAGCAGCTGGAGTCGGGACCGTAGAGGTGGCCCAGATTCTGGAGGCAGACGGTTTGTACACCTATGACCGGAGCGGGGGTTATCCTTTGGAGTTCCCCCTGGACCGTCATCTGTTCGAGTTCATCAGGAGCTACGTCCCTCCCGGCATGGAGGAGGATGACTCACAGATTTCGGGAGCCCGTCGCCGGCTTGAGCGGGCTATCTTGATTGGCAGGGACAGCCTGCATAGTGTAGCATTCTACAGTTACCCGAGCTTTTCTGAGGATTACTGGAGGCAGCGTCAGTTCCTCAGTGTTGAGTGCCTGGGATTCTTTGGCAGAGCAGAGCAGTCTGGTGTCAGAGTTGGGCGGCTGGGCCCTGCTTCCTGGGACTTGCACGGTCGCCACCCCACAGAGACAGAGGGGACCGCTGGGTTGGTGCTGGAGCCGGCGGGCTTGCAGTATGCTGGGGAAGGCTATAACGACCACAGCATCCTGGATGGAGTTATGCGGCAGACCGTCATCAGCTGGTACGGTCACTGGGCAGTGATCTCGTCACACTACTACCGTTAGGGTGCCACTGAGTGGCTGATGGGGATTGTTCACCACTACCGGGTGCTGCTGGATCGGGTTGAGATCAGGTACGCGGTGACTGCCGCTTTGTACGCGTACCCGTGCTACACCGGACTGCTACAGGGATTGCTGGAGCGCTTCAACCACCGATGGAACACGGTGGCGACAGTAGAGGGAGAGACCACCCTTGACTTGTGGTCTCTGTTCCGGATTTCTGGGTTGCCGATCATCGGCGAAGGGTATGATGAGGTGGTATTGAATGACCTCCACCGTAGCCATACCGACGGACAGGGGCGATACCGGGTACCTTGCAGTTACCGGTATCTTCTGAAGACCTGGAGGGACTTGGCCCTAGCCGGGAGAGACAGAGTTGCACAGACTCCCAGGGTGCCGCTAAATGTGTGGGTCCGCCACTTCTACAACGGACCCTTCTGCTTCTATCAGGAATTCGCCAGGGATCGGACTCCGTGGGAGGAATATACTGAGGTGGAGCTATGGTTTCGGACGTACTCTGGATACATATATGCTCCACAGGAGGGGTGGAATCCCCACGGCTTACCGGACGTGACACATCTTGCCGCCTACTTGGCATACTGGTTAGCGACATTTGTGATCCCGCATGGAGAGGATGGTCTATTGAGGGCCGAGTTGTTGTGGCCAGCCTGATGTTAGCGGAGGGGAGACAGTTGGCCCTAGCTCCTGCTGCACTCGCCAACATATATCAGGGACTGGGAGTTCTGGCGGCGCACCCGGCGCCGAGAGAGAGGAGCATACTTCTGCGAACCCACTATCTCAGTGTGTGGGCCGGGCTGCTGTTTCTGGGACTAGTGACGCGAGGGACCGTGGCGAACCCGACGGCACCACTTTTGTTCAGCTTCACTAGGCAGCTTGACGGGGATGTAGAGGCCCAGCTAGAGGGGGTCAGGAGAGCTCTTTGCTACCTGCCCGCCCGGGGCGAGAAGGCACTGCCTCTTTTTGACAGCGCTGCGAGGGACTCCAGCCTTTTCTTGGGGGCTTTAGGCTGAGGGGCGATCAGCGCCCACCCCGGTCAGGGGGCGACAGATGCAGGGCATCGGACTAAGTGGGTACTGAGCACCCGGTCGACAGTGTTGACGTTGCACCGGTCGGCGACGAGTTCCTTGGAGCCGTACTACTCGTATCGGTTTGCAAGGAACTTCGGATACGACCAAGGGATCCCGCCGAACCGAGAGTTTCCTCTGACAGGCAGGCAGTACAGGGGCAGGGATACCCACCTACTTGCAGCAGCATGGTGGGACTTTTACTGTCACCGGGAGCCCGAGCGACTCCCGATGTCGGGACAAGGACGTCGAGGGCGATTCGACGTTCACTACGTCAAGTGGTGGTTCGAGCACAGCCACCTATACCGGCAGAAGGCCTCCGCGATCAGGAAGGCGGAGGAGAGTCGCTTGCTGAGGGAGGATCTGCCTCCGATTGCACTGGATGAGGGGTACCTGAGGACCCGCGTACCTCGGATCTGTAGAGAGATCGAGCGACTTGTGGAGCAGTGGCCCCGGAGAAGCCGGGGCTCGTCGTCCGGGAGCCGAGGCAACGGAGGGGCACTGAAGCCGAAACAGGTGGTAACAGCGGCGGCAGCAATCGGGGCGAAGGTGCCTCGACCGAGAGCACCTAGGACCTGGTGGGCCCAGTTCCTGGCCGACTGTGGCTTCCGGAGCAGAGGTTCGTTGGACCGGGCGCTCCCCGACGGGAGCTTTGCCGACACGGCGACCGACGACTGGAGGCGGCACATCGGTCACGCGATCGGGTCAGCCGGGACCGTGGAGTTCGTGTCCCAGATCGAGTGTGCCCGCACTCTAAGGGACATTCGGGAGGCCGTCGCGAAGGCGGCCCGGGCGCTGGCGCTGAGATCGGAGCAGTTAATGCCCTTACCGTTGACCCCCTTCAGAGCTTCAGGTAAGGCTTTCTTCTTTCTAGCATGCGCCCCTCCCCTTTTTATCTTGTTATTCTTCGGGTGTGTAATTGGGGCATTGTACAATGCCCCAATTGTTGGCAGGTTCTGTAGCAGAGGGAGATCACCCTTCTACAGAGGTGTCTTCAGGAAGCGGGGACGGAGGTCTGCAACCCAAGCGGAAGCGCCCTCGTGTGGGGGCTGCGGAAGCCGAGACTGGTGGGTCCTCTGGCGGACTCGAGGCTGGCGAGCAAGCCGAAGCAGAGACAGCTTTGAGTAAGTGTCGCTTCGACCTCTTTACTCCTGTTTGATTTAGCCAAGGTGGCTGGCTAACCTTATTTTGCTGGATTTGTCTCTGCAACTCCGCCGGAGACTGGTGTGGAGGCGGCTTTCTCGCCCCCTCAGGAGGTGGACCCTCTAACTGAGGAGGGGGACGAGTACGAGATCGATGTGGAGGGGCTTCTCCAAGTGATGGACGAAATCGCTCCTAACATCGAGACCTTTCCCGACTTCGAGTCGTGGAAAGCTGCTGGAGGAGCCCGTTCAAGTAAGGGCTTCTAATGCTAGGTGTGAGCTACGATTTCGCTTGCTTCCGGTTACTGACATAATCGTCTAGATTGTGCAGAGGAGGCAGAGGCGTCGGGGGCCAAGGCCCCTGCTGAGGTACTGAGCGGAGCACCTGAGCAGGAGGAAGAGCCAGCACCCACGGTGGCTAGTAGCTGTCCGGGTAAGTGCCCAATTGCTGTTGAGGGGATCTTCCCGTTGTTGTTGGACTTTTTCAGCAAGCCGGAATTATTGACTTGATTTGAGTTGTTTGTTTGGCAGGTGAGGATGCGGCGGCCACCTTGGAGATAATCCAGGAGCTGGTTGACGCCAGCCCCTCAGTGGCTCTGCCGTCCTCTGCTGGCGAGTCCGGGCAGGTGGCTTCTGTGCCCCCACCCATCGTTGAGGACACACTGGGTGGACTGCCACAGTCGCTGGCAAAGGTACCTCTCCTACCTGTGCCGACCGTGGTATCGGCTTGCACGGTGGGGCTGGTAGAGTCCTCCAGTGTGGGACCATCAGGTATGTAGTTGAGTACTTTGTCATTTCATGGTGGATTGCTCTACTTTACCCACCCGTGCTGAGCTTTCATCGGGGTTGATTGCAGGTACCTCTTCCCCTCTGGAGGAGGGAGAGCTTCCCCGGGACATGGCCCGGGTAGCAGGAGACGAGCCTGCTATCGCAGCTTCTACTGGGGGCAACGAGGAGTTCGTCGACATTGAGGGGGTTTCCGAAGGGGACACCCCAGCTGGTGAGCTTGCCTAACACCTCTGGCTAGGAAGTTATCTTCATGTGAGGCTGGATTTAGTAGTAGCCTGACTTGGCTTCTTGATGTACAGGTGCCTCTGATTTGCCTGCGGCCGGGGGTTCATCGGAGACCTCGTCTGGTTCTTCCGACAGTGGCAGCGCAACGATGGAGACTGACGAGAGCTCGAGCTCTTCTCCCTCTGAGGCCTCTTCTGCTGGGGATGCCGAGATGGAGACGATTTTGGAAGGTATATAGAGATCCTTCCCTCCTCCCCATTGGCTTTGGTTTAGAGTTTATAGCGGGGTGTTGATGCCATCATGTTGTGTCCAGGCATGGAATCTGAGGGGGAGCGCGTGCCGGCTCCCGTCGAGGATGACCAAGGAGAGCCCTCCATCTCCCCGATGGCAGCTGGGGATGGCCGGATTATCGGGGAGGCCCTGTCCTCCCCGACTCCAGCGGGGGATGCCGCCGACGTGGGGGAGAGGTTACCCTCACCGACCCCGAGCGGGAATGTTGCAGGCGCGGCGGGAGCCACACCAGGTGAGAGTTAGGACCTTTCTCAGGTTTTTCACCTTGTCTTGTCACAGGGAAGTCCCGGATGTTGCTGACTGTTTGATGGGATTGTGCAGGTCCTTCCGGTGTGCTGGCTGAGATGGGCCACTCTTCCCTGGAGTTGGGGATCGAGTGGCCTACGTCTGTTTCGCCACTAGAGCCGCTGCTGGACGCCAGCGTGGGTGCGGCCTTGCTCCAGCGAGCCCGAGGGTACCTAGGAGGCGACCCCCTGCCTTCTCCGGAGGAGCTTCGGCAGCGGCTGAGGGACTGCACCCAGGGCTACCATGGGGCTTGGCTTCCCGCGCGAGCTCTGGATGTCTGGCTTGGCCGGCATCTGGGCGGAGTACCTGCGACTCCTGGAGGCTCAGGAGCAGAGGGCTCGGCGGCTAGTGGCCGTTCGAGAGGTGCAAGAGCAGCGGGCTCGGCTCGCATTGGCGGCTGCCGAGCAGAGGAGGCGTGCTGATGCGGCCGTGTCACTTGCTAGGGACCGCGCTATACATCTGAGCGAGGCGGAGAGCAGGGCTGAGGCGTTGCAAAAGGCCTTAGAGGAGCAGCGGCAAGCCGTAGAGCTTGCTATGGTTGAGTGGCGGACTGCCGAAGCCAGGGCCGAGGCTAGTGTTCAGCTTGCGTCGACCTTGGAGGCAGAGCTCGCGGCTGTGGAGTCTCGCCTGACGGCACTAGAGAGGGGCAAGTCTGGGATATGATTGTATCACCTCTCTTTCTCCTTTCTTTTTTTTGTTATTGTTATCCGGACTACATGTCTTTTGTTACCCCAAGGGCATGTCTTGGGCTCCCTTTTATAGAGTATCAATGACAAACTCCGGATTTTGGTGGTGTTGTTTGCTGAGTTGTTCTTCTTCCCAGTCTATGGGACAGGCTTGGGTACAAGGGATGGCGACCACTTACTGTCGGTCGTGCTTGATTGTTTTAACATGTACCGGTGTAGGGGGCAGGGGACTAGGTTTACCCGACTTCTGGACATTGGAATAAAAGACTGGGTAAGGGGAACGGTGTAACTGGATTTCGAATACTGGGAGCTGAGTGCTGGTTACTGGGAAGTAGGGGAAAAGCCCTAGTGCAGGGTTGGCGTAGGCCCGTCAGGACGTGGCGGCCTACTGGGTTAGAGTCGGGAACTGACTCTGGAATGCGTCGGTTGTGGGTTGACGCCTGGGTATTGGGTGTTTGTATGTCGTTAGCCGGTAATGTAGCTCTTTTCGGCTTGAGAAACTGGGGTTGGGTTGGCCGAATGGCCTCAGAAGGTATCACAACCAAAGGCCAGATTGGGGGCTGGGACTGGTTGGCCGACCTGTGAAGGGATTGTGGCCGAAACTGGAGTTGGGAGCTGGCGGCTGGCCTGTGAAGGCGTTGTAGCCGGGAACTGGAGTTGGAAGCTGGCGGGTGGCCTGTGAAGGCGTTGTAGCCGGGAACTGGAGTTGGAAACTGGCGGCTGGCCTGTGAAGGCGTTGTAGCCGGAAACTGGAGTTGGAAGCTGGCGGCTGACCTGTGAAGGCGTTGTAGCCGAAGACCGGCTGGCCTGTGAAGGCGTTGTAGCCGGAAACTGGAGTTGGAAGCTGGCGGCTGACCTGTGAAGGCGTTGTAGCCGAAGACTAGAGTTGGGAGCTGGCGGCTGGCCTGTGAAGGCGTTGTAGCCGAAAACTGGAGTTGGAAGCTGGCGGCTAGCCTGTGAAGGCGTCGTAGCCGGAGACTGGAGTTGGGAGCTGGCAGCTGGCCTGTGAAGGCGTTGTAGCCGAAAACTGGAGTTGGAAGCTGGCGGCTAGCCTGTGAAGGCGTTGTAGCCGGAAACTGGAGTTGGAAACTGGCGGCTAGCCTGTGAAGGCGTTGTAGCCGGAAGCTAGAACTGGAGACTGGAGCTGGCCGGCTGGCCTGTGAAGGCGTTGTAGTCGGAATGTGGAATTGAAGACTGGGACTGGCCGGCTGGCCTGTAAAGGCGTTGCAGCCGAAATACTGGAGCTGGAGCTGGAGCTGAGGGCTGGAACTGGCCGGCTGGCCTATAAAGGCGTTGTAGCCGGAATACTGGGACTGGTCAGCTAACCGTTGAGGTGTGTAGCCGAATGTTGGAGCTAGAGGTTGGAATTGGAGCTGGCCGGCTAGCTATTGATGCGTAGCGACCGGAAGGCTGGAACTGGTCGGCTGACCGTTGAGGTGTGTAGCCGAGTACTGGAGCTGGAATTGGCGATGACCGACCCTCGGGGGTGTAGTGGCCACCATCGTTGTGGAGTGATGCGGAGGTCGCCGTCAGCGAGGTGTCGCGATCGACGACTTTCATTAGTGAAGAGTAGAGAGGGAGATTTTTTTTTATTTTCTCTTTACCGACTCTACCGCCCTTGCAAGTTTTCGCCAAAGTTGACCCCTTTTGCTTTTTCCGGTGCGCCCTTTCGGATTTTCACACCGAGGGGTTACCCGATTTTGCCTGAGACGCCCTTTTGGGTTTTCACCTCAGCTGGGTTAATGGCAATTTTTGCCCTCAGTAATCCTATGGAAGGAATCAACTGAGACCGCCAGGGTATCTCTATTTTTAACCCCATTTTTTTCTTTTTCTTTTTTGCGAACCTCGTTGTTACCGTCCGTAGCGTGCTGCTATCAGGGGACGTGACCTGGAACTGGGGGACGTGGGTAACTGGGTATTGCTTTGCCCTTAACAAGGGTTCTTACAGATTATCGAATTATGGTGCTGGGGCCATCCGGCCTTGGCGAGATGTGACAGAGGCTATAGCCGGTGGTTCGGGGATGGCGAAGGGGGAACTAGACACATACTGATATCGGGGAATTCTGAACTGGCGGGAAATGTAGGATGTAGTAGTGTGAACGGGTAAAGGTCTGGGAAACAGACCGAGACTGGAGTTGACCGGAATGGCGACTGAGATGTTGCGGGGAGGCTGGGACTCATCGGTTCGCTACGACGAGGCGGGAGCCGACACTAGGGTGGGCTAGCAGGGAGATATAAGACTGACTGTAGATGGCAGGGTTGATAACCTAACGCTATGGGCTAACCGGCAGCCATTATCTGGGGAGGCCTACGACCTATTGGGAAGTGGGTGTAGGGCCACACTGACTGGTGAGGAGAGGAAGATTATCTCATTATCGGCTCTACCGCCCTTTCGGGTTTTCGCCAGAGCCGACCCCCTTTAGCTTTTTCCGACGCGCCCTTACGGATTTTCACGTCGAGGGGTTTCCCGATTTTGCCTGGGGTGCCCTTTAAGCTTTTCACCTCAGCCGAGTTAATGGCAATTTTTGCCCCCAGCCGCCCCCTTACGATGAGAGTGACTGAGACCGCCGGGGCATCTCTATTTTTAACCCCATTTTTTTTGTTATATTTTTTTTTGACTTACCTGGGAGCCTGGCGGCTAGACTGGTGCCGGTGCAGAAGTGCTCGTGCTCTCGTGGTGACGGGCACAAGGGCAGGGGATTAGTCCCCGAGAATGCCTGGCGACGGTTCCGGTGAGCTGGGCTGGCTGCTTGACTAGGGATTGAAGACTGGAAGGACTGGCCGGTTAGATCCTTCACGGGGAAGGACCGGCCTCACTGGTAGTAGCTGGGACGTGCGCCTTAGTCTGGCTGACGCGCGAACTCGTGTTCCGGTGCATAGTATAGCTTCATATGTTTGCCGTTGAGAGGCGGGAACGACCTATGACCTTTGTGATCGACAACCGTGTAAGCCCCACCCTCATAGACATTTTGGATAATGTATGGACCTCGCCAATTCGGCTGCAATTTTCCACTGGAGCGCCCTACCATGACTTCCTTTTCCTTGATCATGACGAGGTCGCCTTGCTTGAAAGCTCGATGCTTGACGAGCTTATCATAGGCCCGGGCCATGCGGGCCTGGTATACTTGCAGGTGTTTGTAAGCTTCGAGTCGCTTGCCTTCTAGATCGGCGAGCTCTTCTAGCCTTCTCTGGTACTCACTTTCGTTAGGGCCAGCAAGGCCGGTGTGGACCGCCACGCGATAAGAGGCTAACTGGACTTCGATGGGGATAACTGCTTCTGTCCCGTAAGCAAGGGAGAACGGCGAGCACCCCGTAGGGGTTTTGTAGACCGTCCGATAGGGCCATAATGCTTCGAAGACCTTCTCACCCCAATCGCGTTTCCGGTGGCTAACCACCTTAGCCAGGAGCTTGCAGAGGGTCTTGTTGAAGACTTCCGCTAAGCCATTAGCCTGGGGGTTATAGACCGAAGAGGTTCTCCAGTCGATGTGGAATTTGGCCGCTAACTGGTATACGGCTTTATTCCTGAATGGTGTCCCGTTGTCGGACACAATGCGACTGGGAGTACCGAATCGGTATATGATGTTGTGCCGAACGAATCTGGCAACCATCTCGCCGGTGACCTCTCGCAAAGGGAGAGCCTCCGCCCAGCGAGAGAAATAGTCAGTGGCGGCCAAGATGTATTTATGGCCCTTGGAAGATGACGGGAAAGGCCCCGCGATGTCCATGCCCCACTCAGCAAATGGCCAGGTGGGGGCTGTGGGACATAGTGGGTTAGGAGGTCACCTGGGCACTGGGCCAAAGGCTTGGCACTAATGACATGTACGGGCATACTGGACGCAATCCGCGTACATGGTTGGCCAGTAGAAGCCTTTGAGCTTGATGTTGTGCTTCATTCGATCTCCGGCCTGGTGCGCGCCGCACAACCCGGAGTGGACCTCCTGCATGACAGCTCGAGCCTCCGCGAGGGAGACACATCTCAGGAGAATTGACTTGTCCTTCTCATGGACGAGTCGATACAGGGAGTCACCAATCAACTCGTAAGAGGTTGCTCGGCGGAGTAGCTGAACCCTTTGAGCTCGGTCAGGAGGGAGCCACCCTTTCTTGAATTTGATGATGGGCGCACGCCAATCCTCCTCTTCTGGAGGCGTGCTCTGGTCAAGGTCGTGAACCTCGTAAATGGTGAGACCGGTGTTACCTTCGAGTGAGCTCGGCATCAGTCTTCTGTGTTTGATGACGATGTCGACCTCGCCCTCGGGCGAGAGCTTGATGGCCGCGGCCAATTTTGCTAAGGCATCGGCCTGAGCGTTGCTGCTTCTGGGAATATGATCTATTTCGAAGAAATAGAACTTCTGGGTTAATCTGGTGACGGCGGTATGGTACGGAACCAACTCTGGCTTCCGCACGTCATAGATGCCGAGGACCTGTCGGACTATTAGCTGGGAGTCCCCGTAGACTTTGAGGCATTTAATGCCCATGTGGAGAGCCATCTGGAGCCCAATAAGTAGAGCTTCATACTCAGCTTCATTGTTTGTCAGAGATTTCATGAGGGCACAAGAGTTGTATAGAACTCCGCCCTGAGGAGTCAGAAAAACAATGCCGGCACCTGCCGTAGTGGCTGGATCCTGGTTGCTCCGAGTAATCCCTCGGGAAGCGCCATCGAAGTAGAGCTCCCAGCAAGGGACGTTGGTTGTGAGAGCACTTTGCTGCCAGCAATGCAAGACATCTCCGCTCTGTTCAACCGGTTGTTGTGATTGAGCAGCAAGGGACTCCTCGTCCGAGAGCTCCGAGCTGAAAGGTGAGTCGTCGGGCACTGGATGGGCTGCCAAGAATTCAGCCATACCCTGTCCCTTAATTGCTTTTCTGAGGACATAAGTAATGTCATACTCCATCAACAGGAGAGCCCACCTCCCCAGTCTGCCTGAGAGGACAGGTCGCCGAAGGAGATACTTCAGGGGGTCGTGCTTGGATATAAGCTCGACTCGATGGGACAGGAGGTAATGTCGCAGCTTCTTAACTGCGAACACCAATGCCAAGCAAACCTTCTCCATAAGGGAGTAGCAGTACTCGGCATCGATTAGTTTCCGGCTGAGGTAATAGAGCGGCTGCTCCTTACCTTCCTCATTGATTTGCACCAACAGAGCTCCTAACGAAGCGTCCATGGCAGCAATATAAAGGATGAGGGGTTTACCCTTAATTGGTGTCCCCAGGACTGGGGAGTAAGGAGGTACTCCTTAATTTGCTCGAAAGCCACCTGGCATTCCGAGTCCCATACGAAGGGGGCGTCTTTCTTCATCAGCTTGCTGAAAGACGCACATCGACCGGAGAGGTTAGAAATAAACCTCTGAATATAGGTCAGCCTCCCTTGGAAGGACCTGAGTTCGGTGATGTTGCCGGATGATGGCAGCTCCCGGATTGCTTTGATCTTGCTGGGATCCACCTCGATTCCTCGGTACCTGACAATGAAGCCGAGAAATTTGCCGCTGGATACGCCAAAGGCGCACTTCATGGGGTTCATCTTGAGCCCGTATTGCCGGAGACGCTCGAAGACTTGGCGGAGGTCGCGCAAATGGCCTTCGCGCCTTTTAGTCTTGACGACGAGGTCGTAAACATAGCATTCGACGATGTTGTGCAGCATCTCGTCGAATATTTTGGTCATGGCCCTTTGGTAAGTAGTGCCGACATTCTTCAGACCGAAGGGCATGCGCTTATAGTTGAAAATCCCCTTGGGGGATCTAAAAGCTGTATGGTTCTTGTCTTTAAGGAACATCCGGATTTGATTATAACCGGACGACCCGTCCATGAAAGACAAGGCCTCATGCCCTCTGGTCATGTCGGCCATCGTTTCTGTAATTGGGACTGGAAAGTCGTCCTTCGGACAGGCTTTGTTGAGGTCTCGGAAGTCGACGCAGATGCGGACTTGACCACTCTTCTTCTTGACTGAGACTATGTTGGCGAGCCAAATCAAGTAGATACACGGCTCGATGAAATCGACCTCCGCCATTTTATGGACTTCAGCCGAAACCTAGAGCTCCAGCTCATGGCGCATGCGCCGCTATGGTTGCTTGACCGGAGCGACTGAGGGAGAAATGGCTAGCTCGTGCTCCGCTACAGAGGGGTCTAGCCCCGGCATCTCCTTGTATGTCCAGGCGAAGCAGTCTTTGTATTCAAGCAGGAGTTGCTTGTAGTCCTGCTTTTCTGCCTTGGTAAGGAGAGCACTGACGAATGTTGGCTGGGGAGCTTCATCTTCGCCCAAGTTGATTTCAACGAGCTCGTCCAGGGTCGCTTGGCTGCCATCCTCCAGCTCGGGAGGAGCGGGTTGAAGGTCGATGAAATCTTCATCGTCAGTGCCGGCTTCGTGTATTTCTCGACTTTCGAAGCCACTGGTCGACACCGATGGGACTGGAGAGTCGTTGTTGCTAGGATCCATCGAGGATTGGTCTGGGCTGCCCATTTCTGGCCAGCAGTTGCCCGCTGGAGTTGTCGAGGTTTCCCCGAGGTTGCCTGCTAGAGCTGACAATCCCCCGTGGTAAGCATCTTGGCTAGCTCCCTCGCCAAGAGAGTCCGCTGAACCAAGTCTGTCGCCCGACGGGGTGGCGGGAAGAGCTTTTTCAGCCCCGACGTGTTCGCAGGGAGGCGAGGAGGGTTCCTCAACTGCTTGGACTGGGGTGCCGGCTTGGACAAGGGACGAGATTAAAATTTCCTCGTCCTCGTCCTCGTCCCCGGAACTGTCGAATTTTGTATCGACGCTTGCCCGGTTGTCCCCCGGCGGTGTCACGCTGGCAACGTTTACCGCGTAATGGGCACGGAAGTCCGAGTCTTGGTCGTAGCCGAGTCCCCTAGTATCCTTATGGAAGGACGGGGGTTGCCCCGGGACCTGGGAAGGGGTCCACAGCTGACGGAAATATCTTTGTTGTACAGAAGTTTGCCACGGGGGAATGTGTTGCTTCAGACACATTTCTTGAATATGCGGCGACAAATCGCCCCACACCTGAACTGCTTCAGGGGTATCATCGGCTTGCCTGGACCAGCCGAAGTCGTCATCTGGCGGGGCTTGAGGGACCATGTCTCCCTTATAGAAGACAATAGGTCTGTCCCTGTTAGCCTTCTTCTTGTTTCGGCGTTGTCGCTTGAAGGTGACAGTGAATGTCGTCAGCGACTCAACACTGTGCTTCTCAGATGCACATGGGAGCTGGATGCAGTCTGGTGGCAAGCATATACTCTTGCCGATAGCTCGGCTAATAAGATTAGCCTCAAAGTCGATCTGGGGCCTTTCGGGGTGATCTGAGGTTGACTGGAGCCGAGGCGCAGCCGATGAAGCTTGGCCTTTTCCTCGTCAACAGAGAAGAGATCATCATCGTCTTCCTCTGAGAGCTAACCGTTGCTCCTGCTCTTAATCATAGGGTACAGACTAATCCCCTTGAAGTAGAGCGCAGCGTCGGCCAAGTTGCATTCTGCTGGTGTGAACGGCGACAGGTCTGCAAAGACCGTATGTTGCTCCCCGTCCTTGGCATACTTGATGCATTGGTGGAGAGTTGACGGGACGACCCAATTTTCATGGAGCCAGGGTCTGCCCAGTAGCATCTTATAAGATGTGTTGGAGTCGATGATGTAGAATGTCGCCTTGGAGGTGAAATCGTCGAGCACCAGGTCAACATCCACCCGGCCAAGGACATCCTCGGTGTTTTGGTTAAAGCCGGATATCTTGACCGCTTGAACCTTCTGGAGGTATGGGGTCAGATATAGAGTCTTGAATGTCTTGAGCGGCCTAATGTTAACAGCGGCACCAGCGTCTACCAGGATCCGGTTCACATCATGCCCGTTGATCTTCCCCTTCATGTAGAGAGGGAGGTTGTGGCACGGAGGGGAAAGCAGTATGTCTTTCTCCGTGAAGAGATGGTGGTTGTGAAGGCTTCATAGGCAGCCACCTTCATTTCCGCGGCATGCGCTTCATAGACTTCCGGCTCTTGAAGTATCTTCATAAGAGTTTCTCTTAGGTCCTTACTCCAAGCGATGGCTTCCCAAATTGTAATACTGGCAGGGAAGCGCTTCATCTGGTGGAGGACCTTCCGGTCAGCTCGGGCTCGAGCATCCTCCAAAGAGGGTAGTATGTCAGGCTGAGCCTTCTGTGAGCTGCCGTGCTGTTCCCCGTCGGGAAGTTGCACTGCCTTGCCCTTACCACCGGGATCAGACTGACTTTGATCCCCAGCGGGCTCCTCGAACAGGGATGCCAATGATGGCTCTTCTGGGGTGACTGGCGGGCTGGCTCGTCCTTGCCAGACGGTCCCGCTTGCTCTGCTGCAAAAGCCGGTACTGGTGCAGGGGCTGGGAGGCTGACAGTAGCCTCTTTAATGCCGAAAGGGTCGAAGATACCGGGTCCGCTCCGAATTTCTACTTCCGGAATAGAAGCCGATTCCTCTCCTCGAAAGAGGATGATTCGCTCCGGGTCGAAAGTGGACGGGTGAGGGGGTAGCTCGGGGGTTCTCCCACGGCCTATACCGCGTCCTCGGGCACGACCTCGGCCGCGGCCTGTATGTTCTGGAGCTGGCTGTAGCCTAAGAGGAGCAATGGTCCTTTGTCTTGTCCGGGAGGCTACTGGCTCGCCCCGCCGAGAAGCGTTGATATTGTCAGGAGGTGGAATGGCCACCATGTTGCAGGTGCAACGCCAGAGCATTTCTTCCCGCTGCTCTGTGGTGATCTCCTTGTCTTTATAGCACAAGGAGAGCTCATCCGGGATCGCGAGTCTTTCGCCGTTCTTGAGCTTTTAAATCATCTCTTGGACCCAATTCCTGAGGCGAGCTCGTTTCTGCATTTCTTCCCACGAGATATAGTTGTCGAGTGGGAGAGCTCCGGTAGGACGAGGAGAAACATATTCCTCCAGGTCATCAATGAGCCATTGGAGCCTTTGGAGAGGCGTTAGCTCGACTGGTGATTGTACGGCGGCTGCTTATTCAGCTTGTCTCTTGAGCCGCCTTCTGAGGTTCTTCCTCCTATTTCTCTCGTCTCTTGGCAATAGCGGTCTCCAAGGGAGTAGGAGGGAGAGGCGCTGGAGCCGGAGTTGATAAATCCTCATGAGGATATCTCCGAGCTGGTGCCTTCGCAGGGCGAGGTCGATGACTTTTCTTCGCCCGAATTTCGATCCAGGCGCCTTCCGCTTGTTATATCTAGAAGGTAGCGTTGATCGCCTGCTCGATTACCTCGAGCGGCAAGTCCTGGTATGCCGGGATACTGGGACTGGCGTTCGAAGACGTATGCGCAGTTTGGTGCCTTACCCGCGGTGGCGACAGCTTTTGAGGAGTCAGTTGACTGGTGCTGGCGTCCAAAGACGTATACGCGGTTTGATGCCTTAGCCGCGGTGGCGACAGCTTTTGTTGAGAAGCAGACCGGGGGATATGCTTGTTGTCCTGCTCCTTAGCCTTGCCTGTGATCACGCTGAGGGCTGGGCCTAGCGACGACCGAAGGCGTCGCAGGATATTGTCGCTCTGGACAGTTATCCCGACTCTGCAGACTGGCTGAGCCTTGTAGCGGTGGACCCGCCACTTGAATCGAAGCCGCTAAAGACTCCGAAGATGTCTTCTTTGTACTTCGTGTTAGACAGTAAGGACTAGGTGCGAAAGCACAAACCTGATTCAGAAGGGGGGGTGAATGAATCCCTCTTCAAAACTTTGCCCAATTAAAACAATACAGGACAATGATGCAGAATTAAAGACGTACAGATGCCTTGAACAACTCAGATGCTCTTCTTCGAATAACAAATGAAGATCAGATAAACTAAACTTCTGATCTACTCTGTATAAGCTAGATAGATGACTCAGTTCATCTAATCAACTTGACTCTCTCAAGACCTAAATCAAATGCACGGTGTGCAAACCAATCTCTTACTAGATATAAGACCAGTCTATCATGAACGTGCCTAAGCATACATCTAGCGGATCAGAGAAAACAATTAAACCACGATGGACAAGGGATTTTAGATGGTTCAGTCTGCTGCCCGCAGACCTACGTCCATCCCCCACTCAAACCAAAGTGAGGCTTCCCGCTGATACACAGCTTAAACCGCTGGGCATCACAGCTTGCCAACAACAGCTGATTCACAGCTTCAACCGCTGGGCATCACAGCTTGCCGTCCGAGGTATCCACCTCGCCCGCTGAGCCTCACAGCTTGCTGTCCAGAGAAACAAACTCTCTGCAACCGCTGAGGATTACAGCTTAACCTCTGCTGACAAATAGCTTGAAACAAAGGTTCAAAAGAAAACAGAAGATGGAAATCACAACAACGGAAAGCTGGAAATGAAATACAAAATGTAGCTCTCCTAGGAGCAAGTCTGGCTTGGATCTTATCCAAATGCCAGGAAGACAAATCTTCAATTAAGGCTTCAATTTCTTCTCCTCGATCTCTCTCTTCCTCTCATTCTTTCTTTCGAACTCTCAATGCTTCTTTTACTTCTCACTGCTGCATTTTCTCTCACAGACTTCTTCTAATCTCTCTCTCACTTTTTCTCTTTGGCTCTGCTCTCCTTCTTCTAATCTCTTCAGTTCATCGTCCTCATATCCTTCTTCTATCTGTTCTCCGATTAGCACTGCTCTCTCTCAATCTTCTACACTCTTTATCTACCTTCTCTTCCTCTCTATATCCCATTGTATGTTCATTTTGAACTGGGCGATTGCTCCATTTTATGGGCTCCAGAAGATGGGCGCGTGGTCCCCACATTTCCCGCCCAGAATTCACTCAGATCTGGATCAAGTTGCTTTCCACGTGTCAGTAGCTCAATCCGGCTCCTTTCCACGTGGCATGATCCCAGGTAGCCATCTTTCTTGGATCACGTGCTGAATGCTCATATTGGGTGCTTCACTAGAGTTCAGCATGACCCAAGACGCTTTAGAATCTTCCAGATTTTAATAAGTGCCTGTAGAAAAATTCAAAGGCATTTAATCAAAATATGCACAGACCATAAGTATGTGCGAATGAGGAACAATGCACAGATTATATGTGAAGGTAATAGAAGGATGCACTGATGTTATAAGAAGGCAACATGAGATTGCACTGATGTCGTATGCATTGAAACTAACCTTGCACTAATATTGTATGCCTTATAATCACAACATGGACAGACGTTACGTGTGAAGATTACAGAGGAATGCACCGATGTAGTATGCATGGGAATTGACTTTGCACCGATGCAATATGCATGAGTACTAACCTTGCACCGACGTTGTGTATGAAGCCAACAGAAGAATGCATTGATATCATCTTTCAAACAACGTGGTATGCACCGATGTTGTACAAGCAAGAATGCACTGATGCGGCTACGCATAAGCTATATATGTGAAAGCTGCAGTGGAATGTACCGATGCAATTATGCCTTAACACTAACATTGCACAGACTATGTGTGTGCAAGCTACAGGGGAATGTACCGATGTTGCATGGACTATATATGAAGACTACAGTAGAATGCCCAGACGTTGTGGCCAATGCATAGATGTTATATGCACACTACAGTAGATTGCACTGATGCAAAGTGCATTATGAATTAGGCTTGCACCGATGCTGAGTGCATGCACTATTCATGCACGGATGTGATCATGTGCGCAAGGCAAGACTTTTACATGCATGAACATGCAGCAAACAATGCACTCACTATAAGATGCACACCAATTGTTTGACCAAATGCCATGCACACAGGTTATTCAGTAAAATGTCATGCACACAAACTTTATGCAGACACGTTAACATTATGTGCACAGTAATGAGTTCTCCATGTAATTCATCTATGCAGCAATATGAGCATTGCATCCACATAGCAAACACTGTATGAAATAAGCACATATAAAAGCACATATGACATCATACATATGAGTCATAGTGTTTGTCATCATCAAAACATTATATCCAACACTTCGGATTATGTTAACGGGTAGGTGGAGAAGATCCGACGGCCCATCAGCTGAGGGGATGTGACAAGGCTGAGGCGGGGCCTCACCCTGCTTTTGCTTTCCCTTCCTATCCACGGACGCCGAAGACGGAGATAGGACGGGGGGATGATGAGAGAGAGCTGAAGAGCCCATCGTCGTCTCGCCCACCAGAACGTCCTCTCGGCCGAGAAGGTCCCAGAAGAGCCTAGCGGTGTCTTTTTCAGGGAAAGGGAGAGACTCTAGCTCCCGCCAGGACCGCCACCGCACAGCCGAAGTGGCTGGGGTTGGCTGGCTAGGTGCTGATGTATGGGAGCCCACAAGGGCCGGAGGAGCAGGGGAATGGATGACGTTGACCGAGAAGTTGGTCAGCTCCGTCTCTTGACTGGCATCCCGCTCTCTACGCCTCCTCAATCGCTCGAGCGCTTCTTGGTTGTCAGTCCGAAACTCGAGCCATTCTGGAGGATGCTGATAAGGCAGCCGTGCCCATTTTCTTGAGGGGAGTCTGGCTGCTCTGGCGCATCCCTGGCGGTGCTCAGGGTCTCCTCGACAGCTTGCCGAAGTATGACAAGTGACATGGAGTTCCCCTCCGCATCGATCTGCTCCTATTGGATCTGTTCCTGGATAAGGTGTTGAACTTCCTCACAGGACTCGATCGGGTGACAGATTCTGGCGTGGAAGGGGCAGTATTAGGAATGACTACGGTCCCAATGGGTGTAGTCTGCCGAAGGGTCGCGGGGCATGATTTGCCCCCTCTCGACGAGGATATCGAAGAGTCGTCGGGTTCTCTCCCTGGGGAAGGGGAGAGGTCTCTGATCATGCCAGGGCCTCCACCCCGGATACCAGAGCGAATGTTCGCCCTGACTGGTGCTGGGCTCCTCTGTCTCGACGTCGGAGAGAGAGAATACGGCCTTCATGTGGATGACATTGGCCGAATGGTGAATCACGGGTGCTGCCTTAGCTGGTCTGGTCCACGCATGTGGTTGCGGGGGATCGACGAGACCACTCTTCATTTTAACGAGGCCGTCTCGGATCAACTTCTACGCATGAGTCTTGAAGACGTAGCAATCTTCAATTGAGTGACCCAGCATGCGATGATACAGGCAATAGCTGGGATCGTCGGTCTTCAGAGCCTCGTCCGGCTTGCGGATTTCTGGCAGCTCGACAATCTTCTGGGCCATGCAGAGGTTGAAGAGCATCTTCGTATGTTCCTTCTTGAAGGAGAAGGGTGTTTTCATGCGCTCCGAGAAGGAGGGAACAGCCGGCTTGTCCGCTGGCTTTTTGTCAGAGCCACTGGATTCGGCCTCCTTACTGGCTTTGACGGCAGGGGTGAACTCCATGATATTCACCTCCTTACCGGGCTGGCGTTCTCGCGCTTGCTTACCCTTTGCTGCGGTATAGCTTGGGTTATCGGCGAAGAACATCTCTATTTCGGCGACTGCCGAATTGACATGGATGGCAGTATCGGCCGAAACCGATACGTTTCGGCCGAAACGTATCGGTTTCGGCCTATACCGAAACCGAAACGGGCCTTGTCACTGTAGCAAGTCCGATACCAAAAAAAAATATTTTTTTAATGGTTTCGGACCGAAACCTTCCGATTTCGGCCGAAACCGGACCTGCTCAATACAATTTTTGCCTTTTCTGACTGTTTTGAACCGGTTTCGGCCGAAACGTATCGGTTTCGGCCTATACCGAAACCGAAACGGGCCTTGTCACTGTAGCAAGTCCGATACCAAAAAAAAATATTTTTTTAATGGTTTCGGACCGAAACCGTCCGATTTCGGCCGAAACCGGACCTGCTCAATACAATTTTTGCCTTTTCTGACTGTTTTGAACCGGTTTCGGCCGAAACAGATACCGAAATCGATACGTATCGGTTTCGGTACCGGCCGAAACAGATACCGAAATCGATACGTATCGGTTTCGGTACCGGCCGAAACCGATACCGAAACCGATACTGCCATCCTTGGAATTGAGTTGGTCGAAGCCTTTGATATTGTTGCCGAGAAGCTTTTCGCTGACCTCGGCCGCCAGACCTCGACGGCATATAGTAATGGCGTCCTCCTGAACGGGTGGATTGACACACCTCATGCTGAGGTCTCGCCACTTTTTGATGAAGTCGAGGGCGCTCTCGCCTTTTTTCTGCCGAAGAGAAAAGAGTTCAGCTAGGGAAACCTTTCGCTCGGCCGTTTGAAAGTGGTCGAGAAATTTCTTCTTTAGATCCGCCCAGTCGATCACTAAGTTAGGCTTCAGGCGGGAATACCATTGAAAGGCCATTCCCGTGAGCGAAGTGACGAAGTAGCGGAGGAGATATGATTCGTCCAACGCTAACTCACCCATGGCCGTAACATAGTAGGCCAAGTGTTCATGTGGCGACCCCTGCCCGTCGAACTTTTACAGCTTCAGGGGCTTGGCGTACTCTGGGGGAAGCTTTTTTAGCTGGTGGTGAAGCGGGTAAAGCACACTATAGAGATCTACTGTGACAACCCCTTCACCATACTGGGCGAGCTTTGTCTCGACATTATGCTCGATCATCTGACGTTGCGCCAAAAGATTTTCTGGCATTGGCGTATTGGAGGCTCATGGCTGAGTCTCAACCGGAGGCATGCCAAACCAAGTTGCCAACGGGGTTCGGGCAATCGCCGCTGAGATGTTGGCAGCATCGCTGGCCGTCGAGGGTGCCGGTGCCTCAGCCTGGGGCCTAGCAGGTTGCTGAGGGTGAAGGTCCCGTTCCTGGAGGAGATCTTGCAGGAGGGCCTTCAGATGCTGGCTCTCCTTCATGAGGGTATCGAGGGCCACTTCTTGAGCCTCGTTCGCAGGAGGGTCGTTGTTGACCGGCTCTGCGTTGATAGGAGGGTCGCGGTCTTCCACTGGGACCTCTTCCACGCGTTCCGACGCCTGCGGCCCGGCAGAAGTGCTAATGTGACCTGTTGGGGGAGGCGGCGGAACCTGATGGCGCGGCCTCCTGAAGTGGGACAGGGGCTGATTCAAGTCATCAGACTGGGTATCCAACTGGTGTCCGGTGGTGTAGCATGCGAACACTCGAACCGCATCATTAATGAACCGGGCCGTCCGCTTCCTGCGCGGGTGCCGCTCGGGGCGGACAGGCGCCCCTAGTCTATCAAAGACCGAGGTGCGTTGCAGAGGGGGCTCACTCCCGATATCAGTCGGAGGAGATCCCTGGACAGGCTACTGAAGGGCCCGGGAGCAGGCTCGCCTTTGCCTCCGCTTGCTTGCGCGGGGGACATTGGACGACTGGGCATCGTCAGACGATGCTACTGTGAAGCCAGTCGCATCCCGTCTGATGCCGCGTCTGAGTGCTCGCATGGGGGTTTCTGATACGCGCCCTTCGAACGGCCCGAGCCTCTTCTGGGGTAACCCAGATTCTCCTCAAGTCAGATTGCTGGTCTCCCTTGTCGCCGCTTTTCCGACGAGTTGCCTTGGGAGCCGGTGTGTCGGGCTGTGGTGGGTGCCCCCGGGCTGCTGCGGAGGAACCCGCTCCTCTGAGCTTCGCCCCGTCCTCTCGTGTTTGCCGCAAGAGGTCGAAACGATTGGAGGTGAGGATTGTGGGAACGGTCCGTTCCTGGGGTATGATTGGTTCGCCCCCGTCGAGACGGATCCGCAAGTCGCCGACAAGGACCGTCCTGCCGGAGTTGCTAGTTGCAGCGGCGAGCCATCTGCCTCTGTGGCCATGGCGGCGCTTCTTCTGAGGAGTGGAGGAAGACTCCGCCCCGAGATGGTAGACCGAAAAAACTCGGCCTGGAGCGACCGGCAGCATGGAGCTGTCAGTCGGAGGTACTGGGATCGGCCCCCGGGGTATGAAACCCACATCGGGAGTCGATGACTGGGCGACCCGGGTATAAGCCTTTGCCCGCGCCTATAGAAGTGTTGCCGATGCTCGAGATGACACTCTTGCACCGGGAAGCGACGTCGTCGGAAGTGCTGGGGTGTCGACGCCCCTGGGTCGAGGACCCGCAGTAGGTGTCGGCGTAGTCCGGGCTTGGGTCGGAAGGCCCGAGGAGGGTGCTGAGGAACCTTGCCCCCTGGGTAGGAGACCCGCGGGGAGAGCCGGTTCAACTAGGGCTCGGAATCGAGATCCCGAGTGCGATATCGGAGAGCCGCGAACTCGGGGCTGGGAGCCCATATCGAGGGTCGACTTTGCTGGGGCTCGGGACTGAGGACCCGAGGAGGGTACTGAGGAGCCGTGGACCCGGGGTTGGAAGCCCGTGTTGGGTGCCGGCTCTGCTGGGGCTCAGGGTCGAAAACCCGAGGAAGATGCTGGGAATCCGTGGACCCGAGGCTGGGAGCCCGTGTTGGGTGCCGACTTTGCTGGGGCTCGGGGATGGAGACCCGAGGAAGATGCTGGGAAGCCGTGGACCCGGGACTGGGAGCCCGTGTTGGGTGCCGGCTTTGCTGGAGCTCGGGGTTGGAAGCCCGAGGAAGGTGCTAGGAAGCCGTGGACCCGGGGCTGGGAGCCCGTGTTGGGTGCCGGCTTTGCTGCGGCTCGGGGCTGGAAACCCGAGGAAGATGCTACAGTAGTGACCGAAGTCCGGGGCGCGAGGCCCGTGCCGGAGATCGAACGAGGCTGGCCTCGGGAGCTAACGCTTACCCGGGCCGATGCTGAGCTGGGGGCCCTGCAGGGGCCAGTGGTGGCGGTCCGGTGCCTGGCGCTCAGGCAGGACACCGGTGTTGGAGGTGCACACGCCAAGAGAATGTTGGTCAGGTCAGTCTCATAAGTCTGCGAGTCTAACCCGATTTTGAGATGAGTTGTAAGATCTTTTTCGACTGCCGAGTCTTTAATCGAGTCTAAAAGCCCGATCCGACTAAGCTCACGGGTCGAGCTCAGATTTTGAGTTCGGCCCGCGGGTCGATCTGGTTCATTCTCTTTTTTTTCTCTCTTCAAATTTTAAAAATTACTTAGTTAAAATTATGTTATTTTACTTAATTAAAAAATTTAAAATTTTATTTTCACATAAATTATGTAATTAAGATCAAAATTCTAATTAATTTAGTGAAACTATAAATTTTATATTATTAAATATATTGTTTTTTATTATTTTTTATTTTTTATTTATGTTGTCAAACCGGACTATAATCGGGCTTTACAATTTTTTAATGTTGTCAGACTCAGACTTTAATGTTAATAAGTTAGGTCTAAATCGGGCTGACCTAAGTCCGATACGAGTCCAATCGATTGACAGTCCTGATTAGTTATAGTTCAACGGGATAAATTTTGAGCGAACATCTTTAACAGACCAGTTTTTTTTTAAAAAGACAAATAGGGTCGTTTTGGGTATTTGAGATGGTAATGTATTTTGATAAATTAAATCGCATTCTTCCTAGAAAATTGATGTTGTGCCCCCCCCCCCCAAGTGACATGTTTCACTTTTATTCTGACATCTAATATTTCAGTTAACGTTAGATTATATAAATTTTAAATATAATATTTATTTTTTTGTCAGCCAAAACTATTAGTTTATGGGCAACAAGAACAACTCGGAGGCAAGCAAACAAGGACTTAACTTAGGACGACCGACTTACTCTGCAAGCTCTTTAAGTGAAACTCTTTGAATTAGGCAATGTTTAATTTGCCAAAAATTTCAAAAGAACATAGAATATTTATATTTTATGAAAGATACCAATATCAGGGTTTACCGTCTCGACCGACCCATCCGTCCCGGTCACGGGCTGAGACAGGTCGGGTCGGTCTCGACTCGGTCCATCTCGATCCATCTCGTTCCATGTTAAAATAAAAAAGACTATATATATAATATATATATAAAATAATAGAATAAAATAGAAAAGGACACTTTATATATATAATATATTATATTATAATATTAAATTAATGGAGCGATTAGGGGACGACTCACGACCCGAGTGTCCCGCCCACAGCCTAGGTCGGGTCGGGTCGTGCGGGTCGACAAACCCTGACCAATATAATATTTTATGAAATTATCAAATTTCTACATCAAATCAAACAGCCTCTTAATTGAAAATGCAAGAGAGGGGATCAAATTAATAACTAGCTCCAGAGTTAGAGCTTAGAAGCCACGGCACATCATTTTTGTTTGGGATAATTAATATACATATCTCTCTACACTCTTGCATCTTCTACTTTGTTCCCCCGTCATCTTCTGTACTCTTTGATTATTGGATTAAGCTCGGTTGATTTTCAATGAGTAATGTTTAGTGCACCCCATGCACTCACTAAATCTATCGGTGTAATTAGTGTAACATTTAATAATTTTTTAATTTTTTTTTAGTAGTCTCCACATCTAATTAACTTGGTATGCCGTTCACGTCACCAGATGACATGGCATGAGTCACATAAAAAAAATTACCCCCTGTGAATAGTGAAATTGGTCTAATTTCACTATTCACAGGGGGATATTTTTTCTTTTAATTGGTCTCTACGTCACGTCACCTGATGACGTGAACAGCGCACCAAATTAATTAGACGTAGGAGTTACTCAAAAAAAAATTTAAAAAAAATTATTAAGTGTTACACTAATTACACCAGTGTAATTAGTGCATGGGATGCACTACGCATTACTCATTTTCAATATCTCATTTGTACGCACGGGTGAAGTTAACCATAGATGGGTTAATATTTTTGTGGACCGTACCGGAGAGAATGGCGGACAAGATTGTAAGGATTTCTGACAAATGGTTGTATTTGAGATACTAAAACATAAATATCAATCGTTATAGAGACTAAAAAGTAAAAATTCCAAACATTTAATCCTTAGGCCGTGTCTGGTGTCGAGATACATTTCTTTCACTCTTGTAAAATTTACCTTCCGTACCATATGTCCTGCGTCAGAGTATTTTTAATCATTCATAATCCTCATAATCCTCTCTACATTAGTTTATGTAGATTCATAATGGAATGCACTTTTGTGCCTATAATCTCTCCCCTAATAAATGATCATCCAACTTAAAAGCCCACGTAGATGTTAGATATTTGATAAAGATTAAATTTGATCGAGAATTCCAATGAAATTGTTCACAAACGATACCTTAGTTGAAATGTGGAAAAGGATAGATTGTTGGCACGTCGAATATGGAATGATATTGGAAGATCACGAAATATGGAATTGGTCGGTGGATAGATCTATTAAGGAAATAATCAAATTATTGTAAGAATGTGAGATACTTCAACCCAAGGTTGGCAAAATGCTGGTGCATTGGCCACGGGAGCCAACGGGGAGACTGGGGTTGGCTGAGGAGCAGCCACAGGGATCACGCCCAAGAAGTAGGGCGAGCCGATGACAGGGGCGAAGCTGTCGAAAGCGATCAGCGTCGCCAAGTAGCCCACCCGTGCGTGGGTGGCAATGACGTTGGCACCGTAGGTGACGGCCGCCATGGTTGCTAGAGAGCTGAGTGCTGCGGAGGCGGCTGTTGCTGACAGTGGCCGAGGGCGGTCCGACGGTCAGAACGCGAACCGGAAGCTGCTAGAGAATGCGCGCGCGAGTACCCTCCTCTGCCTCTCCTGCAAGGATAGGGAAAGGGAACCAGAGCTTCAAGGCTGGCACAGACTTTTCTTCAGCAAAAAAAGGAAGGCGGGAGACGTCCCACCGGGCGTGTCATCCTCTCTGTTGCACGGGTTTTTATGTCGAATGACCGAGGTGAAGGAAGGGATACAACGGGGAAGGAAGACACGGGAGTTTGATATATCTCGAGTATCCTCCTTACGGTTGCATGCCTCTCACAGCGGTATCAGACACTCCCTTTATGGAAAGTTGAAAAGGGTCGAATGGCACGGGAATGTAAGAGTACGGGTTAACCGGACAGGGTGCGGGCGTGCCAGTCGATTTCTCAACAATCACCCATGGAACCAAGGGTTGACCGGGGAAGCGTCACCAGGACGCGGCACGTGGGCTCGGGCGATCGGGCGACACGTGGGAGAAGGGGTTCTACGGGTGCGAGTGCGTAAGCGATTGTGTGAATCGTGTACTGGACGTCTTTCCCCACCGGCCGCAAGCGACCGGTGTTTATTTACATCGGATTGAATACGAACACCTTCGTTCTGAGCTGAAGAAAAGTCTGTATATATGTCTGAAGCCGTAGGTAGAGGGCCGGGAGCATTCCACAACTGTGGGTGCGCTTTCGACTGAGGGGTGTTTACTGGGGTTAGGATGTTAGGCACGGATGCCGAGTGGTGTAGGTAGAAAGCTGGGGGCCCGAACGTGGATGCGAGAGCATTCGTCCAATTGGCGGTGTAATTTTTGAGATATACATGTCTTTACAGGTAGGCCGTAGTGGCCAAGGTACAACTGGTGCATGCCACGGGACAATTCCGATGTGATGATCGGTGCCCGGGTCAATGCGTGACAGATGAACACGTGTGTTTTACAGAGGGCCCCTCCCGTGGCGTGGGCCATGGTTGCGACGCCGAACGGGGGGCTTATGACTGGACGACTGGAGAGATGCATCGATCCGGTGTCTGGGCGAGGGCCGATCATGACTCGAGTAGAGCGGTCGAACATGGCCTCGTGACTGCGAGGGAGCGTGACGTCATGATACGTGCGTGGTTGCAACCGACGGGCACGTGAGGGGGAATCCCGATATGAGGGGACGTTTGCCCTTGTCATAACGTCTCGCACATGGTGGGTGTTGACTTGTGTGTTACGACTAAATACGGCGTAAGGGAAGTGCAAACGACATACCCCCCGGCGTACTAAGCCGACGAACAAGTCACCCACACAATTCTCCTTAGCTCATTGCCTGGAGCCGCTTGAAGCTTGAAGGCCTTGGAGCTAGTTGCCCTGATCTTGCATATGCTGGATGTCTCCACCCCTTGAGCTTCTAAGGGGTTTTATAGAGAAGTTGAAGGGTCAGGATGGGTTTAGGAGGACTAGGTTGATAAGTTCAAGCTAGCCCGCGTAAACCCAATTGAATAGTGCATCAGGGATAGGTTTAGGAGGACTAGGTTGATAGGTTCAAGCTAGCCCGCGTAAACCCAATTGAATAGTGGACGGGCTGAGTAGGGGAGAAAGGGTTTACGCGGACCAGCTCATAGGGTTGAGCTGGGCCGCGTAAACCCCTCCCCTGGGTGGGGTTTAGGCGGACCAGCCCAATGGGCTGGTCTGGTCCGCGTAAACCCCTCCACGGACGGTGTTTTTTTTAGTAAAAAATGGGCTGGGAAAGGTTTAGGCGGACCAGCCTCAGGGGGTGAGGCTGGTCCACCTAACCCCACCCCGGGGGGTTTAGGCGGGCTGGTTTGGCCCTTTTTTATATTAAAAAAGTAAATTTTTTTATGGGAGGAAGGGGTTTACGCGGACCAGCTAAACCCCCCCCCCATGGGGTTTAGGCAGGCCAGCCTGGGGGTCCAGGCTGGTCCGCCTAAACCCCACCCCGGGGGGGTTTAGGCGGATTGGCGCTAGGGTGAAGGGAGGCGGTCCCCACCCTATAAAATCTGATTTGTTGGTCTTTTTTCTTCCTAAATTAACTAATAAGAACAAGGACAACTGGCTGGAAGGATACGTAGAGCTTGTGTGCGCGTCGATTTGCGAAATTCCCGTACCGTTGTGCCGTTGCTTTGCCGCGTCCACGTGTCGACTTCACGAACTGGTACGGCACACGAACCGCGTCGTAGGACCGCAAACTGGACGAACTAGGGCTGAGTGGGGCCATGGGGCTACCGGACTGGAGGGAGGGCGCGACCCCCGGGGAGTTCGCCCTCCCTGGGGGTGTGCGGCCGCGCCCTGGGGCGAACTGGCCCTGGGGCCGGTCGTGACCCCGAGGGATGGCCCCCGGGGTCTCCTTGTGTCTTCTGCAAGTGTCCTTTGAAGGACGTTAAGCTCCGGGAAACTGGGATGGGCCCGTGGGGGCCGTTGTTCTTCGAGTTGTCGTAGTCGCTCGCAAGGTGTTCGGGTAAATGCCCGACACACCCTGAATTGCCGAACGACTAGGGTAGATGGCCGAGGAGCCACACGGCGGGCCTTGGGTTGAAGAAGAGAGCTCGTGGGAGCTGAGAGACATCTTAGGGACGTGAGTCATGCCTCGAGCTGCGTGCCGCGTTGCATGGCGGGTTGACAGGGTAGCCTCGGGTTGGCCCGAGTGCTGAAGTTAAGTGGCTCGTTGCCACGTGTCGGGGTTGGCCCTGACTTGTCGGGGGGTCGTTGTAGGACCCAATTGATGTGCTGGAACCACGGGACAGCCCATGGTTAGATGTAGACGGGCTGGAATACACGCGCCCACAAGGTGTCCGATAGAATGCCGAACACACCCGTGCGAGCCGTATATGCGCGCGGTAGGCCTCCAACGCCTGTGGTTGACTTAGCTAGGTCTCCCTTTGACCTTGGAGGGTTGAAAGAAGTGTTTCGGGGTGGGCCCTCGACCCTTTCACTGGGTGCCACGAGGCGTGGCTTTAACGTCGGGGCGCCCCCGAGTGGCCCCGGGCGGCCATGTAGGATACGGGCAAAGCCCGTATGTGAGTGGCTAGGGTTGACCCCGGACATTTGCTTATGTCGCCGCATGTCGCGGCAAGCTGGTCAGGGCCTTTGTAGGGACCCGTAGGGTTGTAGAAAGGGCTAGATAGCCCATGCCTTGAAGGTGTTCGGGGAAATGCCCAAACCCTTATTTCTTGTTATTTTGCCGGGAAATAGTCCAGGTACAACAATCATCTACATTCTTCACTTAGTCAATGCATCGTCTACTTTCTACACTTGACGCTGCACTATTTACTTTCTACACTTAGGCGCTGCATCGTCTACTTTTTACCGCCTACTTCCGATCCGTCTACTTTTGAATCGTCCAAGTTCTTCCGTCTACTTTTGACATCGAACAAACCCTTCCGTCTACTTTTGTCCTCCATCATCTAACTTTATTACCCACATCACCGTCTTAACTTCTTCCATCTAACTCCAGCACATTGTCTACTTTTCCATCTCTTCCATCTAACTTCTATCGTCTAACTCTCTGCATCGCCTATCTTTTATCGCCTAACATTGCCCAACTTTACTCTGCCTAACTGGCATCGTCCACTTTCATCCCAATTCTCTTCCGTCTAAGTTCACTCTAAAGCTTTCGTCTATCTTCCTAGAGCTTGATTTACCTTGTATTTATTTTTTTAGCATTTATGAGCCATTAAAGGACAGATTTCCAAAAAGTGTTAAAAAAAAGTGTTTAACAGAGAATTTGTAGATCATGTAATTATCTTTCCAATGAGCCTAATCTCACTTCCTCAGGATATTTCTACATGGAATTATGCTGTAAATGATGAACTCCTTAAATAAATTAACTTACAAAATCAAAAGGATTCAACTCACTAGTTGCCGGCCCATTGGGCTCTAAACAAGAAATCTCGTATGATCCGAATTCCGAGAATCAGGGTGTTACAAGTAGCCTTGCTAGGTTCCCTGTCACCATTTTCTTCTTTTTTTTTTAATCTGCACATTACTATTTTGAGGGCCATTCGAGTTCATCATCATCATCATTAGAGCCTTATCCCAATTAATTGGGGTCGGCTACATGAATCATGTTCTGCCAAAGATTTCTATCAAGTGCAATATTCATATTTAAACTCAGGGAACTAATGTCCTTCCTAATAACATCGCACCATCTCATTTTAGGCCTTCCTCGAGCTCTTTTACTAGCATCCACTAAGATTTGGTCACATCTTTTAACCGGCGCTGAGTTAGGGCGACGAAACACATGTCCAAACCACCTGAGTCTATTTTCTCTCATTTTACTATCAATTGGAGCTATCCCTAAATCCTTACGGATGCGCTCATTCCTAATCTTGTCTTTCTTAGTCTTGCCACACATCCATCTCAACATCCTCATCTCTGCTACACACATTTTGTGGATGTGTTCCTTTCGTACTGCCCAACACTCGATACCATATAACAAAGCAGGTCTCACAGTCGTTCTATAAAATCTCCCTTTGAGTTTCACAGGCATACGACGATCACAAAGGACACTTGATGCACTTCTCCATCTTAACCAGCCTGTCTTAATCCTATGTGTAACGTCATCATAAATCTCCCCATTCTCTTGTATGATAGACCCTAAGTATCGAAAGCTACTACTCTTCGGAATGTTATGTCCATCAATTAGAACCATGTCTGCCTGAACCACTCTCCCATTACTAAAATTACAATGCATAAACTCTGACTTACTCCTACTAATTTTAAAACCTTTAGACTCCAAGACAAGTCTCCAACGCTCTAACTTATCATTTAGGGCATCAATACTCTCATCAATTAAAACAATATCGTCTGCAAATAGCATACACCAAGGATATCATCATGCAATTGTTTAGTTACTTCATCCATAACTAAGGCAAAGAGATACGGACTTAGTGCATAACCTTGATGCAAACCTATAGAAACGGAAAATTCACCAGTCTCCCCAGCAATAGTTCGAACACTAGTAATAGCACCGCCGTACATATCCTTAATCAAATCAACATATCCTTGAGAGATTCCTTTCTTTCTTAATGTCCACCAAATCAATTCTCTCGGTACTCGATCGTACGCCTTCTCTAAATCAAGAAAAACTATATATACATCTTTTCTCATCTCTCTATACTTCTCTATTAGCTGCCGTAGTAAGAAAATAGCTTCTGTAATATATCTATTTGGCATAAAACCAAACTGATTTTCCGATACAGTAGTCATACATCGGAGGCGTTTTTCAATTACTCTTTTCCAAAGTTTCATAGTATGACTCATAAGCTTAATTCCACGATAATTATTACAACTTTGAATATCTCCTTTATTTTTATAGAAAGGAACTACAACACTTTTTCTCCAAACTTCTGGCATTCTCCGTTCCTTTAAAATTTTATTAAAAAATTTAGTTAGCCACTGAATACCAATATCTCCTAGGCCTTTCCATACTTCAATAGGTAAGCCATCTAGTCCTAAGACATTGCCCACTTTCATTTTCCTTAAAGCATCCTCCACTTCTGACATCTTAATACGCCTGAAATATTGATATTTATCAAATATTGTGGACTCTTGGATATCTTCTAAAGATAAATCCTTGACTGAATCTCCATTAAGTAACTTCTGAAAATAGCTATGCCACCTCCCTTTAATCTCAAGATCCTTAGTTAAAACCCTTTGATCTTCACCTTTAATGCACCGAACATGATCTAAATCTCTAGTTTTCCTTTCTCTTAATTTAGCAAGTTTAAATATGTCCTTTTCACCCTCTCGGGTTCCTAATTTATTATATAAATTTTCAAATGCCTTTGATTTAGCTTCGCTAACTATTTTCTTAGCTCTCTTTTTAGCGATTTTATAGGCTTCTAGGGTTTGATCATTTTTGTTAGTTTGCCAAACTTTAAAGCATTCTTTTTTTACTCTAATGGTTTTGGATTTCCTCACTCCACCACCAAGTCTCTTTTTCTAAATTCTTTTTACCTTTAGATTCGCCTAAGAGTTGTTTTGCAACCCTCGTTATACAATTTGTAACATTATTCCACATTACATTAGTTTCTTGTTCTAAATTCCAAATATTTTCCTTTAATATATGATTTTTAAATGTTTCTAAACTTTTACCTTTCAAATTCCACCATTTAATCTTGGAATAATTATTTATAATGATCTTTCTTTTGAATTTAGTGATAGTGACATCCATTACTAACAACCTATGTTGAGGGGCTAGACTCTCACCAGGAATAACTTTGCAATCTTTACATAAAACTCTATCGACCTTCCTAATGAGAAAATAGTCAATTTGACTTATATGTGTTCCACTCTTGTATGTTATTAAGTGTTCGTCCCTCTTCTTAAAGAAGGTATTAGTAATTGCTAGATCATAGGCCATAGCAAAATTGCCGTTCGAGTTGTCGTACTCTAATTCTCATGTAACGTTCGTGGAATTTAGTGGATTTGTGAGATTTGCATCCGTTTGTAGGAACTTGCTTGCTTTTGTGGAGTCCACGTAGGCGTCCCTCATCAGAAGCTCCACCCATATACCCTTTTGTTCTCTTTCTTGTGCCATTTTCTGCTAGGGACCACTAGAACCAGCATACCACATCAAATTAGCTGGTTACTGCCGGCATTGAAATCAAAACTAGAGCAAGAGTCAAATAAGACAAGTCCATTTTCCTATTTTTTGTTTTCAAAACTTGAAGAACTGAATAGTAGAATATGAGAGAACACGCCAAATGTGGGATGATAAAATTGTCGAATGCTAAAAGTGAAAACAAAATGGCAAAGGAAATATGTTGAGGTGCACAAAAGCAAAGAAACGTGGTAATTAAGATAAGAGAGATTGCAAATGTCAATATAACAGTCAAATAGTGGCTGCAACAGTGCATGAGAGGGAAGGGAAGGAGGGGGAGGTGGGGAAGGAAAATTCTGATGATAACCCCGTACAAAATTATAAAATGGGTGTTGATGGAAAATCAACTTATGTCATAAAATTTAAATCAATTTTTGCACAATGAAATAATGCATGCTCTAGACATAAATCATATGGACATGTATATAGGTTGTTGCACAGAGCATGAGTCGCATTTCTCATCTTTACTCGATGTTAGGCCCATGGCAATAGACTTAATTGATAGTCGCATGAACCACTACACAAACGTTGTGAAGTGCTTGGAACTCAGAATGGAAGTCAGGAAAGTTTCCTTTTGAGCCTCAACAATAATGAGAAATAACTTGTTTATGTATATTAATTTTGAACATAATTAATAAACAGCTTAGGATAAGATATAAGCTGTCAAATATTGCAGAATTTGAAATAACATCTTACTGTTCCTAATGATGACGGGTCACTTTTGCCATGTGAAAGATAAAAGCTTCGATAACACCATCTAAATATCTTCATGTCATCAAACAACCAAAGAATGATGAGAAAAAAGAACAGAACACTCTACATACCTATGCTCATTTTCAAGAAAAGATACTCCGAGCATGACCACTTTGGAGTAGGCCCATGAGGCAGAGAAACATGAAAGAAATGTTGCCCAGCATCCAGATGAAGACGGGGGTATTTCTTTAGAAGTGGACATGCGGCTATCAGATATATTTATGCAGCTGTTTACCATTTTGACATTGTTTTCGTCGAGAGATTGGTCCATTATCTGTGCTATTTCAATGGCCTGTTGATGATGTTTTATCAGTAAAGTCAGAATATACCAATACGTGTACAACAGAATCATCTCAAAAAAGTTGCTAAAAGAGCCAAATTGCACCTCTTCATATGCAAGGAAGCTATTTCGTCCATCGAAGATAGGTTGGGATACATTGCAGATATAGGATGGATATTTTACCAACCCTAGATCAACTAGTAGGAAAGCTGATAGATCCTGCTCCCCGTTAAGGAAAAAGAGGCGCTTTACAAAGAGTAAACAAGGTAGTAAGTAGAGGGAAGGGACAAAATAAAAATTCAATGTTTTAAATAAAAGAATTCCAAGTTCCTTTCATAAGCACCAATAGTTCTAACATTTCGGAAAAGAGTAAAACCTAAGTAAAAAATATAGCACACCTGAACACGCCATAATAATAATTCAGCAATAGATGAAATCTTCACGCAAATCCCAGCCTTTTCAGAAACAATGCCCGGTAGCAATGGGCTGGAGAGCAAATTGAACAGAAACAATCTTCGGAACATGGGAATAGAAGAAAAAAAATAATGTTAAAATAATAAGTCCAAACAAAACTCATTTTTACCATGTCCCATCTTTGTATGCAGAACAAAGAGAATCAATAAGATCCCGCTTTTTGGTACACTTGGAGCCGTTCTGAAGATTGGCAGAAAATCATGTGAGAAATTTAGGAGCAAAACCACCAGCAAATTTGAAATAGATTATCATCATCAGAAGAAAGAAAACAAAGAATAAGAAAAGAAAAGGTGTGCACAAATTACTGAATTAATTTCGGAGAACATTTTTAAGGAAAGAGGCAGTTCACAATGACAACAGCACATAATCAACTGACAGATGGCCTAGTAAAGTGTTACAACTTACACGAGGTCAATATATTTCCCCCAGTAAACTAGTACATTTTACCACCAAATGTATGTTGCCCAATATATGGCTAGACCCAGAGGGGGGTGAATGGGTAAAAATTTAATCGACTTTAGTATATAGCTTAAAAATGCAACAGAGATATTTAAGTAATAATGCGACATAAGTTAAAGTAAGAAAACAATCACACAATTATGCACAACAGGATTTATACTGGCTCGGTCGTGACCACCAGTCACACCTACGTCTAGCTCCTCAGAAAAATCCCTGAGGGTTCCACTAGTCTTTCCAAGACAAGTTACACCAAGCTGTTTTTCTTAGGTGTTCAGCCACACCTCGGGCACTCCTTCACAATCAGAGTCCCAACTGAATTTTTCGAGTATCAACCAAACCTACGCAGAATATTGTCCTTCTGTTGGACACCTTACTCGCAAGCAAGTACCACTCCTTCTCAAGGAGATACAAGTTATAATCAGAAAATATATGAATGTTGCCTCTAAGTAGGCTTGTGGTGTACAGTATAACTCAGTGAGTTCAAGATAAAGGATAAGAATAGAGATATGCAATCTTGAACTACAAAAAACCTTTTAAAGAAATATTCCAAAGGAATGCAAAAGGCTAGAAGAAATCAGCAGGGAGAGAGATTTCAAAAAAACTGTAGTGGCTGATTTGCTGTGAGCCTACGCTTTGAGTAGGAGGAAGAGTTGCAGACGATTTGCTTGCTTATTCTCAACTCTTTTCAATGCTACTTTCTCGCTAAAAAGTATGCTCAAAAAATCTCAAGAAGTCTTAAGACGGCTGTTTCTGAAGGCAGACTTGAGATTCTTTATGTGATCTACGTATTTATAGCCTTTGCGGATACTTGTGTTAGACAATATTTTGAAGCCGTTAGATACAAATTTGTTAACGTTAGACTCCAAAATATAATCGTTAGTCTCATAGTATAGTGGACGTTAGGCTCAACATATATTCGTTAGAAATAGGTGCTTCGAAGCTTCTGTTTCTTTGGCATATTTTCTTTAGTCCTTCTGGGTCAATCAGACTGCAGTGAAGATCCCTGTCAGGCATGATTTCTTGAAGTCAGAATACCTCTATGAGGTATGTCTGTTTTGCTGTCATTCCTGCAAGAAGCATTTATGTAAAGTATCCACAGCAGAAATATAGTATGTGATTGTTGCACCCATAATTCTCTCGAAATATTTCGAGCATTTTATTTCATAGCAACCGACGAAAAATATGACGTAGCACCAATATCGTCAGTCTGTGGAGTACCTCCGCAATTTAGGGTCTATTGGTCCGACCTTATAATTGCAAGCGGCGTCACAACAAGGGAAATTAAGGAGAGAATGTATATGCACACCTATCAAAGTGGCCGAATAACTGTGTATCACACGGCACGGACGGATGTAAAAACTCTCCCCCAGGCGAGCGGCGCACCAACAAACAACAAACGAACAATCTTTCACTCCCGCACAATTCTCCACTAATATATTGCTGCCACGCGGCAAGAGCGGGCCTTGGAGAGAAATAAAGGTAGGGCGGCGGCTCCTCCCCCACCCAGGGCGACAGAAAATTGCAAAAAACACACGAAGAGGGGCCAAAAAGGCCGCCCCGGGGTCAAATGACCCCGCTGGCCTGCCCGCGGGTGCGGCAGACCCTGGGCGGGGTCGCGTCCACCCCACTAGGTCCCAGTAGGGTCGACCGACCCTGGACGGGGTCGCATCACCCCACTGGGGACCCAACGGGGTCGACCGGCCCCGCGAGGGGTCGTGTCACCCCGCTCGGCCTCCAGCGGGGTCAAACGACCCCCGGGCGGGGCCGTTTGACCCCGCTAGACCCCAGGGGGTAAACGTGACCCCTGTGGGGTCACTTGACCCCGCCGCGTCTCGCCCACGGGTCGAATGAACCCCCCGGGGTCCGTGTTCCCATAAAAAAAGAAAGAGAGAGAAAGAAAAGGAGTGGCTACCCTACATTGTTAGAATTGGGGTTAAAACCCATTTTTTCGTCAAAATTGAGACAAATCTCCATGGTTTTGACAACCTGGGTCCTCCTACTTTTATAAATATCCCCCTGGGCCAAAGATGAACACACACAGACACACGGAGATACGGATTGACAGACGCGGACACCCGGCGAAGTTTGTTTGTTTGTAAAAAGGCCCATTAAGGGTATGTTTTATAAATACCCCCGGGTCTTGCGTTTATGCCCCTGGAGGCTATGTATGTAACTTTTCATGCATCCTAGACGGCTAGATCATGGAATTCCTTCGGATAATAAGGAATTGCAAAAATGCCCCTCCCAGGATTGCAAGAAGATTCAAGTCTTGTAATTCGCAGTTCTATCCTGCAACTTTATTTAATTAGGGCTATACCCCTACATCCCGCATCAGTGCGGAGACCCTTTTTTTCTTGTACAGTCGACAACTCGCCGACAACCCATGTACTTGTATGATTCGTGAAATGTACCCAGTTCTTCCATTATGGACTGGTCAAAGGAGAATTACATATAAGTCCCTACTCACAAAAAATTATGTACATGTCCCTCTCCCCGCGAATCAACGCATGAACCTCTTCTACGAAATCCATTGTTGCTCCTTTCGCTTGGAGACCTCGCTAGCCCCGTCTTGCACCTAGGAGCCACCCCAAACCCAGGCTTGTTCGGGGTCTGAAAAAATTACCAAAATACCCTTGTGACCTAAAAATGGCCTGGAAGCCTTCAGAACATGCCGAAAACCACCTCAGTGTTCTCAGAGGTCGAAGATCTCTCCATACTTTCCCTCCAACCCGATAATTTCAGAAATACCAATCTCTCAGTGGTGAATAAGAGGTAACTGTGAACCATGCAAGTGAGCTTGCCCTCAGCAGTAGAACCTATGTAGAGAACTTAAAGACTTCTTTGACAATTAAACAAAGGTGTTCTGACGTTAGACCGATATAAATCAACACTGACTGCGGTCAGTGGTGAAAGGTCCAGCACTCGAACCCAGATCGTCTGATACGATGCGCACCCACAGAATAAACCTTGCACAAGCTATTTATACAACCCCCCCCCCCCCATGTGCAACCTCTTTCCTTTCTCAAAAAGTGAAAACTATATTCCATGAACCAACAGACTGGCACGCCCGGTGAGACCTTTCCCGCCTTTCTTCTTTTTGTCAAAGAAGTCTGAAACCTTCTTTAAGGTCTTGATTGCCCCTCTTCCTCTTACAGGACTGGGAAGAGGAGGGCATCTGTTCGCACATTTGCATACTCGTCCGTGCTACTCACCACCATAGCCAACAACAACAATGAGACGATAGCAGCCGTGACATACGGACCCCAAGTCATCTCCAACCACGCCAGGTTCGGATACCTGGCGACTCCCATCGTGTTTGGCAATTTCCCAGCCGTTATCTGGTCGCCTTTCTTTTTGGGTGTTGTCCCAGCGGCTCAAACTGCTGAGGGCACATCCATTACTCCAACCGCTGAGGGTGTCAGGCCTTCTGTCTCAATCACTGGCCAAGTTCGCTCGGTCAATACTTCAACCGTTGGGGGTATCAAACCCTCCGTTGCAGCAACTGGCGGAGTCTACTCAGTCTATAAAACAACTGTCGGGAGTGTCAGACCCTCTGCCTCAACAATTGGCCGAGTTCATTTGGCCAGCTATGCAGTTACGGGAGGTGTCAGGCCTTTTGTTTCGTCAACCGGTCGGGTCTTCCCAGTCAACGCTATAATGGCCAAGGGTGGCAGGCCCTCCGGTCCGCCAACAGGCCGAGTTTTCTCGGTCAATCAAGTTACCGTCGGTGCCGCTCCTGCTCAACGAGGACGACGTCGTCGCTGCAACAACACCAGTTCCACGGCGGCCACCCTCAGAGGTGCTGCTCCCGCTCAACGGGGACACCGCCGCCGTCGCAACGACACCACGCCTACGGCGGGCGTCACCAACGCTACTCCTGCTCAACGGGGGCAACGCCTCTTCTTTAAGGACACCAAACCCACAGCAGCAACATCTCGCTGCAACAAGACCATAACTATCGGAGACCTGCGTGCCCAGCTCGATAGAGACAAGCCAATTTGGGTTTTCAAGGATTCACATTGTAAACATTTTTTATCCCTTAAGTTTAGCTATTCTTTCTTGATATCTTTAAGCTCTTTATTGACTAATTTAAACTTATCCTAGAGTTCCTCCAAAGCATCTTCTAAAGAATAATCTAAATCAGAATCAGAGCTGAGATTTAAGTTATGTACCTGATTTTCATCACTGTTTGCCATTAAGGCCAGATTTGCTTCTTCTTCTGATTCTGAGGCTGATATATCAGATGTGGAGTCTTCGTCTTCCCATGCAGCTGCCATGACTTTCTTTTTGAAGTGTCTTCTAATTAGCTTGAAATTTTATGGCCTTTTCCATTCTTTGCTCTTCTTTGTTTGCTTCTTAAGTTTAGTACATTCTGCCTTGATATATTCTGGTTTATTGCACTCATAGCAAACAACTTCTTCTTTCTTGTATAGATCATTCATTGAATACTTCTTCTGATTTCTAAAAAGTTGTCCTTATTTCTGTAGTCTTTACTTTCTCATGATGCGTTGCAGCCTTCTAGATAGCATTGCCACTTCTTCATCTGAGTTATTTGGAGTTTCCTCTTCTTCTTCTGATTCCAATTATGATTCTTCGGCTTTTAGTGCATTTGTTTTTCTACTTGTAGAGGCTTCTCCTAGTCTCTGCATGTTGATTTCATGAGCCATTAACGATCTTATTAACTTTTCCAGAGACATTGTGGCTAGATCGTTTGCCTCTTCAATAGCAGTTACTTTTGCTGTCCAACTGCTCGGTAGAGATCTAAGTATTTTTCGCACCATATTCCCCGAGTTATATTCTTTTCCAAGTGCAACTAGCCCGTTGGTGATGTCTGTGAATCTGCAGTATATCTGGGAGATGGTTTCGTTGACATCATCCTGAATTGTTCATATTGTGTCACTAGGATGTCAATTCTTGTCTCCTTTACTTTGTCCATTCCCTCATGAGTAATCCTGAGCTTCTCCCAGATTTGTTGTGTTATTTTGTAGGTAGAAACTCTGTCAAATTTACTTCTTGATAGTCCGCAGCAAAGATGGTATTTTGCCCTGGAATTCAAGGAAGCATTGTTTTTATCAGTAGCAGTCCATTTATCTCTGTCATTAGTAATGACACGGTCACCCTCTTCAACTATCATCCATAGATCATAGTTCTAACTTTGTAAGAAAAACTCCATTCGGGTTTTCCAATAAGCATAGTCTGAACCATCGAACAGTGGAGGATGGTTGACAGATTGCCCTTCTGTCATCTCAGCTAAATGAGTCTTTTACTCTCAAATCGTTAGATCTTTTTTACAGGAGAGCCTGGGCTCTGATACCACTTGTTGCCTAGTATATGGCTAGACCCAGAGGGGGAGGGTGAATGAGTAATTAAAAATTTAATCAACTTTAGTATATAGCTTAAGAATGCAGCAGAGATATTTAAGTAATAGTGCAACAGAAGTTAAAGGAAGAAAACAATCACACAGTTATACACAACAAGATTTATACTGGTTCGGTTGTGACCTCTAGTCACACCTACGTCCAGTTCCTCAAAAAGTCCCTGAGGTTCCACTAGTCTTTCCAAGATAAGTTACACCAAATTATTTTTCTTAGGTGTTCAGCCACACCTCGGGCACTCCTTCACAATCAGAGTCCCAGCTGAATTTTCCAAGTATCAGCCAAACCTACGCAGAATACTATCCTTCTGTTGGACACCCTTGCTCGCAAGCAAGTACCACTCCTTCTCAAGAAGATACAAGTTATAATCAGAAAAATACATGAATGTTGCCTCTAAGTAGGCTTGTGGTGTACAGTATAACTTAGTGAGTTCAAGATAAATGATAAGAATAGAAATATGCAATCTTCAACTACAAAAAACCTTTTAAAGAAATATTCCAAAGGAATGCAAAAGGCTAGAAGAAATCAACAGAGAGAGAGATTTCAAAAAAACTGTAGTGGCTGATTTGCTATGAGCCGACGTTTTGAGCAGGACGAAGAGTTGTAGATGATTTGCTTGTTTATTCTCAACTCTTTTCAATGCTAATTTCTGACTAAAAAGTTTGCCCAAGAAATCTCAAGAAATCTTAAGACAGCTTTTTCTGAAGGCTTGGAGACTTGAGATTCTTTCTATGATCTACATATTTATAGCCTTTGCGGATATTTGTGTTAGACTATATTTTGAAACCGTTAGATTCAGATTTGTTAACGTTAGACTCCAAAATATAATTATTAGTCACAGTGAAGTGGACGTTAGGCTCAACATATATTCGTTAGAAATAGGTGCTTCGAAGCTTCTGTTTCTTTGGCAGATTTTCGTTAGTCCTCCTGGGTCAATCAGACTACAGTTAAGATCTCTGTCAGGCGTGATTTCTTGAAGCCAGAATACCTCTCCGAGGTATGTATGTTTTGCTGTCATTCCTGCAAGAAGTATTTATGTAAAGTACCCATAGCAGAAATATATTGTGATGTTTATTCCTTCCTTTAATCAGCTCTTGAAACGTGTTTGTATGTTGTCTGTGCAGACGTCTTTCTTTGGTTTTTCCTGAAATAGCGTAAAGCAAGACTTGACCTTTCTAGGTCGTCAGAAGAGCGTAGTATGAGAAAGGAAGTTTCTGCATGTCCTGTAATAAATGTAGAGAGGTTCTTGCATGTCTAGCAATAAATGGTTTGTACGTATACATGAAATGCTAGTATTTGAAATTCGAATTCTGTTTAAGATAGTCGCAGGTAGTATTTTGAGATAGTCGAAGTTTATGCAACTTTGAGTTGAACAGTTAGTTCGACTATGTTAATTTGAACAGTTGGTTCGACTATGTTAATTTGAATACCTACATTCAAGTAGTCGAAAGATATATATATATATATATATATATATATCTTGATAGTCATTTCCTGATCGATTAGATTCTCAGATAGTTGAAGGTATCAACTATGTCAATAGTCGGATTGTTCTAAGTTCTCATATAGTCGTTTGCATCGACTATGTGAGTAGATAGTCGGGCATATCGACTATATGAGTGTATCGACTATATCTCTGGTTAGTTGAACATATCGACTATGTTACCAGATAGTCGATTGTAGCAACTATGTTTCCCAATAGTCGATTGTAGCGACTATGTTCTGTATCGATTATGTTTCCTGATAGTCTATTGCAACGACTAAGTTTCGCATCGACTATGTTCCCTGATAGACTATTGTATCGACTATGTTTTCAGATGTTTGAGTGAATCGAAAATGAATCATTTAAATGAATATCTTTAGATAACTGCAGCTCTGACTAAGATGACTAATAATTTCTTCATTAAGATCTGTAAATGATTTCAAGATGCAGTAATCGTGTGACTCTTATGTTTATGCTTCTATCTTAACAGATACTTCATTTTTATAGGTTCAAATTTTCCTGATTTAGTGCAGATTGTTTCTTTGTTTTGTAATTCGTTTGGTGTGTTTTATTTGTTTAAATTGTTTTTATCAATTTGTTTTGTTATCACCGAAATCAATTTCATTCATCAAGAGGTGCTTATGATATATATGTGGAGGTGTCATCCTAGCAATGTATAACATTTTTGAGGGCCTCTGCTGCAGTGACAATGACAGTTCACAGAAAACCCATCCCACCCAGGTTCAACTGGGCCACAGCCCGTCAGTAAATGTATAAAGTAATAATGGAGATAATGCAGCAAGGAACAGGGGGAGAGTTTCCTCAAAAACTCACACACAACACACTTCACAGAACGATTATAACTCACTGCGCAAAAAGCTCAAAGCAAACTCCCATCATGAAAGCAAACCTCACAACACAAGATATTAATCAAACCTTTCCTTAGAAAAGAATACATAGGCATGATAATTAACTCCTGAATATTTTCACTGTGTTTAGAAAACCCTTGAAAGAGTGTCAGTCTCACTCAGATGTCTGCTGATCAGAATCAAGAAAACGCCCCCAGTACCCTCTGAAATTCATGAAAAATCATCCCCGCCTTGCACATCTCAAGCAAACTCATGGTTGTATATCGAACTGAAACCCCAACTGACAACCATGACTTGAGAATCATCATTCTTGGAAGGATGGGCCTACATGTGATTTCCCGCACAGTTTACTCTCTCTTCATGGTCTTCCATGATTGGGAATCACACAATCTCCTGAATCAGTCCACTTTTCCTCTAAAAGACTAAGTCCAATCTGCTGAGCCTTTTCAATATGCATTTTGATCTAACAACTGAAATTTCTAGCAAGGTTTAAAAATTTTGGTCAGATTTGGTAAAGACTGCCTATCCCAAGTCAGCTTTTAGCAACCCCTCCAACATGACCTATAACCACACCACATGTGGGAAGGGACCAGGGTGGTTGATACAACCACTCTTGCCTAAAGTGGGACAAATTTAAGCAGAAGTTCATGGAAAGCTGACCATATTATCAACTTTTGCTCATACAACCACATGGGACTCTGTCATAAGCCTAAATACACAACTTATTAAACACTCTTACCTCTCCAATTCCCCAAGGATCTCTCTAGAAAGATTTGACTCAAAGCAGGCATCCAACTAAACCCAAATGATCTCTCTACAAGGACTAACTCAAAGTAGCTCCTTCCCTCTCTCTTTCTGGGTCACCCACATGAAAGGAAAAGCGGTCCCAGTGGGACTGTGGGTGACTTACATGATGAATGTGCAACTCCAAATACATTTATAAAACAATCAAAGAAAGTAGAACTCAGTTAAAACTTAGCAATAACGAGGATCATTCTTATATGATAGACATCACATTGTGCTAGATCAGGGATAGCAATCATGTTCGTCCTTTAAAGTAGTCAGGCAACTATCAAGCAATGGTGGTGAAACCTATGTATGAACACGTGCACCAATGGGCAAATATATAAAGCAGTTGGATGAACATAGTAGCCTACTTTGTCTATGTTGGGTAGCTAGATGTACCCATGCAAGCGACCTTTCCCTCATGCCATAAAGGTGTTCTGGGCGGGCATCAAGGCAGCCCAGGCAGCCCTAAAACGTCTCAACTTCATACCTCTCTCTTAACTAAGTGTTGACAATGTCTTTGCAATATCTAGAATCACCATAAATCCTGAAGAGCCCTTGATACAGAATACAACCTTATTTCAGTGCCCTCCTCGTTACAGAGCAAGAATGCATCATCTGCATTACATTTTCCCCAACCTAACACCCATGGAGCCAACCACTAGTTCCATTTTTTCAGTGCACTCAACCTACAACATTAGCAAAAAGCATAGAAGGAAGAATCAGATCGGATCGACCGATCCAATCAGATTCAACCCTAACCGTCCCGAGCCCAATCCACCCGGCCCCAAGTTTTAACCAGGATCAGCCGGATCGGGCAGATCGGGATGGGATCGGCCTGGATCGGAAGATCCAGGGCAACCTCCAGGCCACTCCCATGGACCCAATCGGTAAATTACAAAAAAGTGGAGGTGAAGAAGAACTGAAGAAGAAGAAGAAAAACCAAAAAATGAAAAATACTTAACTGCTACGGTCAGTGTCGCCGTCGCCACCGACTGCCAATGCCGCCTCCTCGTCACCCTCCGTCCATTTCCTGCTCACAGTGGAGCCTCCGCCTGCAGGGGGGGCATGGGGGGCAGAAGAACCCTTGAGACTTTCAATCAAGAAAAGTAGGTTAGACTTGTTGGCCCAGATAGAGATGGCGGACAAGAAGGGGGGTTGAATTGTCCCCTTGACCTAGATGGCGGATTTAAAAAACAATCTAAACTATTCACGACGGAATTAAAATTAACTTCATTAATAGTATAAACTCAAGTGAGATTATAAGAATGCTCTCGTTCTTTCCGATCTCACTCGTAATAACAATGCAAACGTTAGATGAAATTATGCCTAACACGGATAACAGAAGTAGCGGTGTGCAGTGGTGTAGTGAGTAAAAATCTATTAAATTAACCTGTGAAGGGAAATAGAAGAAAAGGACAAACACACAGGCAATCACAAAGGACACAGAGAATTTTAGGTGGTTCGGGAGCACGAGGGCTCCCTACGTCCACCCCTCACCCAACCGGGTGAGGCTTCACTACACGCTACCGAAGTAGCAACACGGGGACGAACCCCAACCACACACACACACGCTGCTTCCGCAGCAATATCCACACACGGGGAAAAATCCCCAACCCGCTGCTACCGCAGCACACAACCACACACAGAATCGGGGAACACGCCCCGGACACTAAATCCACACGGAGTCACCGCTCCGTCAAAACACAACAACACACGGGGAGCATTTCCCCACAACAAACCCACACATGCGGAGATAGAACTCCGCACACACACAATGTATTCTCAATTTAACAAACAAAGAGGATATACAATATGCGCCCAAAAATTATCTATGCTCTTATAGAAGAATAGATATGAGAGAAGAAAGATCCCCCTCAAATCTGCAGTGAAATCCACTCAAGGGAGTATTAGGGTGCGCCGGAGAGTGTTCTTCGCGGAGTGGAACTTGATCAAGCCCGTGGGAGACGTCCAGGGATGTATCTTCAAGAACCGCTTTCCGAGCTGGGACAGATCGGCAGAGAATAGCTCGTGGACGACGTCTTCCTCTTCTTCTTCTTCCTCCTCCAGGTAGGGCGACGCCTACCGCTCCTCTCCCTTCTTTTCCTGCAAGCCAAGATGAAGAATATGAGCCCCCAATCTTGTTTACGATGGATTTTCGCAACATACATATAGCAGCAAGTTAGGTTGATCAAAAGACCATATTACCCTTGCAAAACCCTAACAAAACCACCCTAATATGTTCATTACTAACCCAAGGGCAAGTGTGTAAATTTTCAGCCCAATCGGAGGTCATTTGGATGGGTTTCGACAATTTACGAAAAAGCCGCGCGGACCTGCGAACAGGGGGGGTCGACCCACTTTGGAGGGGGGTCGACCCACCTGCCAGACAGAATGCTGTCTGGCAGGTTTTTACAGGGGGGTCGACCCACTTGCAGAGGGGGGTCGACCCACTTTCAGCCAGAAGCTTAAAAACAACATGTTTGCCCAGGGGACGACCCATTGAGCATGGGGGGTCGACCCACTGACCTTGGGACCTTGAAAAATGATTCTTAAATGCATTCCCAATGATCTAAACATGCAATCCATTGAACCCAATCATGAATTAAAATATTTGGATCATGCATTCACATTTAGAACTAGTTTTGAGTCCAAGACCCAAAAGACATGTAATATGATTATGAAAGCATTGGTATGAGGCACATAAATATTTGATCACATTTTCAACTCAAGAACTTCCTCGAGAACATGCATAAATCACTTGGTAAAGTAACACCAAATCCAATCAAATATTGCATGAAAGAATAGAACTCAACATGAGCATGATGCAATATGAACTACAATTATCACATTGACAATTTGGAAGCCAATTAACCCCAAAGCCATGAAGCATGAAGTGAGCCTAATCTCCCCACATGGAAATCCATCATAAGAAGATTCTTACCATGATTTCAGAGATTTCTAGACTTTAATGAACCCGCACCTTTAGACAATCAATTTCATGTTATGCTTTGATCCATGCCAATGAAGAATCGAACTTGAATGCATTATCCACACAATACCACCTCTTCAATGCATTTCAACCTTGATGAACCTGCACATTAGTATGTTGAAAGTGCAACTATATGCACAACTGATTCAAACATTTCCAAACCATATTTTTCACAGGTTCACCTTTCAAATACAATTTAATCAAGCCAACATGAATTAGATGAATTGAGAGCAAACTCAAATCTCCACTTTGTATATGCATGAAACTGAATGTATAAACTTGGAAACTTGAAGGCACAAGACAATGTATAGACTTGGTAGAAGGCCAATGTGTAGACTTGGAAGATAGAAGCCCAATGTATAGACTTTGAACTATGAAGGCCAATGTATAGACTTGATGTGTGAAGGCCAATGTATAGACTTGGTGGCCAAAGGCCAATGTATAGACTTGATGGCCAAAGGCCAATGTATAGACTTGATGTGTGAAGGCCAATGTATAGACTTGGTGGCCAAAGGCCAATGTATAGACTTGGCTGATGAAGGCCAATGTACAGACTTTGAAATATAAAGCCCAATGCAACAAAAAAACCAATGCAATCCAATGCATGTCAATAATATGCATGAAGGCCTAGTCATCATTTTACCAATGAAACACATCATGTATGAAATACATCAAGAGACCAAGGTCAATGCATATGACCCAAGGTCTAAGAATTTGAACCAATCATCAAAAGTGAGGTTGACTTCACAAAGCACATTTTCCATCTAAAGAAGTTATCCACCAAGCATCCAAACCATAAAGAAGTTATCCACCAAGCATCCAAACCTGCAAAATAAGATATTGCGACATAAGCTCCAAAGTGATCAGTGAGTATTTTTCACAATACTTACACACAATATATAGTTATCATCAAAACCATTGTCAAAGACAACGAGGGGACGCACAGAACCCAACAATCTCCCCCTTTTTGATGATGACAATATATTGTGACAATGTTAAAGTTCTCTCCCCCTTTGTCATTAGCAAAAAAAAATGGGGGACTGAGGGAATACACCTACCATGAGAGAAAGGTGTGTAAACTGAGAAGCAATCAAAAGTGTGGAATTTGTTGTGCAATCAGGAGACGTGTGAAATAATTGCAAAGGCTCAATTTTTGTAAATTTTTGCTATATGTTTAACAAAATATGCACAAGTGGCATAAGGTAACTATATGCAAAATCTGAAAATTGAGTTATGCACAGAGTGTATTGTGCTAGAAGAGCACATTATTCTTCCCCATTTGTCAAGAGCAAAAACCAACCGACAATGGGTTATTGAACCTGTTATATACACGTATAGCCTAAGGATGCATGTATGCAAACTTAAATGTGAAATGAAGTATGCAAGCAAGCAAACAAGCAAGCATGCATTGGAGTTAAGCACACAAACAGTACTATAGCTCCCCCTTAATGGGGTAAGGGGATAGCAAAAGAACAGTTCATTCAAAATCAAAATGTGAGATATGAACCATAATCAAAAAAGGTAGTGCATTCATATATGCAAAGTACTACATAAGCCATGATAAGAACAAATTCAAGATATACAATCATCACAAACATACCCAATTGAAATTTATGTAAATGAGCAATGAACTTCAAGTTTATATGGATATTAGCAGAGTTTCTAGAAAACACTAGAGGGTTCTTTCCTTCCTACACTTTCATTTTGATCCTCGACTATTGGTAGCTTCGCTCAACCCCTTTTTGTTTTTCTTTTATTGGATTTCACTGTTCGGCGCGAGTCACCTCATGTGTCTCAATGGGGTTTCCCGGCTTACTAGGATTCATCACAAAATGTGGATTTTGTTTCACCTTTCGACGCGAGTTTCCTCATTTATTTCAGTGGAGATTCCCGGCTATTCAGTTAGACATACCACTTATTTAAGCATGCGGGGTAGGCAGCTTTTTCCTCACGATTCTCTCAATTTTCATGTAGAATTTTGTTTCCCATGAAGTGTTAAAAAAAGAATTTCTGAAATCCTTATCAATCAAAGTCATATGCATCATTTTGGAATAATGTATGGGTAATTGCTTTGGATGTAGAAAATGAATTTGCCTATACACAGTTATGACTCCCCCTAAATGTATGCACAGTTGAAATGAATCATCCTCCTTTGTATATGTCACTATTCACAAATGATTAAAATCACTGCATTTTATATAGCAAGGAGGTGAGGTCTTAGAAGATTTGCAAGGAATTGTGTTCTAAAATTATATACATGCATTCAAGCAAGGATATAGCAAACTATTCAAACAAAGTGATTTTCGGTACGCGGCGGGGAACATAGGTCCGAAGACCACCATCACGCATAGTGAAAGCTTCCGGCTAGACATAATCCAACCTTCCACAAACACCATTTTATATACCGAAAAATCATAGCAATCAAGCACACGACTATGAGGAATATGCAAAGGTATGCAAGCAAGTGCAAATGTATGCAAGTGAGGATGTATATGATATGTGCAGCATGTTTTATGCAACTTAAGCATGTGATCTATGTATGCACAAGTGAGTGATTATTTACAAAAAGTAAGTAAGAGTTTGAAAACTCTATGCACAATGAGAAGCATTCAAACCAAATTTTAGTTACAAGAGTTGATTATAAGTGTGAAAATAATTTATGAGAAGAGTAAAGCATTTGAAGACAGAATTTATTCACATGGAGTGAAAACAGAAATGATCAAGTCATTCTGACATGGAACTCAAAAATTCTCAAGATTTCCAAAAGATACCATAACCAGTGAACTAAGTTGGAAGCATTTTTTCTCGAAACATAAATTCTACCTTTTTCAGATTTTTTCAAAGAGAACCCTGTGAGACAAAAATTTCAGAACAAATCATTTTCTTCCTCACCTTGAGATCCCAATATTTATTAATTTCTTCGACCTCAAGGTACCCCTGCAAAATAGATTCTCAAGTTGGATGTTTGGGTACCCAAACCATCTTGGGTCCCGAGGGGTTAGTCCTAACATGAACAGATGGATTCTTGTATCTCCTAGCAAACCAATCATCATCATTTCTCATGGTGGAACAATCATCCATTGAATGACCATTCTTACCACAATAATAGCAATCGGAAGATTTTCCTTTCAAAAACCAATTGTCATCATTTTTCATTACATGACAATCATTCATCACATGTCCATTTTGACCACAGTAATGACAGGAAAAATTCTTTCTGAGGGACCATTCATCATCATTTTTCTTAATGAAGCAATTTTCAAAAACATGTCCATGCAATCCACAGTAATAGCAATGAGCATTGAAGGTTTTCTTCATTGGTTTATCAAGATTGTTAGGCTTATCAACAATTTTCAATTGTGACTTCAATGCTTCATTATCATCAAATTCCATCAAGGAACAATCATACATGTCATGTCCATATTGTCCACAATAATAGCATGAAGCATTCCTCCTTCTACTTGGTGCATGATTATGTTTAACAACAGGGGATTTTGAATGCACAGAAGAGCAATCAACAACATCTTTTTGTTTTTCAATTTCTTTATCACACAAGGACAAAGATTCATTCACATTCTTAATTTCATTTTCTAGTTTCATGATTTGCAAATGAGAGTTAGCAATCTCTTGTTCACATGAAACAATTTTCTCATTAAACAAGCAATTAACTGTTTTGTGACTTTCAATTTCTTGTCCAAGAATATGCAGTTTGTCACAATCATCAACGATCACACTTTTTCCTTTTTCAACGTTTTCAAGATTTTTTAATCTACTTTCGAGTAAGGAAATTTGAATCAACAAAGCACTATTTTCATTTTGGAGTTTTTCAAATGAATTTTTGTTCATAGAAGTGTGTTCAAGTTCATTCATTTGAAGACTCGCATTTTGACCAACCATTCTACCCATTATTTCATTGTTTTCAAATTTGTCATTCAAATTCTTGAAGCTTTCTATTTCCTTCCTAAGTTCCTTCAACTTTTCAGACTCATCATTAATCACCCATTTTCCCTTTTGATAGACAGAGAGCTCATCACTCAATGCCTTAATTTGTTCATTCAACTTTTCATTTTCCTCTCTCAAACAACAAATTTTATCTCTATGCATTTCAACATCAGCGAAGAGAGATTCATTCACATTTTTGAGTTCTAAGCATTTCTCACATAAAGCATTTTCATGAAAAGGATTTTCAAGTTTCTTCTTGAGCTTTTTATTTTCAGATTTTACTATTTTATGTCTTTCAAGCAACTCATCATAGGCATCCATTAATTCTTCAAAACTTAATTCATCATCAGAATTTGAGTCAGAAGATACCTCCTTGGATTCTAGGCCTGAATGATCATCCTCACTATTTGCCATCATGCAAGCATCTTCTAGCCCTCCTTCATGAAGCTTGATCAGTTGATCCATGATTTCTTTGATCGAGCTACAATCAAGAACAAACGGAAATTTGTTAGAGTCAATTGCAGCTTTAAGAGAATTCAAAACAAAAAGATTATCAGAGTTCATTTTCCTATGTTCATCAGTCCACCTTAGTTCATTTTTGGGTAAGACATGTGGACCATGAGAGATTAATTTCATGAGTTTCGGATCAAAGCCAGAAATCCAAACACACAATTTTCCAAGCCATGATGTAAAATCAAAACCATCAAAGACAGGAACTGAATTCAGACTAGCCATCATAAAAAGATCTTTTCTCCTAGACCGTGAGGTCCACTGAATAAAAATCAGAGACTGGGCTCTGATACCAATTGTTGGCCCAGATAGAGATGGCGGACAAGAAGGGGGGTTGAATTGTCCCCTTGACCTAGATGGCGGATTTAAAAAACAATCTAAACTATTCACGACGGAATTAAAATTAACTTCATTAATAGTATAAACTCAAGTGAGATTATAAGAATGCTCTCGTTCTTTCCGATCTCACTCGTAATAACAATGCAAACGTTAGATGAAATTATGCCTAACACGGATAACAGAAGTAGCGGTGTGCAGTGGTGTAGTGAGTAAAAATCTATTAAATTAACCTGTGAAGGGAAATAGAAGAAAAGGACAAACACACAGGCAATCACAAAGGACACAGAGAATTTTAGGTGGTTCGGGACCACGAGGGCTCCCTACGTCCACCCCTCACCCAACCGGGTGAGGCTTCACTACACGCTACCGAAGTAGCAACACGGGGACGAACCCCAACCACACACACACACGCTGCTTCCGCAGCAATATCCACACACGGGGAAAAATCCCCAACCCGCTGCTACCGCAGCACACAACCACACACAGAATCGGGGAACACGCCCCGGACACTAAATCCACACGGAGTCACCGCTCCGTCAAAACACAACAACACACGGGGAGCATTTCCCCACAACAAACCCACACATGCGGAGATAGAACTCCGCACACACACAATGTATTCTCAATTTAACAAACAAAGAGGATATACAATATGCGCCCAAAAATTATCTATGCTCTTATAGAAGAATAGATATGAGAGAAGAAAGATCCCCCTCAAATCTGCAGTGAAATCCACTCAAGGGAGTATTAGGGTGCACCGGAGAGTGTTCTTCGCGGAGTGGAACTTGATCAAGCCCGTGGGAGACGTCCAGGGATGTATCTTCAAGAACCGCTTTCCGAGCTGGGACAGATCGGCAGAGAATAGCTCGTGGACGACGTCTTCCTCTTCTTCTTCTTCCTCCTCCAGGTAGGGCGGCGCCTACCGCTCCTCTCCCTTCTTTTCCTGCAAGCCAAGATGAAGAATATGAGCCCCCAATCTTGTTTACGATAGATTTTCGCAACATACATATAGCAGCAAGTTAGGTTGATCAAAAGATCATATTACCCTTGCAAAACCCTAACAAAACCACCCTAATATGTTCATTACTAACCCAAGGGCAAGTGTGCAAATTTTCAGCCCAATCGGAGGTCATTTGGATGGGTTTCGACAATTTACGAAAAAGCCGCGCGGACCTGCGAACAGGGGGGGGTCGACCCACTTTGGAGGGGGGTCGACCCACCTGCCAGACAGAATGCTGTCTGGCAGGTTTTTACAGGGGGGTCGACCCACTTGCAGAGGGGGGTCGACCCACTTTCAGCCAGAAGCTTAAAAACAACCTGTTTGCCCAGGGGACGACCCATTGAGCATGGGGGGTCGACCCACTGACCTTGGGACCTTGAAAAATGATTCTTAAATGCATTCCCAATGATCTAAACATGCAATCCATTGAACCCAATCATGAATTAAAATATTTGGATCATGCATTCACATTTAGAACTAGTTTTGAGTCCAAGACCCAAAAGACATGTAATATGATTATGAAAGCATTGGTATGAGGCACATAAATATTTGATCACATTTTCAACTCAAGAACTTCCTCAAGAACATGCATAAATCACTTGGTAAAGTAACACCAAATCCAATCAAATATTGCATGAAAGAATAGAACTCAACATGAGCATGATGCAATATGAACTACAATTATCAAATTGACAATTTGGAAGCCAATTAACCCCAAAGCCATGAAGCATGAAGTGAGCCTAATCTCCCCACATGGAAATCCATCATAAGAAGATTCTTACCATGATTTCAGAGATTTCTAGACTTTAATGAACCCGCACCTTTAGACAATCAATTTCATGTTATGCTTTGATCCATGCCAATGAAGAATCGAACTTGAATGCATTATCCACACAATACCACCTCTTCAATGCATTTCAACCTTGATGAACCTGCACATTAGTATGTTGAAAGTGCAACTATATGCACAACTGATTCAAACATTTCCAAACCATATTTTTCACAGGTTCACCTTTCAAATACAATTTAATCAAGCCAACATGAATTAGATGAATTGAGAGCAAACTCAAATCTCCACTTTTTATATGCATGAAACTGAATGTATAGACTTGGAAACTTGAAGGCACAAGACAATGTATAGACTTGGTAGAAGGCCAATGTGTAGACTTGGAAGATAGAAGCCCAATGTATAGACTTTGAACTATGAAGGCCAATGTATAGACTTGATGTGTGAAGGCCAATGTATAGACTTGGTGGCCAAAGGCCAATGTATAGACTTGATGGCCAAAGGCCAATGTATAGACTTGATGTGTGAAGGCCAATGTATAGACTTGATGTGTGGCCAAAGGCCAATGTATAGACTTGATGGCCAAAGGCCAATGTATAGACTTGATGTGTGAAGGCCAATGTATAGACTTGGTGGCCAAAGGCCAATGTATAGACTTGGCTGATGAAGGCCAATGTACAGACTTTGAAATATAAAGCCCAATGCAACAAAAAAACCAATGCAATCCAATGCATGTCAATAATATGCATGAAGGCCTAGTCATCATTTTACCAATGAAACACATCATGTATGAAATACATCAAGAGACCAAGGTCAATGCATATGACCCAAGGTCTAAGAATTTGAACCAATCATCAAAAGTGAGGTTGACTTCACAAAGCACATTTTCCATCTAAAGAAGTTATCCACCAAGCATCCAAACCATAAAGAAGTTATCCACCAAGCATCCAAACCTGCAAAATAAGATATTGCGACATAAGCTCCAAAGTGATCAGTGAGTATTTTTCACAATACTTACACACAATATATAGTTATCATCAAAACCATTGTCAAAGACAACGAGGGGACGCACAGAACCCAACAAGACTTTTGTATAAAAAGACTTGTAAAAGCATGTAAACACATATTAACCTCTAAAATGAAAAATTAGAAGAAAAAAAAAACAGGGTTGGCCAGGATCAGCTGCAGATCAGACTCTGTTCGCCCGATCCAGCCGATCCGATCAGATTTTGCCCCCCAATCCAAGCCTAACTGTGATTCTTCCTTCGTTGTCAAGAAGTGGCAACAAGAGTTTGGACAATATTTTTCCTTCCCCTGGGTGTCAAAGCTTTCTTGGAGTCATATATTTTCCCTTTCATCAAACCTTAAGGCCATTAATTGTCTGAACCACAGGTGTACATATAATAGCACTCGTGCTGCATGTTTGTTATCATGTAGATCATCAAATAATAGTGTACTCATGGGCAGATTCATACGGTAAGTCATCCAAAAGGCTCCACAAACCCATTCAACCAGTAAGAAGACAGAAAAGGACATAAAGTATGTTTTCCCATGAAGCATCGTTCACAACATGACTGATATCAACACCATGTATTGTAATATAGTTAAAAATGCAATTCAGACTTCAGAATACTATTGTTTAACATGTTTTTCACATGAAGAAGAGAGGACAGTACCAAAGGGAATTTTTCACATTTCATTAAGAGACAGCAAAGATCAGACCAGGAAAAGAAAAAGCAACAAATATGAGCCAAGATAAATTAAGGGATTTTTGCATATATACCCTTATAAAGATCACTCTTGCCAAATAAACCCCTCATTTAGACCTATTATCAAAAATATCCTTTAAATATCCGGAATACTTACGGCTATACCCTCGCCGTAACCCCCATCTGTTTAACCTGGGTAAAGTGTGGGTTAAAGAATAGAATAGCTAACCTACCCCTGGTTAACATTTTCTCCCCCCCCCCCGGGCAGAAACCCTAGCCATGACGGCCTGACATCGCCAATGTACACACACTCCACGAACAGCATCAGCGACATGGCCAGGCATAGAACCATGGCCACCCAGAGTAGGGGCACGATGACCGGCGCATGCACCTGCTGACATACAAGCCCAATCTGCCCAGCCAGGTCATCCCGTGCCCCGTGGAATGCCTCTGGCAGCAGGCTCGTCGACGAGAGGCGTTCAAACCTGAACTGCCCTCCACGCCCGTCACTGACCCACCACCGGTCTGGTACCCACGGCCTCCACCTCCTCTGTTTATCCTGTGTTCGATTTTGGCCTCCCCCATTTCTGGTTTTGGTTCGGTTCTCTTCTGTTCTTGAGTCTCTTTATGTCCAGAAAATGGGCTTGGGGAGAGGGAGGAGGGATATTTGCCAAAGATGGAGAGATTGGATCAGATCGGGCAGAAGGCTGGGATGAAAATGGGCTTGTGCGAGGGCCGCCGTGTTGCCTCCGACTCCGAGCCATCCCTCGCCGATGTCGCCCACCAGGTCCTCCACGGCCTCACCTACCTCCATGGTCGGAAAATCATCTACCGCGACATCAGCCCCTCCTGCCTCCTGATCGACATAGCTGGCCAGGTCAAGCTCGCTGATTTGGGCCTCTTCTCTCGCATCCTCGCACAGGCACTGGACCCACATGGCAGATCGCAGGACCTGCCATGGTCTCCCGCCACCCTGCTGGACCCAGGAGGAGACCAATGCCCTCATCCAGAGGGAGAGGGGGGAGCCTGCTCGCTAGAGGAGGAGAGGGGCGCCGGGAGGGGTGTTTTGGTTTTTTTTTTTTTTTTTTTTTTTTTGGGGGGGGGGGGGGGGGGGTGGGGTTGCTCACCGAGATGGGGGAGAGGCTCTCTCTCTCTCTCTCTCTCTCAGGGTATTTTGGGTATTTCACATACCCTGACCTTTTTCGTGGCATATTCCACCAAATATTTGACTCTCGTTGACAGCCGGAAACCGCAAGGGTATAACGGAAAGCATTCGAGATATTTGAAAGATATTTTTGATAATAAATCTAAATGTGGGGTTTATTTGGGAAAAGTGATCTTTACAAGGGTATATATGCAAAAATCCCATAAATTAATGCTATAATGAGAACCGTGATGACTTCTAGGAAGGCCAAGGTTTTCAAAAAGCAGACCAGGCAGGACCAGGAGTCATATCCTGGTCCCTACCCAGCATGCTACGAGGGGGAGTTGGATAATCTTTGATTAGCATAACAATTAAAACATAAAAGTGGGAAAGCAGACAGGAGCAAAAGAAATTGAGAAAATTTTGAGAAATTCTTTCTTCTCAAAAGAGGATATGCTCAAAAGATTTATAATTTACACAGTTTGAAGATGAATCTTACAGAAATGGCCTTTAGCATGAAAACCCGAACTTTCAGATGTCTAAAACAAGGTACGTGGTAAAAGATACACCAGACAGCAGAAGGCCACTAAGATGCAGGCTAAGTCAGAATAATAACGTTCTAGCATTGTGACACTACAAGAACTAACCTACAAGAGTATTAAGGAAGAAAATGTAAGAAAATGTTTGACCCGTATCTGTCCACACAGTAGCCCTTTTACTGCACGGTCACCAGAAGCCAAAGTATTGATGTAGGAGTGCTTCTATGGGCAAACATCCATATTTAGGGGAAGCCATCCAAAACACTCCAGGTTGCCATCAGTTGAGTAACAAAGAAAAAGATTGCAAGTATGTTTTCTCCAACCTCACTATGGCAAATATTAGCACTGACTACAAACAATGTAACAACAATGAACTATAAGGATTAAGGATATACTATGCATATCCCTACTTGAATTCCAAAAGGATGGTCAGACAGTTTTCACAGTTCCCAGAGGCCAGAGGAGGCCAATGAGTTGAGCTATATTATCTTGACTACTAGTATCAACTATGAGATAACTCAATCTGCTGTTGTGGTAAATAATCAAGATAATGTAAGGTAGCCTTTGGCAACAATACATAGCTAATTTGAAGTACTATCGAACATGAAAAATCTTGACTTCTAAGTTGTTATGTAGCTTCACACGTGTATAACGATGTAGCTCGGCTGATCACACCTCACGTACACCGCAGTACGTGTAGATGCAATTCTCTCACGATCCCTGGTACTCCAGATCTAGTACTTCGACATGGGAACCTCCAGCAAATGGAAATCACGCTCTTGGAGTCTCCCCCCTCGAATGCCTTCAAATGTTGAACCTTAGACTGCAACAAGTATTATCCTCGCTCTAGCGTTCTTGGAATCCTTGGAAACTCGTGGAGACACCTTCTAATAACCTTGATCAGGTGTATTTATAGTATCCCGGCCATCCCCGAAAGTTTTGGCAACAGATCACACCAAATCGTGCTAGAAACGGAAAGCCCGCAATTCACCTAACTGCGATCGGTTGACCAATGCATGGGGTCGGTCGATCGATCTCTGCAGAGATCTGGTCTCCTGAGTTCTGGCAAAATTAGTCGACCGGTCCAAAGCCATCGGTCGACCAAACTCTGTAAAAACTATTCTTCTGAGCTCTAGCAAATCCGGTCGACCGGTCCAAAGCCGTCGATCGACCGGACCATTTCTTGCAACTTCCAGAAAAACTCTGTTGAGATTCAGTCAACTGAACTGTGATCCAGTCAACTTGGACTAAGGTCCTGTCAACTGGACTGTGATCATGTTGACTTGGACTAAGGTCCTGTCAACATATACACCTGAAAAAAACACACAATAGAACCCAAATTAGTATGTATTTAATCCACTAAGTCCAACATACCTTAGATTATATTTCTTGACATTTTTGGGCTCAGTTTGCTGCAATTCCACTCAGGATGAATTAGATAGGCATTAGATGATAGGCATTAGATTCACCAAACAAGTATAGAGTTTTGTTATCATCAAAATCTATAAAGTACATAAAATACAACAATATCTCTATTTTTGATGATGACTAAATTATATTGCCATGAGAGCTTACAAGACAAACAACCATGAAAGAAAGTGCATCGCCATCGCACTCTCGCTCTCCCCCTCTTTTACATACTCTTAGGCCTATGCAACACTTTAACCTTTCTTCTCTCCCCCTTTTTGACATCAGCAAAAAAACAAAGTAGGGAAGTGTAGAGAAGATTGTCAGAGTGGATTCAGTAAGAAGGCAAGAAACGGTGAGGAGGTCGACCTGGAATGGACTAGGTGGGTCAGACCACCAGTAGGTTTTTCTAGCCAGGGGTTGTGTAAATGAGAGAAATTCCTTTTATAAAGAGAGAGTAGCAAGACCCCATTAATAACTTTGAAGGTTTAAAGGTAACAACCCCTCAGTCCAATAATTAAGAAATCTGAAAACAAAACCTCCTACAGACTACATGAAATTAAAACAAGCTCTCACATTTTGCCCGGAAGTCTTCTTTCAACCTTACACATTAAAGAGAAAAGGACCCCTTCAAGAATGACTTTAACTAGTATTAAAGTTACACAAAGTTACACCGTCTAGAGTTTATGTTGGGGAAGAATGCATAATTGATCATTTTTCATTTTCGTTTTGAAGCCAGACTAGTCTTCTTACTTTCAGATGGAGTAGTCATGTTGAACCACACCTTTTTACGTGAGGAGACACATTGTTTAGATGCTAGAATCCCCAATTACTCAGTGGGTTAACTATTCTACTTCAACTCCTTTGAACAGAGGTAATAGGCAACACCTTTTTACGTGAAACAAACCACGTCTTAGGTGGAGTGACCCAGTTACTCAGTGTGCCACATCATTGCTCTACCATTTTCCTTTTTGCAATTTGTATTTCCGAACAGAGATAACTTTGGACATCACCTTTTGACGCGAACCACCTCATGTCTCATGTGAAGTGCATCCGGTTACTCAGTGGGTCCGAGCCATTGCTCTGCCAATTCCCATTTTGACTCACTGGTTACTGCATAATTCCCTCAGAATTCTTCAAGACATATGAATGTTTAAGGTCAATACCCATCTTAAAGTCTTTCAATGGAGTAGGCCTCGTAATATTTAACTTTCAGATCTAACAAAGATCTCCAGACACAATCTTTTAAGACTGTTTTAAGGTCATTAAACCTGTGTTGGGTCCTTCTCAAATCTCCTTAGTTACAGACTGAGCAAGTTATAAACCGTGAACCTCTCAGTTATTTGATGAACCTGACAAAGGCGGGGTACATCTCTCTTTTAAAAAAAAAAAAAAAAGCTTTATTTTCAAACTCCCCCTGAGCTGGAGCACCTATCTGATAGTCACATAACCTCCCCCTGAGAAAATGCAGTCAATTGAACATTCTGAAAGAAGGTGGTTAAGACTACTAAAAAGAAATCAAAAGGTTTTGGATCAGGAATCAAGTCGACAGACCGGAGAAACAGGTTGACAGAGACAAAGAATGATTCCTGGTACAGGGCGGAGCATGAACTCACGCATAGTGATAGTTTCCAGACAGACTTAGTCTATCCTTTCACAGATCACCATTTGATATACCAGGGAATCAGACACAAGCTAATTCAAGAGCATAAATCATTTATAGCAGATTCTTTGATAGGCATTGAGCAAATTTCAGACAAGAGCACCATGGTCATAGAAAGAACAACAGATGGGGGTTCAACTATATCACTGACATGCAGCACACATGCGAATGAACAATCATACAGACATCCAAGCAACCAGAGAAGTTGTTTTTGGTATATTGGACCTTTTTTTGTTTTTTTTCATATATTCAACCTTTGCAAATTCCTAATTCTCTTCTTAGAGTTGTAAACCTGTCTTCATTCAGTGGTTTTGTAAAAATATCTACAAGTTGTTGATTTGTTTCAATGAATTTGAGTTCAAAATCCCCCTTATGCACATGGTCCCTTAAGAAATGGTGTCGAATTTCAATATGCTTGGTTCTCGAATGTTGAACAGGATTCTTAGACGAATGTACAGCACTAGTGTTATCACACATGATAGGAATGCAGTCCAAAATAACATTATAATCAAGCAATTGATGTTTAATCTAAAACACTTGAGCTCCACAACTACCGGTGGCCACATACTCAGCCTCGGCAATTGAAAGAGCCACGGAGTGTTGTTTCTTGGAGCTCCATGAGATCAAACACCCTCCAAGAAACTGACACATGCCGCTTGTGCTCTTTTGATCCACTTCACAGGCTGCATAGTCCGCATCGGAAAAAGCTACCAAATCTACACTACAACTGATGGGATACCACAGACCGAATTCTACAATGTTTGATAGATATTTGAAAATGCGTTTTACAGTCAAGAAATGTGATTCTTTTGGACATGACTGAAAACAAGCACACAAACTAGCAATGTACTGAATATTCGGTCTAGATGCAGCAAGGTAGAGTAAGGAACCAATCATACCTCGGTAAAGTGTTGGATCCACGTTTTTACCTTTTTCGTCATAATCTAATTTCGCCGAGGATGACATGGGGGTTGGCATTGGTTTCACATTCTCAAACCCATACTTCTTCAGCAACTCCCTTGTATATTTGCTTTGGTTCAAAAACATCCCTTCAGCCGTTTGTTTGACTTGCAGCCCCAGAAAGAAAGTAAGCTCCCCCATCAAGCTCATTTCGAACAATCCTTTCATTAGATCTGCAAATTCAATAGAGAGTGCATTGTTAGTGGCTCCGAAAATGATGCCATCTACATAGATTTGTACCACTAATATGTCATTGCCCACATATTTAGTGAAAAGAGTTGAATCCACCATACCTCGTTTGAACTTTTTATCAAGCAGAAATGTACTTAACCTTTCATACTAGGCCCTTGGCACTTGCTTGAGTCCGTACAAGGCTTTTTGTAGTTCGAAAACATGGTGGGGGCGATGGGCATCCATGAATCACGGTGGTTGTTCTACGAACACATCTTCCTTGATGAAATCATTGAGAAAAGCACTTTTTACATCAATTTGGTATAATTTAAAATTCAAGGAACATGCATATGCCAACAAGATACGAACCGCCTCAAGGTGGGCCACGGAAGCAAAAGAGTTGTCAAAATCTATACCCATCTCTTGGCTATACCCTTTGGCTACTAGCTGGGCCGTGTTCCTAACCACCATACCCGCTTCATTCAACTTATTTTTGAACACCCACTTGGTGCTAATTACAGAATGGTCGGTAGGACGTGGCACTAAAGTCCACACCATGTTTCTTTCGAATTGGTGCAACTCTTCGTGCATAGTCATGACCCATGACTCATCTTTCAAAGCCTCATTCACACTATTAGGCTCAATTTGAGAAGTTAGGCCAATCAGGTCTTGATCAAATACATGTCCAAAGGTTGACTTTGTCCTCATTCCATCTTCAAGATTACCTAGGACATTACTTACCGGATGATCACGCATGAACTGCCAATTCTTGGGAAGTTTTGGATCCTCCTCTCGGATATCTTGTAGTTCTTCAAGGGGTGGTTCATCCTCGGTGTTCTTTGCGCTTGTAGGTTCAGTTGGATCAACCTTCTCTTGTGATGCCCTTGCTTGGGGGGCTTCTTGCGTTGCTGATCCATTTTCTGCATCAAGGGAGACACTAGGTAAAGGGATTAGTCTGTGACCAAACTCATCAAAGACAACATGGGGAGTCTCTTCTACAGTCAAAGTTCATTTGTTAAAAACCCGGTAAGCTCTAGAATTTCCTACATATCCAAGAAATATACCTTTATCGCTCTTTTCATCAAACTTACTAGGGTTCGTTTTTCCATTGTTCAAAATGTAGCAAGTGCAGCCGAAGGGTTTAAAGTAAGAGATATTTGGCTTCTTACCTTTGTACAGCTCATATGGAGTCTTTTTGAGGATAGGTCTTACCATAGCTCTATTGATGATGTAGCATGCCGTGCTCACCGCCTCGGCCTAAAAGTACCTTGGTAAACCATTTTCCGTGAGCATGGTCCTTCCCATTTCCACCAAAGTCCGGTTCCTTCGTTCCACCACTCCATTTTGTTCTGGATTCCTTGGTGAAGAAAAATTGTAGGTGTAGCCCTGCTCATCACAAAAAATTTGGAACTCGTTCTGAAACTCTCCTCCATGATCACTCTAAATGTTGTAATAAGGTAACCCTTCTTATTCTGTACTTTCCTACAAAACACTTTGAATTCCATCAAGGCATCATTTTTATTAGCTAAAAATAGAACCCAAGTAAATCTAGAGTAATCATCGACAATGACAAATCCATAAGACTTACCTCCAAGACTTGAAGTCCTAGTGGGTCCAAAGAGATCAAGGTAGAGGAGTTCAAGTGGGCGAGTTGTGGAAACAAGGTTTTTATTTTTGAAGGACACCCTTGTTTGCTTGCCCTTTGCACAAGCTTCACAAACTCGGTCACTTTCAATTTTATTTTAGGCAGACCGATAACCAAGTCATGTCTAGACAATTTGGATATTACTCCAACACTAGCATGCCCCAACCGACGGTGCCATAACCATGCATCCTCATGTTTGTTAGTAACCAAGCACATGTCTTCACAAACCATTTCATTCATGTCCACAACATACACATTATTAGACCTTTCACCTATGAACTTAATTTCATTCGAATTTTTGTTTAACACTATGCAATGTTTTTCATCAAAGATGATTTTGACCCATTTATCACACAGTTGGCTTATACTAAGCAAGTTGTGTTTCAGGCCTTTTACAAGATAGACATTATCAATCAAACTTCTAGAATTCTTGCCAACAGTTCCAAACCCAATGATCTTACCTTTATCCTTACCTCCAAAGAATACAAGTCCTCCATCCTTTTCCTTCAATTCTGAAAATTTAGACTTGTCCCCCGTCATGTGTCTTGAACATCCACTATCCAAGTACCATTTGCCTCCGGTGGCTTCAAGACACACCTGCACACAATCAAAACACTCATGCACGAGTTTTTGGTACCCAAATAGTTTTGGGTCCTTGGTGGTTAGTCCACGAAGCAAGAAAATCTTTTCTAATCCAGACCAAATTCATTTTGCTCAAATTTTTCTTCATAAAGCAGTTTGAATTAACGTGACCATTTACTCCACAATAGAAACAAGTGACATTTGAAATCTTTGAGGTGCGTACTTGTTTTATTTGATTCCTATGAGCATGAACAAATCTTTGTTTCTGCATCTTAGACCCATGATGTGTAGATCTCTTCTTAGGTTTCATATTCCCAGAGTTGCTAGTTGGTACTTGATGTCTAGGAATTTTCATTACCTTAGGAGGTGCGTTTGAAGTACTGGCCACACTAGACCTATGCACAAAAGAGGTCTGAGTTTTCAAATTGAATGAAGTTTTCTTCTCCGGTTTATAGCCCAAACCCTCTCTTTGGAAGTTAACTCTCAGATTTAGAATATCATCCAAGCTTTGTTTCCCTTTCCTAAGTTTATCTAAAGTGACCTGCATGACCTTTATTATGCTTTCAGATTCAGAGACATGTTCCTCAAGAGATGCAATCTTAGACATGAGATTTTCGTTTTCATTCCTTAGCTCCGAATTTTCTTTCTCAAAATTCTTGGCCTGTTTAAGCTCAGTTTGCACATGCAATATGTTTTCAATCTCATCTTCATAAATTGTGACTTTACCAAGCAAGATTTCATGTGCATCATTTAATTTATCCAATTTCTCTTTCAGATCATAACAGCAGTGCATGGAGTTTTTACATGAGTAATTTCATGGAATTTCTTTTTCAAGCCTTTATTCTCATATCTCAATCTCTTATATTTTTCAAACAAAGCAGTATATGCAAGTTCCCATTCTTCACAGGTGAAAGTTTCGGAGTCATTTACCTCATAAGAGTCCTCAATGGCCATAAGACATAGAGAGTCCAAGACTTCCTCTATCTCGCCGGATGACACCTCGTCGTCCTCATCGCTCCACGTAGCGACCATCACCTTGGTTTTCTTGAACTTCCCCTTCTTCAACTTGTTGAGGATCTCAAGGCATTCACTGCGTATGTGTCCCGGCTTCTTGCAGCCATAGCAAATCACCTCACTTGACTTGCTCGGATCATTGTTGCCGGATGATTGCTTCTTCAACAATTTTTTGGTGCTGCCTTGTGAGTTTTCACGCTGCCGAATGAGTTTGCGCATTTTCCTTGTGAGTATAGCGAGCACATTTTCATCATCTTCGTCGCTTTCCTCCTCCGACAATTGATGTTGTGTCGGTGCAGCCTTCAAGGCGAGGCTCTTGTTCTTCTTCACATCTTGCTCATTCCTCCGGATATTTAACTCATAGGTCATGAGAGACCCGATCAACTCTTCCAGAGTAAGCGTCGCCAAGTTCTTGGAGTCTTCAATAACAGTGGCCTTTGTGTGCCATGCAGGTGGGAGTGACCTCAAGACTTTACGGACCAGCTCAAAGTTTGTATAATGTTTGCCGAGACATTTGAGTCCATTTGTGATCTCGGTGAATCTAGCAAACATCTCCGAGATGGACTCCTCGGGCTTCATTCTGAATAGCTCATAATCGTGGACCAAGATGTTTGCCTTGGTCTCCTTTACCTCGGAAGTTCCTTCATAGATTAGTGCAAGGCTGTCCCACATTTCCTTCACGGACCTGCTCAATGAAACACGAGAATACTCATTAGGATGTAAGGCACACTGCATGATGTTCATAGCAGAAAAAATTATCTTAGACTTCTTAATGTGCTCGTCATTCCATTTGCTCTCATCTTCAGGCAGCACGTGAGGACCGTTGTTGATAACCCTCCAAATTTCACAATCCCGAGCTCTGATGAAAACAATCATGTGGTTTTTCCAGTAAGGATAATTAGACCCATCGAAAAACGGCGGCCTGTTTATGGAGTGACCCTCAGCAATGAAGTTGTTGGAAGCCATCTAACCAAAATCTCTCTTCTATGTTAGCAACCTGCTCTGATACCAATTGAAGAGTCGGTATGCGTAGATACCAAAGACTAGATGGTTGAACGATTCGAGAGGGGGGTGAATCGAACCACACCCTCTAAAAATTAAACAAACACGCTCTCGAAATAAACCAACAGTAACTCGGACAGAACGCACTACGCCTCACTTAGCGAACAGTAGAATGGTGATAGAAAAGATGGAAGCACACACCACGAGGGACGCGAGATTTTTAAGATTGGTCGGCCACGTAAACTCACGTGCCTACGTCCACCCCTCACAACAGTGAGGCTTAAGCACACTAGGAACAGAGTCCTCCAACACACACACACATCCCAAACGGGACACACTACCCGAAGGTCAACCACACACACGGCCCAAAACCAACACGTGCACGCAACAATGGCACACACACACGCTCAACAATGTCTGTAGACAGTAAGGGAACGTAAAAACACAGGAGATATGACGAAGAGCATAGAACAAGAAGATCCCCCTATGTAGAAATCGAGCTCGATGACGTATCCGATGTAGCTCGGCTGATCACACCTCACGTACACCGCAGTACGTGTAGATGCAGTTCTCTCACGATCCCTGGTACTCCAGATCTAGTACTTCGACGTAGGAACCTCCAGCAAATAGAAATCACGCTCTTGGAGTCTCCACCCTCTAATGCCTTCTAATGTTGAACCTTGGACTACAACAAGTAGTATCCTCGCTCTAGGGTTCTTGGAATGCTTGGAAACTCGTGGAGACACCTACTAATAACCTTGATCAGGTGTATTTATAGTATCCCGACCATCCCCGAAAGTTTTGGGAAGAGATCACACCAAATCGTGCTAGAAACGGAAAGCCTGCAATTCACGTAACTGTGATCGGTCGACCAAGGCATGTGGTCGGTCAACCGATCTCTGCAGAGATCTGGCCTTCTGAGTTCTGGCAAAATCAGTCGATCGGTCCAAAGCCATCGGTCGACCGAACTCTGTAAAAACTGTTCGTTTGAGCTCTGGCAAATCCGGTCAACCGGTCCAAAGCCGTCAGTCGACCGGACCATTTCCTGCAACTTCCAGAAAAACTCTGTTGAGATTCAGTCGACTAAACTGTGATCCAGTCAACTTGGGCTAAGGTCCTGTCGACTAGACTGTGATCCTGTCGACTTGGACTAAGGTCCTGTCGACATATACACCTGAAAAAAACACACAATCGAACCCAACATAGTATGTATTTAATCCACTAAGTCCAACATACCTTAGATTATATTTCTTGCCATTTTGGGGCTCGATTTCCTGCAATTCCACTCAGGATGAATTAGATAGGCATTAGATTCACCAAACAAGTATAGAGTTTTGTTATCATCAAAATCTATAAAGTACACAAAATACAACAGGCTCCGCCTGACTAATCAGACGATAAGAGTTATCGAGTCGAGACCGGAGACCCGTCGTACCGTGAAGACTACGACGTTAATTACATCTCCCAAGAGAGAGAAGACCCTTGATTAATCGCCAGGAAGAAGGGCCTGATGGCCTGAAATTTAAATTATTATGTATTCACACCAGCATTTTGATATTAATGATAAAAGAAAGAAAATAGAAATGACTTACAGCAAGGCTTTTTAGTTGACGATTATTATCCGTCGTTATTTCGTTGCTTACATGTATATATTTTTGCATTATTATCATTGTTTTAGCATTTTATTATGGTTTTTATTTTCATATATATATATTTTATTGTTATTATTGTATCATTATTATTATTATTATTTATTTTATTTTTATACCCCTTTTTTATCATTTCTTATCATTTCCCATGGTTTCGGTCGCTCGCGACTGTTATTGCATGTTGTTTTATTATTATTATTGCACGAGATCAAACTCAAAGGGGAAGTTCATGTAGAAACATCCAAACCAATTTCTCCATAGATCTTTAAATCCTGACCTCTAACGAAATTTCGACAACATCTCCCCTTATCCCGAAACATGTTGGGAGGGGGGGATGCAGCGGGTGCTAGTCCACAGAAATCTGAGACGGTCTCTTAATTATTCAGGTGTGCATGAAGAAGCAGCACTCGTGCCCATATTGAATGCGGTGCCCCCGAAGTCTAACCTACTAGAGGGTCTGAATCATCCGGGGCTTCTCAAATTGCATTTGCACAAGCTGTTCGACCTACTATTCCTACCATTGACCACACATGGAGGCTCAAAAATGAGCCAGCAGGCCCTTGGAGCAGTTGGGTCTAAAACTGAGAAGCGCCATAAACCCAAACGGTCGATGAGAAAACCAATTCAAATCATCATTTGGGGACTGATTTATGCTGAGAGCACAGCAATGGCACAGATAATCCCCTAAACATGCATTAGCCTGCGGTCCGGCATAGTTCAATACCCTTGGAACTCTGTTTCTGGAGAATCGACGTCAAGACCACGGAGACAGTTCAGAGAATATAGATTAAATCTGGATGTTTGTCAGACTTAAAGAGGGTTCAAGTCCTAGCCACAACGGGGCAAACCCGGGGATCCAAGCCTTACTTACGATGGACATTGTTTCTATACCCCTAATCTCCTGATTTGGGGGCGCCGGAATCACGTTGAAAATGTTGCAGGGAGAAGCTACGGAAGTTCAGGCGGTAAGCTGGACAAGTGTTTAGCCCCTTTGAAGCTTGAATTTCGGCCATGATGAAAAAGAATCCTAGGCCTCGAAATCTCACTCGTAATGGGCATATTTCTGCAGTGTATGCGACGCCGAAACAGAACGTGGGCAGCTTAACGATGCCAACGGGATTGGAGGAAATGGAGGGTCCAAAGATTGCTGAGCACAGGGTTGCCGTGAGCTCTACCTGGAGCCATAATACTGGATTACCAGTGCTCACTACATTCCTTGGAAATAAGCTGAGCGATGCACTACAAATATACCCAACATGGGAATCAAAAACAGGGACCCGTTGCCCTACGGCAGATTCATGCTCTAAAAGACGAGAAAGAGATGTAGGCCTTAGGCCGAAGCTCCCAACAGACTCTCCCTCCCTAACAGCGATTTATAGGGAGGAGATAAGGGATTTTATCTCTTTCGAATGATCATCCAGATGAAACGGAAGGGGGAGTGCGATAGGGCGCATCAATTCATTACGACAAAACGATTTTTGAACGATTTTCAAGTTGGGATCATATCCATGGTATGGCAGACAGCAGACTCCAAGCATAGAGTTCTATAAGGGAAAGTAGAATCCCCCCCCTTATGGAAGATCAAATCACGCTCACTCTTTCATTGGGCAAAACGTAACACACGAAACGAATGGGAATCTGAAGCGCAACGCCGGATCAACAACAAAGCAGAAACCAAATAGGAAAGAAATCGCGTGACAGAACAGGGGAATAGAAATAATAAGAAAAGAGGGGAGAATCATGGAGAGCAGAAAAAGGTGGCCATCGTGATTCCCATATCATTCAAATTTGCATTTTCATTTCTCAAAACATAACAGAGGGTTACAAAGAAAAAGGGGAAAGGGGTTTTGCTAAACAGAGAACCCTTACCTAGAATTAGCTTCCTCCCTTCTCTCGTTTCCTCTTTTTTCAACGCTCTCTCTCTCTGCTCGGGCTCTTCGCCGCTCTTCTCTCCCTCTCTTTTCCCTCTGTCTCTCGCCTTTTTTTTTCTCTGTGTGTCCCTATTCTCTTCTCTATGTTTTTTTTCTCTCTCCCCGTCGAACAAGCGAAGGTCGAGCCTTTATATAAGTGTTTAACCATATGAACCGGCACTGTTCCTACGAACCGGCGTTGCATTCACACAATAAGTGTGAAGGTTTGTTCCGACGCCTAGGTAAGAGGCCGTTCCATTGTTCCGACGTCAGGAGATACCCTGAAACGGCGCCGTTCTACCTCAGCAATTAGCTATATTGGCGACCTGAAATGACGCCGATTCAGGCTGACTGTTGCTTTTCTTGATATCTGGACTTTCACTGTTGGGTCCAAAGCATGTTGACTCTTCCCCTCAGGTGTCTCATCAGCTGTACTATGACCTACTACAATTTGGGCCTTTTTCGTTTTTCCTAGACGTAAGTTTAAGTTGATCCAGCGCCTTTTAGCCTTACGCCGCATCACTATTCTAGGTAGTGTTAGCGTCGTATCACGGCTTTTAAGCCATTCTGGCTGTGGGATTGTGTTGTCGTCTCGTCTTCATAGCCTACTCAGCTTGACTTCACTCCGATGGGCCCTTTACGCATTTTGATGGCTACTCGAAGTGTCTTCTTTAGTCTTATTTTTGTTCGGGCCATGTTTTGTTTTCATGCTTGAACCTATTTTATGATTTAGTGCACCTTTCTTAATGAATGTATTAATCACTTAAAGATCGCCTAGATTAAAGATATAATTTCTACTGAGCTTTCGCTCACTCGGTGTTCCTTAATGTTTTTCATGTAATTTAGATGATGAAATGTGACAAGAGTGATGGAGCGTCCATATGTCATTAGAAGATCTTTCCCCTCTTGTTGTCTAGTTTAGCATTTGAGAGTCAATGTAATTGTCCTATATTAAGAGTTGGAATAGTATTTGAGTCCCTGAAGTGTCATTGTAAAAAACTCCATTTAGAAGTGATTTATCAATAAAATGATGACTTAGTCCATTTTGTCATATTTGGAGTTGTTTACCTTGTTGTTTGTTGTTTACCTTGTTGTTTGTTATTGATTACTTAGTTCCTGTTCCGATTGACTTGTTATAACTGCTGTGTTCCAATATTCCGCATTCGGATTGTGACACTCCCATTGTCACTCTCTCTCTCCCCCTCTCTATCTCCCTCACAGTGAGAGGGAGGGGCCGAGCCCCTCTCTGTCTCCATCTCCCTCACCTCTGTCTCCCTCTCTAACTCTTTCTCTCTCACACACGCACACACAGAGAGGGCTATGTCACTCTCTCTCCCCCCTCTCTATCTCCCTCACAGTGAGAGGGAGGGGCCAAGCCCCTCTCTGTCTCCCTCTCCCTCACTCTATCTCTGTCCTCTCACTTTGTCTCCCTCTCACTCTCTGTCTTTGTCACACGCACACACTCTGTCTACCCTCTCTCACTTTGTTCTCTCACTCTCTGTCTCCCTCTCCCTCTCTCTGTCACACAGACACACGCGCACAGTCAGAGGGAGGGGCCGAGCCCCTCTCTCACTCTCTCTCACCCTCTCTCACTCCCCTCTCTTACTTTGTGTTATGAGATTATGTAATTAACTTATTTGGTTGCTTAATTTTTTTGTTTTGTTATAATATTGTACATGCTATTCTTGTTTAGTGTATTTGCAAGTTTTGCATGTATGACAATGAGTGTTATTCTTGTTTAGGAACGAATGAATTTAAGAAATTTATTGACTTTATATATGCAGTTTTTTTATATTCACTTTTCAAAAAAATGTAATATTTAGACATATAATTTAATTTCTGAATTATTATAAATATTTAATAAAATTTCGCCTCAAACACTTCGACCATCGCCTAGGCATTTCCCTGGTCGCCTCGCTCACCTCACGCCTTTGACTACATAGATCCCAATAGAAAAAAGGGATGGCAGCTGGAAAGGGATTGTCAGCTGTCATGTGTGTGCATGCATCTGCACATAGCCAATTACATGAAACCCTTTTCTGCTGAACAGAAAGACGGGAAAATCCACCTATCCTTGTTTGTCAAAACTAGGAACAAGTCAATCCAAACAATGGAATCCCAAAAGTGGCTGATTTTGTAACCATGATAAACTTATCCATGCACGTATTGAAGAGGTTTCAAAACCTCTTCAAAGGAATGAAGGTTCTTTAGTTTTGAAAATACCTTTTAGAAAGTAATTTAGCTTAGATTTTGCCCAACGTTTTGGCAAATAGGATTGACCATTCCCACCAGCCTCAACAGTGTTAGTCACATCACTCTGACAGGCATAAACCCTCGATTAATGTTTTGTAGTCAAGCGCATGGTAGAACAAACCCATGGACATGCAAGTCATTGAAAAGACAAATATTGTTGAGCCCAAAGCCCTACCAAGGACTTCATAGGTTTTTGAACTACTGGGGTATGAAAGATATTTTGATAATATGGCATGGCCTGGGGACCTAGCTGTATAGAATGTATTGAGCTCTAAAGTCTAAAGTCGGTTTTATTGATTGAGAAGGTTTTAAAACCCTAGGCACATTGTTATAACATCCTTGAGTGTTTTACTGCTCCAAGGGGCATTGTGGTCATTCTTAAGGATTTTAGATGATTTGGTAAAAGTGAATGGCCTCAAAGATTTTCTGGAAATTTTTAACAGACAGTTCTGATTTTTAATGCACTGGAGGTATTTTGGTCATTTTCGCAATGTTGAGGTCATTTAAGAAGTTTACACCTCTAGAAGTCTTCTGATGTTTTTTAGCGAAAGTTTATGCTTTTTAATGATTTATTATCAATTTATATTTTTTGAAAGACGGGGGCATTTGAGTCATGTTTGGTGGGTTCAAACGCTTTGAGAGCATTATGGAGAATTTTTACATGATTCTTAAGTTCTTGGGCAGGTTCCAACCTTTTAAACATATCCTAATTATGATAATGATCTTGAGAGGTTGGGTGTGCTCTGCTTCCTTCTTAAGTCAACTTCAATAATTAACAGCACTTTAGTCATTTGGAGTAGTGTCCTCCAACTGGGGAAGGTGCTAGTCATTTGGAGACTTGGAATCGCATTTTATGAGTGGGGCAGGTGCTTAAGAGTATGAGGTTGTTTGTGTCATGTGAAGGCATTCAATCTTTTATTTGATTTATAGGTATTAAGAAGATGTTGGGTCTTTGAATAATTTGTTAAGCCATTGGTATTAAGTCAAAAGATCAAGGTTAATAGTACCTAGGCGCAAATTGAGTCAAATGATGAAGCCAAGGGAAAAATTAATTGTGGATTTAAATGAGTTTGGTAAAAGCCATGGTGTTTGTAGGTTGATGTATTTGACTATGACCATTAAGAATCCATTAAGTCAAATTCTTTAGGTGGCTTAAGCGAGACCCACTCACGACCCCTAAGAATCATAGTTGTCAAGGAGCCCGCCTAGGCGCCGCTTAGGCGCTACCTAGGCAGGAAGGCGCTTGCTAGCCCCAAGGCGAGTCCACACCTTATTGGGCCATAAAAAGGTGCCCTAAGGCGCTGCTTAAGCGGCCAAGGCGGCCCAAATCGGGCGCCTTCCCCGCCTGGGTCCGCTGACCCGCGCACAGCCCCGAACTGGATCCAGGTTTCCGGATGCAACTATAAAAAAGCATGTTTGACCCTGTTGGCCCCCGATGCCCTTCCCCCTCCCCCTGTTCAACACCCCCAAACCAACTGTTCGCCTCTAGAATTTGTGAGCTCCGTCGTCGGCCGTCCGCCTATCGTCGCCATCTGTAGCCGCCGTTGACACCGTCCGCAACCACCGTCGCCGTCGTCCGCAGCCGCCGTTGACACTGTCGCCGTTGACACCGTCGCCGTCATCCTCTGTCGTCGACCCGTCGCCAACTATTCGGAGGTTCCTCTCTCTCCATCTCTTTCTCTCTCCCGCCCTCTCTCTATCTATCTCTTTGTTCTCTCCCCCCTATCCCCTTCTATCTCTCTCTCCCCCCCACCCCCTTCTACCTCTCTCTTAGCTTCTCTTTCTCTCTATCTGTCTGACAGTGAGACAGAATCCCCCTGTCCCCCTCTCTCTCTCTCCCCCCCCCCTCTCTCTCTCTGACAGTTCTTCACTCTCCCCTGTCCCCTTCTATCCCTCTCTCTCAATCTCCCCCCCCCCCCGCCGCCCCCTTTTGCCTCTCTCTCTCTGTCTAAGACAGAGAGCCAATAGTGAGACAGGCAACAGAGCCGACTATCTCTCTTCTCTGTCCCCCATCCCATTCTATCTCTCTCTCCCTGCCCCTTTTCTCTCTCTCTCTATCTCTCTTGCCCCTCTTTCTCTTCTCTCCCCCCACCCCCTCCTCTCTCAGTCTCTCTTTGTTTGAGACAACGAGTCGACTCTCAGTCTCATAGTGAGACAGAGAGCCAACTCTCTATCTCTCTCTTGCCCCCTCTCTCTTCGCCCCTTCTATCTCTGTAATTTGTATGAGTTTTAATTTGATCTTTGTATGTTCTGAATTTGAATTTGTTTTACAGCAATCATCATGGAAGATTCTAATTCAACACCTAGTTGTATCATGTATGTGATAATTGATGATGTCTTTTTCTTTTTTATATGCTTTATATTATATGTATGTTGTCCAAGTATGATTTGTAGATTTTTGGAAGAAATTGGCAAACATCATGTTAGTATTTTCTTCATTCTAAAAGTCTAATGTCTATTGTTAATTTTATATCAAAATTAATTTGGATATTTTATTGCAATGTCATTTCTATTAGTTTTTATTTTTATGTCCATGCTGGTGTTGTTTCCCATTTTTTAATGATCATGCTTAATTTCTATATAGGAAATTATATACATACATTAATGATCATTTTTTTATGAACTTGACGCCTAAGCGGCGCTTAGGCGGGCACCTAAGCGCTTAGGCGCTCGAGCACCCCAAGCTCGCCTTAGTCGCCTTGTCGCCTTGACAACTATGTTAAGGATCAACTAAAGATCCGTTAACAATCCAAAACCTTAATGGGTTCAATCAGACCCATTGAAATCTAACAAGGATCCATGAATGCACAACCATAAGAATCATGGAGACAAGATGATCAAAACAGAACTTTCATTGATTTTATCCTCATGCAACTGAACAAGGTCCTAACTCTTGGAATGTTCAATAACCAACCGTAGCATAGGTTTTGACGCATTTGGCCTCAGGTCAAGCCTTACAATCAAAGGTCTAGCTCTCTAGAAAGTGCAAGCCTTGAGCTTCTGCTCTTCTTCTTCTCTTCTATGTGCCCTCTCATGAGACCTCCTTGGGGAGTATTAATGAAAGCTCAAGCCGTGAGCTGCTGCACTTCCTCTTCTCCTCGGCGTGTCCTCCCATGAGGCCCCCTGGGGAGTATTCATAGTGGCAAAAGGATCTCTCTCTCTCTCTCTCTCTCTCTCTCTCTCTCTCACAGAGCAAGAAGATACCAGTGATATGCCATTTGCACCTACTCTCTCTCTCTCTCTCTCTCTCTCACACACACACACTCTGTGATGTGTCCTTTGCACCTACTGGCTGCTGCTGTGGTGTTGGCTACTTGGCTCCCGTTTGCACCAACTGCAAGCAACTTCAAGGTCTTCCACATCTTCACCTTCTAGTGTGTTTTCTACACAGTTTTTAATTGACAATCAAGAAAAGTTCATGAAATAACAGAACAATTCAGTTACAAAGCAATTTCTTGTTAGACAGGACACTAACATAATTGCAAAATATTCATAATAAAGACAAAGGTGACACGAAAACAGTTAACAGAATAATTCAATTACAAAACAATTTCTGGTTAAACATCACACTAACACAATTGAAAAGTATCCATAATAAAGACAAAGGTGACACTAAAAAACAATTTCCTTGTAAACAATAATAAACTAAATCTGATGGATATTTGAAACACAACCATACAATGAAAAAGAGAAGCAATCAGACAGCTTTTTAATCAAAAAAGAAAGAAATTCTAGCACATCAAAATAAGATATGCAGACCTTTAACAGTAATAGATTTGAAATTTCTCGCAATTCAGAGGTTGTCAATGTGTCAGAAACTTCCCTCATATCATTTTTACATTGATCCTGTATTGTATGGAAAGAGATAACATACCCTGCCACTGAATAAATAAAATGTACCAGCTTCATGTTTAGAAAAATTTAGTATCCATTTCTAGAGTAAGATGTAAGTGTAGTTATTGAGCTGAAAGAAGTAAATTACACTGCAATTCCTCGCTTGCTTTTTGTGAATCCAGCACCTCTGGGTAACACACATTCAACATCCGAAACCATGGGCCTGCATCATGAAAGTTCAGACCTTAGATGCATATTCAGAAAAATTGCTCACCTCTCATTCAACTATCAATGTATTGACTATTTAATAGAAAACAAAATCCTCATTATACTAGTACTATTTATAAGAATATTGAGATATAATATTTACCAAAACATGGTGGAATATGGACTGGATTGGACGTCCTTAAATTGAAGCATGTTGGCACCACTATAAAACAATTTGAATGGTCTGGCTTTCTGTTTCGTTAATTGTATGCTTCTATATTTGATCCTACGACATTTTGGCATAAACTCACTCAGGTGATAATAGATAGACTATTGAAAATTGAATAAATTCATCATTTTGTGGATTCCACGTAATTGATAGCATGCAGAATATACACTTCTTAAGCTATGACGGATAATAGTAAGGATGCAAGTCGGGTTGCGTAGGCTCAAGTTATAGTCAACCCGAAACCTGATCCAGGTCCAAGGGGATCAACCCTAACCCAACTTGACCCTCAACCCAAAGACATCAACCTGAACCCAGCCCACATGGATTCCACCAGTGTCCAGTTGGGGAAGGTGTACATTTGCCTGCCATCTTCCCTGTTCCACGTCTTCCCTCTCGTCTTCCCAATCCACAGCTCCCTTCAGCCCATTTCCCGAACACATCATTCACATCCATCACAGAACCCAAAAAAAAGAACAAGAAAGCTAGCAAAACATAAACCAATGTGGATCATCATACATGGTCCCCTACTTTGGTCTCCTCTCCTCTGCTCCCTGTCACCATGTCAACCACAATCACAAAGAGAGGGTATTGAGGAAGTTAACTCCAATACTAACGAAGAAAGTTGTCCCTAGAGTCTGCATGCCCTCTGATGACTAGTAATAGAGGAAGTCGATGCTATGGTGGAGTAACACCCCAGACTTTTAGAAAATGCAAAATATATTTATTAATATTTTATGATAAGAGTTTGAGTATAAATATATTAAATTTTCCCTAGCAAAGCCCAATAGATTGGCATGTTTAGTTAGCGTGAGAATATAGACAAAGAAAAATAGATAGTGGAAAATAGACAATATTCAGGTAGATAGATAATGTTTAGAAAAGATAGACGGTGGAAGATAAAAGAAGAAGAGTAGACGATATGAAATAGGCGGAGGAAGTTAGGCGAAGCAAAATAGGCAATGAAAGATTAGGCGGGAGTAAATTAGAAGATAGAAAACATAAACGAAGGATCGTCTAAGTTAGAATTTGGACGATGGAAAGTAGGCGATGACTTAGACGAAAGGAAAAGTTAGACAATACAAAAAGTAGACGACGGAAAGTTAGACGATATAAAAGTAGACGATGGAAAGTTAAATGATGTGAAAGCAGACGATGGAAGGTTAGACGATGGACCGTCTAAATTTGATGCTACAGATAGACACGGCAAACTTACATCATGCAGAATTTAGATGATACAGATTCTGATACAAACTTAGACGATGCGAAACCAGACGATTGAGACTTAGACGCTGCAAATGTAGACAATGTGGTAGGCAACGCAAAAAAAGACGATGCACGCAAATGATGATGTTAGAGGGCGATGCCTTAAGAACTATGGGCAATGCGAAATGGATAATACAGATTTCCATATGGTATAGGTGGACCGCAGGTGGCCTTTGCCAATTGGTTATTGTGAAAAAATCAATAAATAAATAAAATATGAGTTTGACCGTCAGGATGAGATTGGAAAACTTGTGTAAATAACAAAACTGCCCCATTAAGATTGTTATACGTGAGAATATTAATTTCTTATTTTGTTTAGGTGGTGGTGACTGAGAAGAAGATAATACGTAGACGTGTCAACTTATTATTTTTAGATTTTTTTAAGTAAGAAAAAATATTTTAATCAGTTTAACGGTAGTAGAAATTGATCCCTATGGCGGTGTGCCGTTAAGGCCATGGTTATTTAAGCAAGCCAATACTTAATTTTTCTGGCACTTTCAGAACAAGAATCAAATAGGAGAGAGAAGAAGAAGGGAAGATAAGGAGGAAGGAACAGGAAGAATCATTTAAGAGGCCTCCTCTGCCTCTCCGATAAGAAAGGGCAAGGGCATCACGGCATAAAAGCAAGTGTGACTCTCCTTCGGCAAAAAGAAGAAGGACAAAAAATGTCCCACCGGACGTGCCAATTTGTTCGGGGGCACACGCGAAATCAACAGGGGAATAGAAATGAACGATGTGGAAAATGTGGTTGATTTGTAATTTGCTGGATATATGTGTTTTGCGAGCATGCCAGTCGAGTTTCGACAATTGATGCGGAATTGCAATTCAACTAGGATGTGCCTCCAGGGCACGGCACGTGTGCATGGACATGTGGGAGACACATGGATAAGGTATGTGTGCGCATGATAGCTGTTTCGGTAGCTGGCGCAAACTGGATTCCGCGGGTGCAAGTGCATCAAACGTTGTGGGGTTTAGGTACAGGACATTTCTCCATCGATCGAGCCTTTCGACCACAATCGATGTTAATTTACATCAGACGTAATCCGAACACCCTTGTTTCTACTACCGAAGGAAGAGAATCAGGGACCCTAGGAGCCGTAACGTCAAAAGGGTATGATCCGTGCAACAGTGACAGAGCAACAGCAACAGAGCGACAACGACACAACAGGGATGATTGGAGGTGGGGAGACTGGTCTTAGTGTGGGCACTAGGGAGGGCATAGACTCTGGGTTTATGAAACCAAGGCATTGACTCGAAAGGAGGAGCAACGGACACTACCTCAGCAAGGAGCAGGCAGGATTTGGCTTAGGTGTGGGGTCCGTCCGGCTAGTGGACCCAAGGTTGTCAGTTTCGGCCGAAACTGATACGTTTCGGCCGAAACGTATCGATTTCGGTCATACCCGATACGAAAACCCAAGCCTTCACTGTTTAATACCCGAAACTAAAAAGGGTTATCGGTTTCGGGGGAAACCAATATTAGTTTCGCCCGAAACCGGACGGTTTCAGGCGAAACTCACGTGAACTCTCTAAAGAGTTCACGTGGTGTTCTTTCCTTGGAGTTTCGGCCGAAACTGCTCCTTGGCTGTTGCGACTACCGTGCTGCTGCTGCTGCTGGTGCTGTGTTGCTGCGCAGGCTGCTGCTGAGTGCTGCTACTGGCCGCCGCTAGGTGCTGCTGCTGCCGCCGCTAGATGCTACTGCTGTTGCTGTTCAAGGTGCGGACCTGCCAGCCCCGAGCCCCCAGCCTCCCACCACCCTGCTACTGCTAGCCTGCTGTTGTTGCTGCAGCAGCTGCCAGCTGCTGCCAGCTACTGCTGCTGCTACTGCCGCCGCCGGCTGGGCTGAGAGAGGACGGACGGGCTGCTGTTGGCCTGCTGCGACCGCCGGAGGACCGCCCACCGCCTGCTGCAAGCTCTGCAGTTGATTGGGTTGTAAGTTTTTAATTTGAAGCTTAATTTTTGCAACCCTAATTAGTTCTGATTTCAAAATAAACCATAATTAGTTAAAATTAGATTTATGAATAATTAAGTCCTAATTCAATCATAAAAATTGGGACTTTTGTCTAATTCGAGTTTCTTAGCCACAATTGAAGATTAATTAAGTTTCATTGACGAAATTAGGGTGGGATCATGCTGGGATTATATTTTTATGATGGGTAATTAGGACTTAATTGGTAATTAAGACTTAATTAGTTCATAGAAATTGGGGGTTTTGTCTAATTCGAGTTTCTTAGTCACAATTGAAGGTTAATTAAGTTTCATTAACGAATGTGGGGTGAGATTATGCCGGGATTATATTTTTATGATGGGTAATTAGAGTTTAATTGATAATTAAGGCTTAATTAGTTCATAAAAATTGGGACTTTTGTCTAATTCGAGTTTCTTACCCACAATTGATGGTTAATTAAGTTTCATTAATGAATTTGGGATGACATCATGCTGGGATTACCTTTTTATGAAGGGTGATTAGGGCTTAATTAATAATTAAGGCTTAATTAGTTCATAAAAATTTGGGCTTTGATCTAATTCGAGTTTCTTAGCCACAATTGAAGGTTAATTAAGTTTCATTGACGAATGTGGGGTGGGATCATACTGGGATTATATTTTTATGAAGGATAATTAGAGCTTAATTACTAATTAAGACTTAATTAGTTCATAAAAATTGAAACTTTTGTCTAATTCCAGTTTCTTAGCCACAATTGAAGGTTAATTAAGTTTCATTGACGAATGTTAGTTGGGATCATGCTGGGATTATATTTTTATGAAGGGTGATTAAGGGCTATTTGGTAATTAAGCCCTAATTCATTCATAAAATTGGGGCTTTTGCTTTGTACTTACAATTGTTTGTCTTTGAATGTCTAACTTCTTAATGCAGCATCATGCCTAGACGTCAACCAACACAGGAGCAGCAAGGGCAGGAGGATCCGGGGTGGGCTCACCTGTCCTTAGTTGATGCTAAGAGAAGGAAGGTGAAATGCAATTATTGTGGTAGGGAGATATATGGGGGAATTAGCAGAGAAAAGCAACATTTGACAGGGGTAAGAGGAGAGGTGAGACAATGTGACCACTGTCCCCGAGAGGTGCGAGAAGAGATGCGCCAGTGCCTTCTGGGCAAAAAGGAGGATGCAACAAAGGGCTGAGGATGAGGAGGAAATTGCTGAGGAGATTTCTGGCAGAAGGGTTAGGAGGGATGATGATGAGGAAGGCACTGAGGATTCTGATCCAGAGCTGACTGAAGCAAGGGAGCGCGAAGAAGTCGCTCGAAGGAAAGGAAAGGCACCCATGGGTTCAGGAGGGACCTACTCCAGTACAACTGCACGACGTCCTAACATTGGTGCTGCCCCGCAGACGCACAAAACAGGCCCCATAGACAACTATCTCCACAGAAGGCCCCAGGCTACACAACCTAAAATCAAGTCTGCATTGAGAGGGGTCAAAAAATCAGTAGAAGTTGCAGGGCATGCATTTAAAAGTATCTACAAATGGTTTTTTCATGCAGGTGTCCCTGCACATGCAGCTGAAAGCAAATATTTTCAGCCTATGCTTGATGCCATAGCAGATGCTGGCCCTAACTTGAAGGCCCCATCACGTCGAGACATATACAGGCGTGGCCTTAAGGGAGAGGTTTAGGAGCTCCATGACTGGGTTGAAAGCTTCAAACATATATGGAAGGAGAGAGGATGCACTATTATGTGTGATGGCTGGACTGGTACCACGAAGAAGTCTATGATTAATTTTTTAGTCTATTGCATCGAAGGTACAGTATTTGTAACATCTGTAGATGCATCAAACTATGAAAAAAATGCCAATTATTTGTTTCATTTGATGGATGAGATGGTAGACCAAATTGGAGAGGACAATGTTGTCCAAGTAGTGACTGATAATGAAGCTAGTTATAAGGCTGCAGGGAAGAAATTGATGGAGAAGCGCAGACACTTATACTGACTCCCATGTGCTGCACATTGTCTAGATTTGATTCTAGAAGATATTGGGAAGGACAATCATGTGAAGAAGACAGTTGAAAGGGCACAAAGGATTACCCAGTATATTTATGGTCATCCTAGGATATTGAACATGTTCAGGGAGCATGCAAGTGGGGGGCGAGATATCATCCGTGCAGGGCCAACCAGATTTGCTTCAAATTTTATTTCTTTGGAGTCTTTGCCCAGGTATAAGATTGAACTCAATTCTTACTTCTTTATCCTTATAGTTATGATCCGTATTTGATTCAAATTTCATTTCTTTGCACAGGTATAAAAATGAGCTGAAAGCTTTTATGTACCACAATGCCCTGCGGGAATACATCGACAAGTCTAATGTTGATGCTCAGATGGATTATTTGGAGGTCTCCCACATCGTGGACGACAACAAATTCTGGGGCAGGGTCTCACGATACATGAAAGTAGTCACCCCCCTCGTGAAGGTCCTAAGAATGGTGGATGGGGATGAGAAGAATGACATAGGATATCTGTATGAGGCCATGGACCGTGCCAAAATGGAATTGCAAGAGTCCCTTCCCAAAGAATTTGCAAAGTGGTGGAAATTTATTGATCATAGATGGGACACCACATTACACCACGACTTGCATGCAGCTGGTGAGTGATTACTTGTATTGATATATTATTCTTTAGGTTATTTTATATCTAACATTTAGTTAATTATACACAAATGCAGGTTATTTCCTCAACCCTCGATTTATCTACGATGCCAATGCACACGTTGATGGCGAGGTGCTCCAAGGGACTTTAAAAGTCATTGGACGTTTATCGAGGACACGAGAAAAGAGGCTTCAGGCAGAAGTAGAGGTTGACCTTTTTGATTTCATGAATAAGAGGTATAGAATTTACTTAAGTCGTTATGCTAATCTATTACTTAATTTTTGTAGATGGGCCACTATAGAATGAGAATTGGGACGTATTCTGACTCCCAATTACAATACGCAGTAGGAAGAGTGAGCCCAGGTGTACTTTATGTTTATGCTTTATTTGCAATTACATCACGGAGAAATGATTTTTATTTACAACTTATATTTATTTGTTTATGGCTGGTGGAACAACTGACTGGTGGGTAATGGTGAATAATAGAGATTTGGGCAGTTCTGCATTGACTTTCATTGTAATCAGGGTGCTGAGTCAAACCACATCGACAAGCCAATGTGAAAGAAATTGGAGCACGTTCAGCCTTATACACTCAAAGGTTCGTAATCGGCTAAACGCTGAACGGTTAGAGAAATTAGTTTACTGCCACTACACTATGAGGTTGAGAATAAAAAATATGAGGTTGAGACAACAGCTGCGAGACAAACGCATCGCTGAGGATGCCACTGCAGAAATTGATGTGGATGCCTTGTTTGATGATGATAATCCCTTGCAGTTTTGGGTGGAGACACGAGAGCAGGTTGATAAACCCGTATTCGATATTGATGATACAACATGGGCAGAGGGCATACTAGATGAAGATGAGCCAAGAGATCCCGAATTTATAAGAAAATCAAAGAGGGCCAGAGATACTCATGCGCACCAGTCTAGGGTTGTTGATGACACTGAGGAGCAGTTCGAGTTTGAGCCAGCTAGACACTCTGAATCAGATAGCAGGCCAGTCACTCCTAGAATGGTCAAGCCACCGGTCTCCTTAAGAAGAAGTACATCAGTGCATGGGCAAACTGAGAGGACAAATGCTGCTGCTCGAGAGGACCCGGCAATTGAGCAGTTGTAGCAGATTTATGTGAGGCACACGCCAAGGGATAAAGGACTCATGTCCAAGATCACTGAAAAATTGGCACCAAATGAGAAAAAAGCATCCCCAAAGGCTAAAAAGCGACTGATTTCTTGTGGTGATGATGATGATGGTGATCATCCCGGAGGTGTTGCAGGTGGTACAGGTGATGTAGGTGATGCAGGTGGTACTACTGGATACAGTCAAGGTCAGCGAGGATATGATTCATCAAGTTATGGAGGTGGCCAACAGGAGGCAGCGATTTATGGGTCGTGGGGTTATGAACCAGCATTCCAGTTCCATCCACATCCGGCCAGTTCCTCTTCTCAACCTCAAGATTCTTATGCTGATACTGGATTCCAATCAAGCCAACCAAACACTCCAAGAGGGATTCAAAGAGGGATGCAGGACTTGGCTACCTCATTGTTTGGTTATAGTGAATATAGACTATACATGCAACCTTCTTATGGGTATGAACATGAAAAGTCAGACGATGAGGGAGAAGGTTCTTCTAGTTATTATCCATATTAGTGCATCATCATTTAGGTAAGGATCACGTTTATTATACAGTTTGAACCTATTAGTCTTCTTGTGTAATGCACTTAATCCTATTTCATGTTTATTCCCCTGTGCTTGAACCTAATTCATGTTTAGTATGTACTCAAGAATATTAGTTTAACATGTTCAATGTTTGAACTACAATGCCTACTTCATGTTTATTGCACTTAATGCATGTCTAATGAATTTTATGTGATTATTCATATTTTTCTGAATTATTTCTGATTTTTTAGGTTTATTTCTAATTTTTTTTGAAGCTTTTCATTGGGTTTCGGCCGAGTCCGAGTCCGAAACCGAAACCGACATCCCCGCTGCAGGTGATACAGGTGATGCAGGTGGTACTACTGGATATAGTCAAGGTCAGCGAGGATATGATTCATCAGGTTATGGAGGTGGCCAACATGAGGCAGCGATTTATGGGTCGTGGGGTTATGAACCAGCATTCCAGTTCCATCCACATCCGGCCAGTTCGTCTTCTCATCATCAAGATTCTTATGCTGATACTGGATTCCAATCAAGCCAACCAAACACTCCAAGAGAGATCCAAAGAGGGATGCAGGACTTGACTACGTCATTGTTTGGTTATAGTGAATATAGACCATATATGCAACCTTCTCATGGGTATGAACATGAAAAGTCAGACGATGAGGGAGAAGATTCTTCTAGTTATTATCCATATTAGTGCATCATCATTTAGGTAAGGATCACGTTTATTGTATAGTTTGAACCCATTAGTCTTCTTGTGTAATGCACTTAATCCTATTTCATGTTTATTCCCCTGTGGTTGAACCTAATTCATGTTTAGTATGCACTCAAGAATATTAGTTTAACATGTTCAATGTTTGAACTACAATGCCTACTTCATGTTTATTGCACTCAATGCATGTCTAATGAATTTTACGTGATTATTCATATTTTTCTGAATTATTTCTGATTTTTTTGGCTTATTTCTATTTTTTTTTGAAGCTTTTCATTGGGTTTCGGCCGAAACCGAGTCCGAAACAGACATCCCTGAGTGGACCTGGGATCGAGCTAGTATGTGGATGGCAGTCTACTAGACGGTGTTGAGATCGACAGCCGGCGAGGAAGGGAGTCAATTGCCTGACTGGATTACATCACTATATGTTGTGAAAGGCATTGTACGGGGCGTGGAAAGCCCGATTACCAGTTGTGTGCAAGCCACAGGACAATTCCATCATTCATAACGGTCCCCGGGTCATTGCATTATTATGCAGGTATTTCTGCCTTTTGTACATAATGCCCGTTGAAGGACTCATGACTCGGCAGAATGCCGCTCGAGGGGTGCTGTGAGATACCCGATATGGAATAACGGTTTCACCCAGTCGTGAGATTGCTTGCCAGCTCATTGGCGTTCGCCTCTCAGGTGTCATTATTTGTTGTCGTGTGCTGTACTCAGACAAGGAGTTGACGGGCACAGCTCGTGAGGAGCAGTCAAGCGCGGCTCGAAGTGAGCAGTTGGGCGCGGCTCGGAATGAGCAATCGGGCAGGCTGTGACTAAGGAAGTTGACACCATTGAGACTGGGGAAGTTGGGATGCCGTGGGCACCGCTGTGTCTGGAACAGCCATGCGCTGTTGAGACTAGGGTGGTTGGGCGACGTGGCATCGCTGTGACTGGAGCGGCTGGGCCGTTGAAGCTAGAATTGTCAAATGGTGTGACACCACTATAACTGGGCGGCTGGGCGCTATTGAGACTGGGGCGGCTGGATGGCGTGGGCGCCATTGTGATTGGAGTGGATGGGCGCCTTTGAGACTATGATAGTCAGACGCTGTCAGGACTGGGCAATCGTGTGCCGTGGCACCGTTGTGACTGGAGCGACTGAGGGTCGTTGAGGCTGAAGTAGCTGGGCGTCGAAAGGATTGGACAATTGGGTACCGAGGGCACCGTTGTGACTAGAGTAACTGAGGAGTCGTTGAGGCTGGAGTAGTTGAGCGCCGTTGAGGCTATCGCGGTCGGGTGTCGTAGGCACCGTTGTGACTGGAGTTGTTAAGCACTGTTGAGACGATGGCAGTCGGGCGTTGTTGGGCCTGGCAATCGGGTGCCCAGGGCACCGTTGTGACTGAAGGAGTTGAGCGTCGTTGGGACTATGGTAGTCGGGCGCTATTGAGACTAGCGTAATCATTAAAGCTGGAAATCGGTGGGCGCCGCTGAGACGGGAGCCGGGTGGGCGCCGTTGAGGCTGGAGCGACTGGTGTCGATAAGGCTGGAGACCGGCGTGAGGAGTTTGCAATCAGCGTGACAACTCCTCGTGATGAGGGTGGAGCCCAAGCATGTTGTCTAAGGAGCGTTGACAATAATGGGACCCGTCAACAGGGCAAGCCGAGGACTATCTTCCACGTTTGAATGCGGTCTTCTGGGTGGCCGCGTTCTGGATGAACACGGTTGGCTAGGCAGTCGCGTTCTGGTTGAACACGATCATCTTGATAGCCACATTCTGGTCGCTACTTCTAGGCAGAGTGCGTGCATCAAGACAGGGCCTGGGTCGAGCGTTCTCATCAAAACGACATCTGGGCAGGGCACTTTCATCAAGGCAAGGACTTGACATGGCGCTTTTATCAAAGCGGCGTCTGGGCAGGGGGCTTTCATGGAAGCGACATCTGGGCGGAGCGCTTTCATCAGAGTGACGTCCGAGCAGGGGGTGTTCATCGAAGCGATGTCCAGGTAGGGTGCGTTCATCAAGGTAGGGGTTCGACGCTATGTCTTGCATCAAGACTTATGAACATGCCCTCGTCCGACAAAAAGGCTTGTGTCTTGGCTAAATGTCGTATAAGGGACAATCATGCGTCATACCCTCGAGATGTGTCTAACCGAACAACAAACCAACAAGCCAAGCCTTCGCTGAGTCGCTCACGAACTCGAACTATGGCTGCTTGTGCGTCTAGGGAGTGCTGGTTAATATGTGTGCCATCTGGTTGGCGAGCGGGACAGTCGGTCATCGGCTCAGAAAGAGTGGGCGACGAGTGGTTCCATGACGTTGATGGTTCCAACATGAGAGCATTCGTGTCGTTCCCATGACGCTCCATACACAACATGGGAGGCTCGTGTGAATTGGCTAGACGCCATGTGAGAGATGTTGAAGTGATACACCCTTGGTGTGTATTTAGCCAAACAACACACGAACAACCATGCCAGGTTACGCTCAACGCCTTGTGCTGCTTGTGCTGGTCCGGTGCTGAGTTGAGTACTCAATTCTAAGTGTCTTGACCCTTGGCCTTCCAGGGGGTTTTATAGGCTAATGGGTTAAGGGGGTGTGGAGTACCCTACGTAAAGGGGTTGAGAAAGTTGGGTTTACGCGGGGAGGGAGTTGGCCCGCGTAAAGGGCAGGTTTTGGGGGGTGGGCGCTATCCCACGTAAAGGGCGTAGGTTTACATGGGGCTGGCTGAGAGAGGCACATGTGTGGGCCCGGGTTTACACGGGGTTGCTGGGTTTAGGCGGGCTGGCAAGAAGAGAGAGAGGGCGCAGGTGGGTCCCACAAGGGGTTACGCAGGTTGGTTTAGGGGGGCTAGGTTTAGGCGAGCTGGATGAGGAGAGAGAACGGGAGCTGAGGGTTTTAGGCTGGACTGGATTGAGGAGAGAGACGGTGGGCCCCACGGGGGGTTTACGCAGGGTGATGCGCTATCCCGCATAAAGGGGGTTTAAGCGGGGAGGTTTACGCAGACTGAATAGAGGAGAGAGAAGGTCGCGCTATGGGCCCCACAAGGGGCTTACGTAGGGTGATGCGCTATCCTGCGTAAAGGGGGTTTACGCAGGGAGGTTTACATGGGCTGGGTAGAGGAGATAAGGCTATGTTGTGGGCCCCACAGGGGTTTAGGCGGGCTGGTTTGAGGGGCTTTAACCGGGATAGCTCCCTCATTTCTCTCGTGGGCCCCACAGGGAGTTTAGGTGCGCCAGGAGAATAGAGAGGAGTGTTGGATTTAGGCGGGGTAGATCCCTCATTTCTCGAGGAAGCCCCACAGGGGGTTAGGTGGGCTAGCGGCTCCAAAGCCCAAATGTGACTTTGATGTTGGAATCACCTGCGTTAGGCCGCTTGCAAAAGGCATGTTGGGGAGTCCCTCTCTGCCTTTTTGTCATACGACGTGTTGACGCGGCGGGGTGGCTAGGAGTCCCGGGTTGGCCCGGCGACTGAGATGTGGGCATGATGATGCCGCTTGCCTGGTAGTCGGGGGTGATCCCCGCTTGTTGGTGAAGAGTCGTATGATACGACGAGTGGCTCTGGAATCCAAGTTGGACTCGATGGTTAGAGCCGTCGGCGTTGTGCCATGGGCATGGTGTTCAAGAATGATTCTCACTTATCTGTAGGGTGCCGTGGGACACGGCAAGTTGTTTCGTGTGATACCGTATGCAGGGTGTCCGGGAGTAGCCCCCGAATCTTCACAGTTTGTTGCTTGACGCGGCAAGTTGTCCCGATCCTCGTGTCTGATCCAGCCGTCGGGAAACTGGTTGGCATGATGTCGTTTGCTCAGGGGTGATCCCCGTTTAGTTTGTTATGTTATGCCGTTTGACAAGGCGAAATGTCCCGATTTCTGGGGAGTAATTTCATTCGCCTAAATCCCGATTAATTCGAGAAAATAAGCGGGTGCAATAGTAAGTCTAATCTGATTATTGCTTATCAATTTATTTTGCCAGTTTAAGTTAATCCAACAGAACTTGTCAGTAAAACTAATATAGAATTAAGTACATGGACAGTGCCACCTTAACGGGGTGTGTGAAAGGTGCCCTGGCAACGCGGATCCGCTGTAAGAATTACACACAGAGTGCCCTGACAGTAAACGTCTGCTACGGGAATTAGACCCATGATTTGAAGACAACGGACTTTTGTAAGAAGTCGAATAGTGCCTTTCGTCTGGGCGCTATGGCATATGTATATGTATGACCCTTTAGGTTGTACTTTTGACGCATGGCCGATATGTGTAACTAATTTGGCATACGAAATTATGATATGTTCTGTAAGATTTGCTTATGTTATCTAATATGTTCAATAAGCCATCTATGAATTTGAATTAATTGATAGACAAAATGGATAATTCAGAATATTTGCACATGCGTTCAATGTCTGCTTTGTTTTGTAAATTATATTCCTTGAATCTATGTTATATATTAAAGATCTCCTGAAAAAGGGTGGTAAGTTTAGAAAGGTGGTATGTAGTTTGCAAAAGATGTTATGTAGTAAGCATGTTACTAGTTTTGATGCCTATTGAGTCTTAGGACTCAAGTGTGTGATTTAACTATTTTTCAAGAAATCAATAACTGTGTGACTTTTGGACTTCGACGTGAAGCAGGTCGGAGAGAAAGATCCGGGTATATTGGAAACTCCGCTGCCTACGTAGATCTAAGTTTGCCCTCGTAGGTTTAATTTTATTTAAGTGGGTCTAAGTCCTTTTCGGATAGTGCATGTAAATATGATTTTTGGGTTAGGCATCAGACAAATATTATTTTGAACAAAGGATTGTACAATGTTGTATGTGATGTAAATTATAATAGATTTATATTTTATTTAAATGGTATGGTCATATTTTTGAAGAATAAATGGTTTGGCCTTTAGTGCCTTGCAGTAATTCTCATCTTGCAACGTTTGTGTTTGTTGTGACGTCCTTAGACCGAATATCGGGTCTCGGTATGAGGGCGCCACAAGTGGCATTGAAGACCTCACCAATCCTCAGAAGTATCACCCAAGAAGAGCAAAAGATGCTCATGGGTATAACATCCTTGGACCCATCGATCTCGTTCACCTTGAAAACGTGCATCCTACTCTCCCCCAACCATAATGACCAACATTTGGAATCCAAACCGAATCCCCAGCTCTTGCAACAGGGTTTATTCCTCTAGGGTGTCTAACTGCCACTACATGAGTAGGATAAAGACCAGACATAGAGGAGCATGAAGCACACAGGAACATGAAGATGGTGATGAAGCCTTCCACATAGAGGAGAGGTAAGGATGGGAAGGCTAACATGAAGGAGGAGTGCAATTAAAGAGGCAGATGGGTGACGAGAGTAGGGTCAATGGATAGGGTAAAGGAAAGAGATGAGGGGAGCAGACCAGGTGCAATGGATGGAGGAGGAGAGGAAGGGGAAAGACTAGGGGAGGAGTTCGGATAAAGGGAAGGTGGGGCCCAAAAGCAATGCCATAGTCGGTTGGGAGAAAATTTGGGAGAACCAATTTGGGTTAGACAAACGAGGAAATTGTGGACTTGAAGTTAGAGTATTGGATCAAGTTGGGTGGTTCTTGGACAACTCAAGTGCTTAACCTAATCCAACCTAAGGGTTCATTAGGATGAGAACTTGTTGGGTCTAATCCAATCTAATATGTAAAAGATTAGGTTCAACCCAACCCATTGTTCGGCATTTCATGCGGAGAAATTCGCTCTCGATCCATTTGTTGGATGAATATACACACATTTTAGCATGCATATTATTGATTCTGCAAGTTTGGGTTTATCAGACGATTAAGGGTTCGGATACTGGACAGCTCCCTACTGAGTGTAGTCGATGTTTATTTACATCGACATAAAATCTGAATACCCTTGATTACCTGTTATGGATTTTGTCTAATGGATATGATCTTAATGAACGTCCATTAGAGATGCACTCTTGTAAGAAAATTTGAAGACTTCCATTCCTTGGACAAGCGGAATTTGGATTACAATCGACCTCTTGAGACCATTACATTTGGCCTCGATTATGTAATCAGGTCTTCGAGTTTATATCCGATCGCAGCCCGACCGTTGGGTTTGCTTCTATTCGCGATTGAACCTTTGTATTGCTTCCATCGACGATCAGACCACTGATTATACTTTTGGTCACGACCGGACAATTGATTTGCCATTACCCGCAATCGGATGGTTGGATTTGCACCCGGCCACAATCGGACTGTTGAATTTACTTTTGGTCAAGATCTGGCCGTCAAGTTTGAATTTCACCATGATCAGACCCCTCTTGGGTACATCTGCAATTCCTTACCCTTCTTGAATATTTCTGCAATTTTTTACCCTGTCTAGGTATATCAACATATTTTGAGCCACCTTGAGTATATTTGCAATTGTCGACCTTTTTTGGATACTTCTACAGTTTTCTGGTTCTCTTGCACTTATCTGTCATTTCTTGACTTCCAGGGTATATATGCAATTTCTCAGTTCTCCTGAACACCACTGTCATTCCTTAACTATCCTAAGTGCTTCTGTCATTCTTAACTTTTCAGGATATTTTCGTCATTTCTTGACCTTTTTGAGTGTTTCTGTCATTTTCTAACTTTCATGGACATTTTTGTCATTTGTTGACTTTCCAAGATTTATTTGCAACCTACACCCCTTTCTAAGTATACATTAGGGCTATCAATGGGCCGGGCTGACCCGACACGCCCACAGGCCTAGCCCGATTTCGGGCCGGGTCCCAAGGTCTTTTTCGGCCCGTGGGCCTTTAGTCGGGCCTAATAGCCCTGCCCGACTAGGCCCGCGAGCCAGGCTCGGGCTTTGAGTTCGGCCCGCGGGCCGGCCCTGTCCGTTCTCTTTTTTTTATTCTCACTTCAAATTTTAAAAACTAATTAATTAAAATAATATTATTTTACTTATTAGAAATTTTAAAACTATCTTTTCACATAAATTATGTAATTAATATCAAATTTCTAATTAATTTAATGAGATTATAAATTTTATTTTTTTTATTTTTTATTTAAGTTGTCAGGCGGGCCGGACTTTAGTCGGGCTTTACATTTTTTTAATAGTGTCGGGCCCGGGCCGAACTCGAGCTTTAATATTAAGAAGTTGGGCTCGGGCCGGGCCGCTCGGGCCGACTTAAGCCCGGCCCGGGCCCAGCCCATTGACAGCCCTAGTATACATGTAATTTTCTCCCCCCTTTCTAGGTCTCCAAGCAATTTTCCCCTGCCCCCTACTGGGTATATTTGCAATTTTACTCCCTTGATGGGTCTCCTGGGTATAATGGTCATTGGCCATAGAAAGACACGTGGATTGGTATGGTTAGCCTTAAGTTAGACTCAGAAGAACGTACACCGCTTCAGGGAATTGACATGGTCCCACTCCACCGAGTAGTGTAGAAAGCAAGATATGCAAAATCAAACGGGATCGGATCGGATCGCCCGATCCGATCGGATTTCGGGCGAAACAACCCGATCCTGATCCCATCTCCACCGATCCAACCCGAGATCAATGGGATCGGAGATCCTGGGCGATCCGGCCGATCCCCAGTTGGAGCCATTTGAAATTCAAAAAGAAGGGGTTTGGGGTGGAAAGCCAACCAAAGGGTTTTTGGTCCTTGGGACCTTTTGATCGGGATTTCCCTCTCTCTCACACACACACCCTTTCATTTCTCTCGTATTCCACTCTCCTAAGCTTCTTCCTCTCCAAGTTTCTTTCACATCTCTCTCTCTCCCACACACACATACACACTCTCACTCTCTCCTCTCTCAATCTAAGTTATTTGCTGCAAGAATATAATTGATCAAGAGTGATTGGTGTCAAAAGATTACTTCTGAGCTCAACTAGGACCATTTTCTCCAAGAGATTTTTGAAGGTAAGTCTCTTTCTCTCTCTAGAAATATTTTCTTTCTCCTCAAAATTAGGCTTAGGAGGTGATATTTTTTTTCTGTTTTCATTATTTTGTGCTCCCCTAACATTGTTTAGCACCCCACCATCGTCCACCCTCTCTCTAGGGCTCTCTTTCTCTATCTAGAAATATTCTCTCCTCAAAATTAGGCTTAAGAGGTAATATTTTTTTCTATTTTCATTATTTTGTGGTCCCCTAACATTGTTTAGCACCCCACCATGGTCCCCCTCTCTCTAGGGCTCTCATTCTCTCTCTAGATGTATTTTCTCTCTCTTCAAAATTAGGCTTATGAAGTGATTTTTTTTTCTGTTTTCATTATTCTGTGCTCCCCTAACCACGTTTAGCACCCCACCATCGTCAACCCCCTCAATGGGGCTCTCTTTCTCTCTCTAGAAATATTCTCTCTCCTCAGAATTAGGCTTAGGAGGTGATATTTTTTTCTATTTTCATTATTTTGTGATCCCCGATTGTTTTAATTATTTTTTTTCTCTTTGCATTGGCTGAAGGTATGGCATCTCCTAGTGGGCAACAAGAGGAGTCTTCCACCGTCTCACGTGGCGACCCGGCATGGAACCATTGCACACTTGTGGACATGGCAAGTAGGAAGGTAAAATGTCGTTATTGTGGAAAGGAAATGTCCGGCGGTGTTTTTCGTTTGAAGCAACACCTTGCACATGTAAAAGGAGATGTTAAGGGTTGTGAGCGTGTTCCGATGGAGGTGAGAGCACAATTCAAATCTCTTTTGGACAAGCATCGGGCTGAGAAGGCAAGAACGGTAAAGAAAAATGTTACAATTAGGGAGGAGTTAGCACGTCCATCTAGTGGACCCGGCATTCATATATATGGGGTTGGTCATGAACCTGAGGAAGATACAAGAAGAAGATCAACTTCGTTTGAAGATTTTGATCCAAGTAAGAATTACTTACATAAGATAATTGTTAATCAAATCCATTTGTCAACTTTACCTTATTGACCATGCCCAATTATCTCTCTTAAGGTGAACTTCGGTGTGGAATGGAGGTTAGTAGGAAGTCATTTGCTGAAGACAGATATTATAGGGAAACAGGCCGTTATGTGGGCGAAGGCAGTGGATCTGGACAAGGCAGTGGAATTGGACAAGTCAATCAAGAGGTTCATGATCTGACTAGGGATGATGACCCTAGAGTGGGCCCTATTGACCCTTACCTCACTAGGGCGAGGAACAGGCAGCCAAATATCACAGTTGCATTGAAGAATTTGAAGATTTGCAAGGAAAAGATTGGTCGTGCAACCTCTAGATGGTTCTTCTACAACAGTGTTCCGGCAAATACTGTCAAAGGGCCTTACTATGAGAATATGATTGACACCATTGCAGAGGTTAGTAAGGGAGTTCCGGGGCCAACTCCGAAGGAAATCTACAACACTTATCTATCTCAAGAAGTGAGTGACTTGAGGGAATACATCAAGTCCTTTGAGCGGATATGGGATGAAAGAGGCTGCACAATAATGACTGATGGGTGGACATGTATAGTCTTATCTTTGCATGTATATGGAGTCATAGATTATCATCCATGATTTTGATCTTAACGCTTTCATATTCTCTATGGTGTATAGGCATTACCAGAAGGACAATGATCAATTTTCTTGTGTACTGTCAAGCTGGGACGATCTTCATGAAGTCGGTGGATGCTAGCGGGCATATTAAAAATGCCGACTACTTGTTCAAGTTGATGGATGAAATGGTTGAACAAGTTGAAGAGCATAGGGTGGTGCAGGTTGTGACAGATAATGCGGCATCATATAAATTGGCTGGCCACATGTTGATGAAGAAGCGACAACACCTATATTGGGTGCCATGTTTTGCACACTCCATAGACTTGATGTTGGAGGACATGTGCAAAGATGAAAAGATCGCAAACACTGTGGCTTCTGCTCAATTCATCACAACCTATGTGTACAATCATGGTTGTCCTTAAGTTGATGCGCGAGCATACTGGAGGGAGGGAGCTCATACGTCCGGGGGCAACTCGATTTACCTCCACATATATATCTTTGGAGAGTCTACATTCTCAGCGACGTCCCTTATTGCAAATGGTTTCCTCAAAAGGTTTGGAGGAGTGGCTTGGTGTCCATGCAAAACAAGATGTTCGAACCAAGGGGAAGAAGGTGGAAGAGTTGATTGAAAACAGAGGCCTATGGAAAGACATCAAGATGGTTCTTAGTGTGGTGGAACCAATTGTCAAAGTCTTAGAATTGTGGATGGTGATAAGAAGGCGGACATGGGGTACCTATATGAGGCAATAGAGAGAGCAAAGGAGGAGATTCAAAATCCAACCCTAAAACATATCTCAAGTGGTGGGACATAATTGATGAAAGGTGGGACAAAACTCTCCACCATGATCTTCATGCCGCAGGTAATTGCAAAATAAATTATCTATATTTATCTATTCTCCTATGTTAAGTCATTATTGACACAACTCTTCCAATTTACAGGTTACTTTTTCAACCCACGGTATCAATATGGCCCAAATGTGAAGAATGATGATGAGGTCTTAAATGGGATAAAGAATGCCATTCAACGCATGCTAGATGATGAAGATCGAGCAATTATAGCATGCAACAAGATGCATGATTACATGCTTAAGTTGACTCATTTTGCAACTCATCGAGCACAAAGGGCAGTGATGTTGCTTAGCCCCGGTAAATTTTATAATTGACATCTTTACACTTCTTTTTCATTGGTTTAAGTCTTGCACATCATATTTACAAACAACCTTTTATTATGCAGCTGATTGGTGGATGGACTATGGCAAGGCCCCTGGATATGAGGATCTAGCATATGTTGCTATCCGGGTCTTAAGCCAAACAACATCCGCATCTGGGTATGAGAGGAATTGATCCACTTTCTCTTTGATTCATTCAAAGCAAAGAAATAAGCTCACATCCTCAAGATTGGAGCAGCTTGTATTTTGCCATTACAATATGCGACTGAAGATAAAGAATCTCCAACGGATCTAAGAAGGACAAAAGGAAGAAGCTAGGTGGAGAGATGAAACTATGGGACAGCCTACCACACAACCTACAACAACCGAAGAGCCCATAGACTTAGATGACATTTTTGATGAAAAAAATCCTCTCCACTCATGGGTCCACGCAAGGATGGCAATGGGTGAAACATAATTTGATCCAAATGATCGAGCTTGGGCTGAAGGTGAGTTAGATGATATTCCATTATCAGCAACATTTCAGCTTCCAACAAAAAAAATGCACAAAGGCAAATTAAAGAAGAAGACCTCGGAAAGTACAAGCAGAAATCCCATTGACATTGCTGATCTAGACACCATAGAAGAAGGGGATGAAACACCTTCTCCAGATGGCACCATTGTTTATCAAACATCAGATGATTCCACTTCAGCTAGCAGTCATGATGATGATGATGATGATGATCCTAGCCACGGTGGTACAGGTGCAGCCATTCATTCATTCCCAACATTCAAGGTCAGTCTCCAAAGGGATTGTATTCACCGAAGAGCAACAATTCAGCCATGCTACACAAGATAAGGATCATAGTAGCAGGACAACAAAAAATGTCTCAGTTGGAAAAGGGAAACAAAAAGTTCAATCTGTGCATCCACCAAGCACAACACTTGAACAAAGTATTGAAGACACAGGCTACAATCCAAACTTCATTCCTTATAGGCGAAATTGGTTGAGGAAGAAGAAGGCCATGAAGGAAGAGTTCCTCCGAAGGGCAAGAGAAACATGTGAAAATTATGGCCAGCAAGAGTACAACATATCATCTCCTGCACAAGGTTTGTAGACTAACTTTGTCCTTACATTTGAAAATGCTTGAAGACTTATATATCTTCTAATTTTTAATTATTGTTTTTTTAAAGGAGGAGGGGATTATACTTTCCCTGAAGGTTATTATGGTTACCCCCCCTCTGATGTATCTTCTTACTCAAGATGAGGATATTATGAGCATGCTACCTATCCATCCTATTCAGACACATCATCACAACAATCAACTGGAGGTAGCTACCAAGTCCCCGAGATCCCCGGTTGGACCCCTATCATGACAGTGTACACTAACACCAAGGAGTATAATCAGTATCTCATGGACTATCAACTCATGTATGCCACGTACATGTCATGGAATGACTATGTACAATATGTAGAAAACTCTTTCAATATTCGATTTCAATGAATGAAAGATAACTCCCATGAAATCATTGTATTATTTGAGTATGCCACTTATTTCACAAAAAGATTAACAAATGTCAACTATTTCACATAAAATTTGATATAGATCTATGTTAGAATGTTTTTTCTATTTTTTCAGATTTTTCAGATTTATTTTGATTTTTTTAGACACTTATATCCCTAGCCAAGTCAACTGGCCTGACTCGGCCGGGATCGGCCGATCCCACCAACCCGGATCGGTTTGAGACCGGGCGATCCGATCCCGATCCCCGATTCCGCCTTCCTTGGTAGAAAGTGTGAACTTGCATAAAGACATTTTTGGTAATTTTGGAGTGGATAGGAGCTTTGTGCAATTTCCAGACTGAGTAGGGGCTCTTATGCAATTTCTAAACAGGCCAAGACCATTTAGGTAATTTTTAAAAAGTTCAGGGGTATTTGTGTAATTCTGAATAGACCAAGAGTATTTTTATAATATCTAGATTGAACAAGGATTTTGTGTAATTTTATACAGATAAGGGTATTTTTGTAATATCTAGACTGTGCAAGGGTTTTATGTAATTTCAACATAAGACACAAGTTTCTCCTTGGTGGAGCACAAGACACTTATGAGATTGATTCTCCTTCTTGAGTTACCAATGACTGCGATCCAAGAAATGCCACAAAGGGCATAGCTACCATCATAGAGGCATATTGCAAATACTCTTGCTTGGGCTATTAGAAGAAAACAAGGCACAAGGCCTTTAGCTGCTCCTTGGTGGAGGCTCCATTGGCTCCCTCTGGGTGTGTGTTCGCTCGCTCTCTCTCTCTCTCTTTGAGACCCCCTTGGGGGTTTTTATAGGCAAGGGATGGGGAAGGGGCTATCCCGGACCAGGTGGAAGCCATGAAAGGATCACCCGGACAGGGTGGAGACCTTGGTAGGGCCACCCCAATCGGGTGGAAGACTTGCAAGGGCCATCCGGACCGGGTGGACTCCTTGGGGAGCCTAGCCAGTCCGGGTAGGCTTCTTCCTCCCCCCCCCCCCTTTTCTTTTTTTTTGTGTTATTTTGCAGGTTTCAACACTCGGGTGGACCCAACCAAACTTGCAAGCATGAATAAAAGAAGAAACTTATTAGGCTACAATGGGAAGGTGCTGGCATTTCAAACTTCAATGCGACAAACTCACCCTTCCCTACAAGTGGTTTCGGCGGTTGGGATAACAATATTGACTTCAGGAGGCATCACTGAGAGAAAGCACTACAGGAGGGACACCCCCCTGTCACGTCACACAACATCTCGTGCCTGTGGGCTCTTATTCTTAAGGCAGCTGGTATCAGAATTTCTGTACACGTATGGACTGGGAGGAGGACTAAGGGTTGAACAGAACCCCTCAGCCTCTCCTCCCTGGATCCATTCAGCATCACAAATGATAAGGACATAACACCATCTCACTTGCAAACATTTAAAGGGAGCAGGCATTCTAACGCCATCTTTTAGAAGTGCACTCCTAGAGGAGGAGGTCAAATCTACAGACAATGTAATGGAAGATGTTCGAGACCCGACCTCAACCCAAAACCTAGGAATTAAGTTAAGGGAATCCTTTACATATATAGAGGTGAGATTCCCATGAATATCTGATGTGGGACTAAACCACAACACCCCCCCCCCTCGTGCCAAACCAACCGGTTTGGGGCACATCAGAGGTAAGGCCAAGTGTCCACATATGGATTCAATGGCCAAATCCGCTCTAACACCATGTTGAAGGCCCGAACTCAACTCAAAACCAAGGTATTGAGAGAATCCTCTACATCTATAGAGGTGAGACTCCCATGAATATCAGATGTGGGACCAAAGCACAACAGAAGAGATCAAGAAAAGGGTGCTGGTCTAGGAAAGGTAGGGCTGAAAACAGGTCGATGATGGAAATGGAAATGACACCTACACCAACATTTCCTATAAGAATTATCGGAGATGGAAATGGAAATGAAAATAGGCCTTAAAGCGGAAACGGAAATGGAAGCTTCCACTTCCAGTATCATTCCATAACACCACTTTCATGTACTTCTAAATTCTAACAAACATTCTTTCAAAAATTAAAAGTTCACAAGGCCATAGAATATAAAAATTCTAAGGGTCTATTTATCCACAATAAAAACCCATGAGCTTTAAATTTAGAAAATTTTCTACTTTACCTATCTTCATAACCATTGGCTGTGAGATAGCTCCCATCCAATAGTCCAAAAATCATCTATTTATTAATAATATATATTATATATAACTCACATATAATATACATGTACATAATACATATGCATATATATAATTATATTTTACTTATCAGAAACAAAAACGGATAATCAGATGCAATCCATTTCAAACCCCTATAAATATCAGAGTTCCCTTTTTGTTTCCTACAAGCTATTGGATGCTCCTTATCAAAGTTCTGTATCCATTATCTAAATTGGAAACAAAAACAGGAGTCAGGTATCCATTTACAGCCCTAAGGAAGAGATAGACCACTAGATTCGACAATGGAAGCATGAAGGAATTACTCAATGAAGTAAACATATCAGTCTGATTGGAAGGGCAGTTTGGACTCCATCCACACCTATCAAGTTGAAATTTTTGGTGTGGTGGGTGGCCAAATTGAGACATCCTAGATACGTCAGACCAGCACCATTTATTCCTCACATAACTGGGCTTTGCAAAGCGGGAGTCATTGGTTCACCTTCTGGTTTTGTGTTCTTTCTCCGCACCATTTGGGATGGTGTTTGTTATATCATAGAAATCAACAGGCATCACCATCAGATAAGGGTGATCTTTTCGAATACTGGAGAAGGCGATGGAAGACCATGGTTGATAGAAAGGGTGTGGTTGATGCTCCTTCATGCACAGGTGCTTTGTACAAAACAAAGTAGCAAGATCTTGAGAAGGATCTAAAGACATGTAGGTTTGTATTGGAAAATTTTGCATTTGGATGAGAGTCTGATGTATAATGTTTTGGGTGTCTACGGACTTATGTCAACAAAGGGTCGTGCTGGTACACAGCCCTCTTTTGTTAAAGCAATTGTGTTACCAGTTACTTCGGAGAAAACAGAGAATTGTGTTTTTTACAGAGTGAGAACACATTTATACCCTTCATTCAAAAACATGATTATATATTGCTAGTATAACATTGCTTGTCTATAGGTTGCAATATCCAGTAAAAAAATCCACCAATTTTAGCACTGGCAAGTTTGCATTAGCGACATGGTAAAATCTTAAGATGATCATCCAAAAGAGTGAGCTCCCAGTACAGTGCATAATATGTGAACAGTAATCTAATCTGTTGTTTACATGCAAATCATTGATCCCAAAAAGTTCTAGGACTCCAATGGATTTCAAGGACCAATTCTTCAAAAGGACAGCACTTTACAGATAAATCATGCAGAAAGATGACATGAAATCCTCAAACTCACTAGTATTGCACAAGTGACAAGAAGTTTCCCTCCAAAAATCATAAAAGCTTCAGTTCACTTCTCAGTCCGCTTATAGTTCATGGAAGTCATACATAAAATAGAAAATACAGGGAGGGAGGGGGGCGCCTTATGTATTTTATACTAAATGATGCTGTAAGTGAAGCACCCCCCCCCCCTTGAATTATGAGTTTAAATCATGAGGTACCAATTCCATCCCCAATGAACTAACTCAGGTCAGGATCGGCTGATATTTATTCCATGACCACATATAGTCACTAGGATCCTATTGTGCACCATATATATCATTCTAGTGAAACAAAAACTATCCTTCAACATCAGACCAAAATCCTTAACATAAATATGCTTCATAACCACATGTATTACACAAATCACCTCAGTGTCACCTTTTCGTGTATAAAGACGAATAAAAATTCTTTGACCATCATCAGATAATGAACCAAAAGACCCTGAAAAAAAAGAAAGTTTCATTATTAAAATATTAAATAGTTAAGCATTCAACTGAAGAATGAAAACTTAAGCAGATACCAAGGAAGGATTTCTCATCGTCAGTAAAGAGGTGAGCATGTTGATTCATAACCTCTTGGATCATTATATGAAAATTTTGCTGATATCCCATCTTCCTCAAGGGGAAGTTCTTAGAATATTCAACAAAGTGAACAGCACTTTTCCACAAGGATTCAAGAGCCTGGATATTGCTAGATTTTATCTGACTATATGGCAACATTTGTTCGCAAACAAGGTTAATGGGAATCACATCTAAAGGACGTTTTGGAAGATAAGTCACAAATCCCTGCAAGATATTCCAAAAACTGTAGTTAGAAAAAAGTTTACAAAGCAAAAGTGAAAAGAAACAAGCATCACTATATAAGATTTCCATCCAAGACAATAATTCACCCAGAATCCTTGTATGATGAAGTTGCAGCAATTGTACTGTGTAACGACAATTAGTGGTTTTATCTGCAGAAATTCAGACGAAGTGAACAATAAACAATGTGTAACAGTGATTTGAAAGATAAATGTGAAAACCTATTTTTCATGCAGTTTTTAAAAAAAAATTGTCACCAGTGTCCCCGAGTAAGAAGAATCACCATACTAAAAGCAACACAGGTGATTTATTGTGGACAACTCAGGGAAATATTATGCATAACGATAAACTTAGTGAATATGGAAGAGTCTAAATTGCAGTACCTGGAAACAAAGTCTAAAAAGTTGGCCAGTTTTTATCCCAACAAACCACACTGGAACCTGCCAGAACTGCTCCAGTTCCAATGGCCGGTTTTTGACCAGAACCAATTGGTTTTGGCTAAAATAGGCCTTAAAACCATAACCGAAACCAAAACCTATAACACCCCTTGTTAGTAGCCAAGCACCTCCAAGATGGGGGGTGAATGGGAGTGCAAATCAAAATCATAATTTAAAAATTAATTCATATGTTAAAACGAACTAGCGAAAAGAAAATCGAACGGATAAGACAATTACATAGACACTAGGATTTTTACACTGCTTCAGACACCCTCTTGGTGACCTACATCCAGTACCTAGACCTCAACCTAGGGTTTCACTACTTCACTTGATGAAGTACTCGTGTTGGGCTTTGCTCAAGGATGCCAACTCACCATAAACAATGCCCGCAAGCACACACACAAACTAGTTTTGCTCAAGTGACTATCACTAGTGAACCTACCCTCAGGCAGTCCCCCCCCCCACCAAGGATCCTCAGATCCTTAACTACTCACAGGCAACAAATACACTCAATCAAAGAAGAATGTTTCAAAAGATGTACCTCTAATCAGTCGACAGATGTAGAAAAATAAAAGCATGTAAAGAAAGAAAATGGGCTGAATAGAGAGTAAGAGTGTTGGCGCATGCAGAAGCTCTTAGATCGCAGTGGACTTAGGCTCTTTTAATGCTCAAATGATTGGCTCTGGCTCACTGAAGAGTGGAAATCAATAAAGTGCTTGAATGGTGGAGAGTTGGGTCACTCACAGCACTTGAATACAGTAGTTCGCTCAAGATTCCAAAAGTTATTTTCTCCTGAGAACAAGTCTTGTATTTATAACACATTTGCTAACTATCTGTTAGCCACATTCACCTGATCTTGTAGGCTGCTCTCTAACGTATACTTGTTTGAGAGAGCAAACTATCAGTTGTGTCTATAGCCGCCTACCTCAGACCAATTTGTTTTCAGTGTCTTGTTCTTACAAGATATCTCTTGATTCGACACATATATCTTTTTCCACATCTACATTATACATCAGTGTAAGCAATACATAGTGAAAGAAGTGACCTCCCAACTAGAGTGGTTGGGTTCAAGACAGTTTACATTGTCAAAAGATTGCATGCAAAAAAAAAAAAAAAAAAAATTAGTTGTGAGCAAAATCTACTGCAAGATTAAAAAAGAGCATACACTGATCATTAACTAGTGGTTAAGTGTAATCCATGGCAAAGATATAAAATAAAGATATTGTGTAAATGTGCCTAGGAAATACACTGAGCATTAAACGCAATTAAATTTTAAAATATATAAAGCAGCATATTTTAACAGGTGCCAAAAAAAAATTACAATGAATATAAGTATCTCCAAATTTCTCGAGTGAAGTGAATAAGAGAAAATGCATCGAATTGAACATAAAGTTGTCTGCTAAGACAAGGCTAGTTAAAGATGATCGGTCGATCAGACACTGTTGAAGTATTGCCTCAAGGCTGAACAATTGTTAAATAGTTAATTATTATAGACAGTTGAAGAGAGTCAGTTGATTTAATATCTCCTGAAGTGATCAATTGTCTGAGCGAGATAGGCGTACGCAGTTGCCTGGTGGCAATAGAATAGAGACAATTGAAAAATGTATTAGGCAAAACATTGATAATTGAAGCATTACAACTAAAGAGGGTAGTCAAAGAATGTCAACTGAGAGTCTGAGATTAACATTTGAAGGTTCTATCGCTTGAAAAAAATGTTAGTCGAAAGAATAACAAGCGTAAGGATTCACCTGACTGAAAGCAACTGGAGAAATCAATTTAAAAATCTTAACGCCTTAGACATAGTCAATCAAATTATCTCAGTTGAATATGGCAGTCAAATAGCAGTAGGTGAAAGTTTTGACTAGGAGATCTAGTGACTAACATGTAGGAGTAAAAGCTTTTTGAGAAAGACTCAATCGGAGGCTATCAACTAGATAGGGTCAGTTGAAGGGATTTGACTGCAAGATTAATATGGCTGATTAAAAATGTAAGAGATTTTCTCTGATTTGTTTCGGTTGAGCCCATCAACTGGTTTACACTTGAAGGACTCCGACCGAGCCTTCAAAAAATTATTCAACTAAGTGATCTACTGAATATTGCGCCTAGAGTGATTCAACTTAGTGTTTTGCTTGATAAATTGCGAGGAGTATTTTCTTAACTTAATTATAACTTAACCAAATTTATATTTTATCATTTTTCTTAAATTATGTCATCACGCAAAACATGAAGCTTATTAATGAAATTAAGGAGTAGGGGTCTAACAATCTCCCCTATTTTGGTGATGACAATTCCTGCAAAACATTTATACCTATGTAACACACATATTTTCCCTTTACAAACTTTCCTTACAAATATTCTCAACCGTTTTGTTATTCATCAAGAGGGGTAAGCTAAACAGAAGTACATGTAATTTGGACAAAAAAAATAAAAGAGTAAAGTTTTGTTGATTTGAAGCAAAATGTACAACAATGAAATGAGTACAATAAAAAGAATCAAGATAATGAGAATGCAAAGGAATGTTTAATCTTATTGACCATGTGTGAAGTACATGGATGAGTATAATGAATAGTTAAACTGTTATTGTAATCTATCTTGTTTCGATAATGAGTCCAGAGATTGATGGGTGTTGCACCCTTTATTTTTCTCGATTTAATTGAGACATGCTTCCTCGAGTTAATCGAGATAATATACATTCGACGACGGGTGGAATATGACACAAAGCCAATACCATCGCCCCGTGGAGTAGCTCCACACGTTGGGATCCACAGACCCAACCTCGTCACAAATTACAACTCCCTCGCAGCAACCAAGGTGATTGAAGCCCAAACAAATCCACAACGACCGCCAAATGGCTTAGAGCCAAATGTCTTGTGGTTCCGGACGAATTCCCGGATTTCGGGAACCCCCGTCGAATGTTAGGGATGAAAGGAAGTAATATCGCAGCAAAGAAACACATGGGGAGCTTGCTCACGCACCTGTGGAGAGACCAAAATGCGTGTATCACACGGTCCAGACGGATGAAAACCCCTCCCTTTGGCCGACGGCGCAAAGAAGTCGACAAACAAACAAAAAAGCAGCCCCTTTTCTCCTCTCCACGCGTCCAGACTGCAGCAAAAAAGGTAAAAAAGAGGCAGAGCAGGGTTTAAGAGGGGCAGACCCCCTTTTAGGGTGCGCCCGTGGTCAAACAGACTCGCGGGGGCTCCGTTTGACCCCGACAGGACTTGGTCGGGGTCAAACATACCCCAGTGGGGTCGATTGACCCCGACGGGACCCGTCCGAATCAAAGATGCGGTCATCAATTCTCCCGATCGGCCATAATTACCGCGAGCAAACAATAATGAGGAACGCATTTTTGCTATGCTACTAATACTTCTACTTGTTCTGCTATTCTGCCCAAGCCTAGCTGAGGAAGAGTTACGGGAAGTAAAACATAAATATGCTGATTCGGACCAGGCGTACTATATATAATCCGGGGTCAACCGGACTCCCGCGGGGTCATTTGACCTCGGTGGGCCCCGTCCAAGGTCAAATGGACCCCCCGCAACGTCATTTGAACCCGATGGAGCCCAACGGGGTCAAATGAACCCCCGTGGGGTCATTTAACCTCGGTGGGCCTTTTTTCCCTTGTCCGCCAAGAGAGAGAGAGAGAGAGAGAGAGAAGTGGGAAAAACCCACCTTGTCAAGGTGAGGTCCAAAAATCAACCCACCTTGTCAGGGTGGGGTCAAAAATCAACCCACCTTATCAAGGTGGGTCCAGCACCTTCTATATATACTCCATGGGTTCACAAGGACGGGAGACGATGAAGAGAACATACAAAAGAGGATACGGAGAGACGCACGACAAGACATACGAAAGACACCCGGAGCTCGAGACTTGTTCTTTGTTCAACCCATTCCAAGGTATGAATATATAAATACCCCTGGGTCTTGTATTTATGCCCCCAACGGTTGTGTTCTTTTGTGCGGCCCGCCCTTGGGTGTTAATAAATAAATACCCCGAGTCTTGTATTTATGCCCCTAGCGGCCATGTATGATTGTTTTCTATGCCTTTGGGCGGTCGAGTAATGTAATCTCTCGAACTAATGGAGAATTATACAAATGCCCTTCTCAAAATCGCAAGAAAACCCATAAGTCCTGTAATTGCAGTTATACCTTGCAAATTCAACAAATCGGGGCTATGTCCCTACATCCTGCGTTTGTGCGGAGATCCACTGTACAGTCGACAATCTGCCGACAACCCCTTGTATTCACACAAATCATCAATGTATCAACTGTGTTTGTATACACTTGTGTGATTGAATACAAATCTTGGCTGCCAGCAAAATTGTGTGTACGCCCCTAACTTGCTAGGGATGGTTATGTGTGCACTTTCTTCCAGCCACAAATTTATTCTTACACCTGTGGGTACTGCCTAACTATGCTCGCACCCGGGTTTTGCTAAACCCTCGCCACTGGCATCCAGAGATCAAATTACCAAAATACCCCTGGAGTCCAGAAATGGCCAAACAACCTCCAAACCTTCTAGAAATTGCTCGAGTGCCCCTGGAAGACAGAGAGAGTGCCTAGCCACTCACCCAACCCAAAAACTGCATAATGTCCCCGGCCTAGCCCCAAATTACCAAATACCCTTGGAACCTAACAAATTACCAAAATACCCCTGAGATCTAGAAACTGTCAAGAAGCCCTAATATGCCTCCGACCTCCTGTAAATCACACATGTGCCTTCAAATCATAATGTCTTGCCAAACTAAAGATGGCATTTGCTAAAACCCTAATTCCATCAATAGTTGTTGTTGATGTATAGGGGGGTTCATTGTGAGCCACGCAAGCGAGCATGCCTTAGACATCAGAACCTATGTAAGGGTATCTAAGGATTTCTTTGACAATTAATCAAGGGTGTTCAGACGTTATGCCGATGTAAATCAACACTGACTGCGATCCGTGAGAAAAGGTCCCGCACCTGAACCTACATCGTCTGATCAAACCAAACCCACGAAATGAACCATGCACAGGCTCTCTAAATAGCCTCATACGTGCACCAGTATAGATTCCCCTTTTCTCCGAAGAGGCCAAGAAATTTATACCCATCTCTCACCACGTGAGACAAAACAATATTTAAAAAAAAAACAGTGACAAACAATGGGGTTGTTGGAGTGCCACCTCTAGTATCAACGTAGACACAACTAATGTGCTCTTCATCAATATCTCCACATTTTCCACACATATAGATGTATTCAAAGAAGCTTATCTGACCATGATCATCATGAGTAGAAGTTTGGATTTGATATTATAGAAGTTGTTTAGCAAATGACTTATTCTAGGATATGCCATGATATAGCTACAAAGATTTAGATACTAAGAGTTGAACCATGATATAGCTACAAAGATTTAGATACTAAGAGTTGAATGTTCGTCTCTTATCTTTGATGGTTGGGACATGTATCCTGAGGTGGAGCAGAACTTGAGGGTAGCTATTTTGCAGGAGAGTACTTCTAAAGTTGTAAGTGCGGAATGGTGCCCTTTTGTTCTGAAAAATATTGCTCCACTTCAACTGTTAGAGACGAAGTGGTCTAAGGGAAAGACTATTGTAATTTGGCTTTGTCTTCAGAAAATTCTTCTAGAAGATCCTTTCAAACATCATGATATGCTATGCTCTCAACAAAGGTTTATTGGAAGGACCACTATCCAATTCAAGAAGCTGCAAATATGGCCATTTTTTGCTCTACTTCTCATGTACATATGCCGTCCATGCAGCAAGTATGTCTTTTTAATAGAGATCTTTGCTCATTTCCTTAATCATTCTTCTAGTCACAGCAGTGATTTTGATCGTCTGCTTCTTTTTGGGTATTGAATCCTTTTCAGTTGCTTCCCTTTTTGTTGGCTAAGTGGCACATTGTCCTCGACATCATCGTCAGCTATCATTCTCAAATCAACTATGGGGATGTCCTTTTCAAGCACAGTAATGTCCTCTTCTTGTGTTACGACGAACAACCTGACGAGTGGAAGAGGAGAAACAGATGGTATTGAAGTGTGAAACTCTAGTGCAGGCAGAGGTAAAGAAGGCCTAAATGAGCATAGGTAGAAAAGAATGAAAAATAAGAGTTGAGATTTAGACATGGATTACTTCAACAAGAGTAGTGGAGATAGAAAATTCGTCGACCGAGTTTCATCAATTTTCAAATTTTGCCTCAGCTAGTTAAAAGAATGAAATTGGCTGATATCATGACAATACTTAGTAGGCAAAGGCACTTATACAAAAACTCCCCTGTACAAAAGATAAGGCAAAGGCCTTCCTACCCTGTTTGATTGCAGAATAGGTTAAGTGGATAAGCTAAACCACATGTAAAATATTCCATAAAATACACCAAAATACTTTGATTGGGAGATAAGATAACCCGGAATATCCTTGAGAATTGTGAAAAAGCTTAACCCTCCTTGTTCTACCTTTTTGGTAGAACAAGTTATCCCGGGATAAACCAGGATAAGAGTCTATCCCATGGAATACCTTGTATGAGCAACCAAAGGGAATAGGATAACTTTCAGTGGGGTATCCCGGTTTATCCCCCAAACAAACAGGGCCTAAGGGCCACTTTGATAACGACTTAGGTTAGGGGCGGGTGGCTTATCCGGGTTAGTCCACCCCACCCCTAACCCTAACCCGGGTGGATTAACTCATTCCACCTATTTCCTAGGAATGAGTTAATCCACTTTAACCCTATCCGACCCGAGTTAAGAAAAAAACTATCAAACAAGGAGTAACCCACCCGACCCCAGTTAACCCACCCTAACCCACTTTAACCCGTTACCAAAGTGGCCCTAAAAGAATTACACTTATCCATTTTACAAAAAGTGCCCCCCATCTTTTCACAAAAAAAAGATCAGCTCTAGACAATTTGTAGGATCGTGGACTAGTATTCTGAAAATTCTTCTAGACTTTGATAGCACCTGAACTTAGTGAGGATGTGTTGCCATACTTCGATAGCAAAGTCACAATCAAGAAATAAATGGTCCAAAGATTCCTCCTCCTTTCCACACATGCTGCACATAGTGTCCGCGAAATCGATGAACCTGGCCAGTCTATCCTTTGCAAGTAATCAGGACAAGGATATCCTCCGCACGAGCACCTTCACCTTAAGAGGGCTAACTAGTTTCCAAACATGCAGGGATAGAGGGCGTCTCCCCCCCCCCCCCCCCGCCGCGATTAACAATAAAGGAATATATCGATGGAATAGAGAACACTTTTGAGGATGTCCATCTCCAAACCCATTGATCTTTGTAAGTAGGATCCGGATTGAAGCCTTGGAGTAATCCCAATAGGTCAGCCACCTCCAAAATCTCATCATCCTTCAATCTCATTCTGAATATCAGACACCAACCATTTGTCGAATCATATCCTTGCCTAACCAGCATCCGCTTATTGGACGCAATGTGGAAGAGCTTGGGAAACCTACTCACGAGGGGGTTGTCATCACACCATTTGTCCAGCCAAAAGAGACACACCTGTCCATCCCTAATTCTAATCCGCACAAAGGCCTAAATAACATCGGCAACTTGCAGGACACCTTTCCATATTGGTGATAACAAGTAAGCATGTGAGGGAGTCAGGTCCCAAGTTCGGCCTCTGAGATGGTATTTATCTTTTAACAACTTGAGTCTAGAGGCCAATCTCTATGGTCCCAATCTTCCATAGCCACTTAGGGTGAAGGGCAAGATTAAACATCCTGATGTCTTTGAAGCCTATGCCTCCACATCTCTTAGCTTCACAGACTCTGCCCAATAACATCATGCCAGCCTCTCGCTCTTTCTGCACCACCCTATCAGAAGAATCTACTTTAAATACTCTGAAGTTTTGCCGCCACCGAACAAGGAATCCGGAATATAGACATGAAATACACTAGACAGCTTTCCAACACCGAGTTACACAAGACTGTCCTCCCCCCATAAGAGAGAAGCCTACTCTTCCATCCGGCCAGCCTTGTCTTAAATATCTAGGTAACCGACTGTCAATTTCTGCATCGAAAGACTATTAGCCAAAGGGAAGCCCAAATATGTGATGGGGAACGGCCCAATTTGGCAGCCGAGGATGAGCCTTTGCAAGGAATGCCCCTCCATGTGAATCCTAAGGTGCTATTTGGTATCGGGATAAAAGTTGAGGAGAATAGGTGTAAGTCATTCTAGGATAATTTATGACTAGTCTTATTCTCATGTACGTTTGGTACACAAGGGGTGAAATGAGGTTAGAAAAATGGGGATAAGTCATTCCAACAAAAGGTTGGAATGACTTATCCCCGTTTCCAACCCCAAAATCGGGGTTAACCCTATTTTCCTTAACCCAGCTTATCCCCGCTCATTTTAACCATACCAAACGTAGAATGGGATTAGAGCGGGGATATCCTCGCTCTAACCTGATACCAAACGGCCAGTAAGAAGTTAACTCTTGTGGAAATTGACCTCTAAGTTACTAACCTCCTCCTAATTGACATTGTCTCTAGCTTTTTCTAGAGCGAGAAGCTCTAGGAATAGAGTGGAGGGAGAGGGAGAGGGAGGCAAGAGAGAGGGGGAAGGAGAGAGAGGCAGGTAGGGAGAAGCAAGAGGGATCTGATGACGGATGGAGCTTAGTCAAGAAGGGTAGGAAGTCTACCATAGCTTAGTAACCTAATAGACACAAGGAGTATAAGTTGCTGCCAGTTTAACAAGATCTATGCATCAGATGTCTGGAGAGAGCATTGAGCTAGAGAATGTAGAAATGCAGTGAGGTGTTTGTATTATAAGGGAGTCGGCCATAGGAAGAGGTTCTACAGGAAGATCCACACTGGGAAGGAGATCAGACATCAATCCAACCAACAAGAAGCTACAGAGAAAGATGGTCATCAAGCTGAGGTGCCCTTAGAGCGGGAAGGGAAGCAAACCATCGTAGATATTCCTTGGTCCCCTTTGGTGGTGGAAGGCAGGAAAAGAGTAGAAGCTTACAGGGTAGTGTCTGATCAGGGAGAAGTTCAAGATAGGAAAGGAGCAAGGATGGCAGTATCGGTTTCAGTACCGATTTCGGCCGGTACCGAAACCGATACGTACCGGTTTCGCTACCGATTTCGGTTTCGGCAGAAACCGGTTGAAACCATTCAAAAAACTCAAAAATAGTGAACCTGTCCGGATTCAGCTGAAACCGTCCGATTTCGGACCGAAACAGGTGAGTTTCGGCCGAAACCGATACAATTTCGTCCGAAACCATTAAAAAAATATTTTTTTAGGTTTCGGACCTGCTACAGTGAGCAGGTCCGATTTCGGATCGGTACCGGCCCAAACCGATACGTTTCGGCCGAAACGTATCGGTTTCGGCCGGTACTGCCAACCATGGAAAGGAGATGTGGAAGATTTTTTGAAGCTTACATGGAAACTCAGTTCTCAGTGGATCAGACAGCTGAAGAATGAAGACTTTCTTATCTAGTTCCCTAGACCAGAGTGGAAGCAATCGTGTCTTCAAAGAGGAGTGATTCACAGGAATGGCTACTACTTGATATGGAAGCCCTGGGTGATGGAGATTGTTACTCGAGGAGTGCCATAGGGTAAGCTTCTCTGGAATCTGGAGACATTTCGTAGTATAGTGTCACCTTTTGGATTCGTGAAGAGGGTGGACAGGGAGACTCTCGATGGGGAAAACCTACAGTATGAAAGACTCCTGGTGGAGGTGGATACACTACTGCAGATTCAAAGGGTGTGCTCATAAGGGTGGGAGGGAAGAAATTCCGGATAACAGTTATCGTGGAGCTTGGGAAGGCAAGCAGGAATGCGCAAAAAGAGTCTATGGATTGGACATGGGGAGAGATGGTCTTTAGCTACCGGAATCTACGTCGCAAAGCTCCTTCCGAAACAGAGGTACCGGAACCAGGGAACTCGCCCCTGGAAGGGAAGGAGTTGGTAACTCGGGCTCATTCTAAGGGCGGGCCGAGTTGCTCTCTCACTCGGACGTCTCAGGAACAGGTGAACAGAGGAGATCTTCAGCAATCACCGTATCCTTCTAGGGTGCGACTAGCTGTAGGTGTGCCTCCTGGGGAACAGGAGCTACTGCCAGTCTCTCTGATCAAGAGAGATTGCTTGCAGATGTCCAAGGATTTACCTCGGTCAGAGGTCCCAGATTTTCGAAGGGTGGTCGAAAAGGCGGTATCGGATCAGGAAGATGCCCAACATCGGGCCTTGCGGGACCCGGCATGATCTGGCAAGTGGTTGGTGGCTTCGGATAAGTCAAATGGGTACTCAGACCTGGGTTATCAGGGCAACACGGGTAAGAAGATGTCGAGTAAGTCACCAGGCAGACCCAGTGGGGCTTAATAGTGTGCGGCAGGTCATCTCCCCCACCCGACGACCAGCGAGGTGTGGGCCTCTGAAGCACCCCCCCCCCCACCCCGACCTAGGCGGATTTTCAGCAGCTTTCTCCCGGCAACAGCGATGGCACCGGCAAGGCAAGGGGACCTATGCAGAGAGGCTATGAGCAAGCGCCCCCTCTCTCGATCAGGCCAACCACCTCATCACCTGTGGTGTGACAGATTGGGTCAGCGGAGAGGGTGGACTAAGAGCTCGGAGTTTTTATGCTTCCGGCCCCTGTTCACTTGACTCCCCTGGTGACGGCGATGACACCAGCTTCCGATCCTCTTCGGAAGGAGGCGGTGAGCAGGTGCACCCGCCGGATAGCAGGCCGAGCCCTTCTTCCTCTGTGTTGTAGCAGCACGGTTTACGGACAGAGGACTGTGATGGTCTTCCAATGGTAGTGGTAGGGGCTCCTATGGAAAAGGAGGGGACTAGGCCCACACTAAGGGGTTCTCGTGAGCTCTAGCAAGGGCTTTTCATTGTAAATGCAGGACTCGAGTAGATGGAACACATCTATAGCAACCCAGATATGTCGGATCAGTCCAAGGCCGTCATCCTCTGGGGTGACAAGGATGTGGGGTCTCTTCAACAGGGGGAGGGCGTGACTGAAACACCACTGGCCTGCATGGGTCCAGAGAATGAAGTGGAGTGGTCAGATCGATGCATCAAGGAAATTGGGATCCTAGTGGGAATCCCTTTTAAAGGAAAGGAGGAATGTGCTAGGAAAGTTTTGAAGAAAATCAAGAGAGACTCAATCTGCAACTGAGTGCTAAGAGAAAAGGCTTCGGAGGTGGTCTGAAGATTGGTAAAAGGAGGTGTCTTTCTTGCAAAAGAATAAAATGCACTGTGCATAGGGGAGTCTAAAGCGCAGTGTGTGGCTGGACATTTTAATGGGGTTAGGCAACCGAGGGAAAGGGCTAACCAACACAGGTGGTCACACGAAATGGATATGTTTGAAAGTTGGATACGGGATGCTATGATGCTTGAGATGCAGATCAGCTCAATTTTTTTCACATGGATAAGGGACGGGGAAAGAAGAATTCAGTCAAAGCTTGATTGAATCTTTATTAATACGTAATGGTATCAGAAACTTAGTAATGTTGAGGACAGAGGCCTTCTCAGAGTGTTGTCTGATGACATCCCTCTGATTATCAATACAACAAATGCCAAGAAACAATCTAGATTGTTCAGATATGAGAGGGCTTGGCAAAGACATGAAGACTTTAAGGATCCGGTGACGGCTTGGTGGTCAGAAGCTCCAACGGCCCCATTTGCTTGTCTCACTTTGAACAAAAAGCTGAGGTGGGTCAAACAAAAGATGCAAGTGTGGAGCAAGGAAACCTTTGGTGAAGCATCTTCAATTAGGCAAAGGTTCCTGAATCATATTGAACAATTTGACATCAAAAATGACCAGGGGGTGCTGTCTGAAGAAGAAACAGAACAATGGGCAGTGCTAATAAGGGTATATGAAGAGTGGTCATTTAGAGAGGAAATTAAATGGAAACAAAAAGGTAAGGTACAATGGCTCAAAGAAGGAGACCAAAACACAACATATTCCCATGCAACGGTGAGTGTTATGCGAAGCTCTATGCATATTCAAAGGTTGAAAGTTGAAAATGATGTCCATGACGAGACAGACGTTCAACAAGCTATCCTCAAACACTATGAGGAACTCTTTAAAGAGGAGGAAGAGTGGAGGCCACACATCTGCAGTGATAGTTTCAATAAGATCTCTCAATCTACAGTGCTTAATCTTATCAGACCATTCACTGAGGACAGAAAAAATTCTATATTCAGCATGGATCTGAATAAATCACTGGGCCCGATGGTTTCTCAATGGGTTTCTACCAACATTTTTGGGAGGTGGTGAAGGGGGAGATCATCGAGGTGGTTCTAGAATTCCAGAGAAACCCTACAACAGTGAAATGTTTCAACTCCACCTTTGTGGTGCTAATTTCTAAGAAAGAAAATGTTGAAGCTTTAAATGATTATCAGCCAATCAGTTGGCTGAATGGAAGCTACAAAATTATCACGAAGTTGGCGAACAGATTAAAAGAAGTGATCAGCAGTCTTGTGGATACCAATCAGTCTGCTTTTATATCTGGTAGATATATATTGGGCAATTTCATGGCTGCTCATGAATGCTTGCATAAACAGAAGATAAAAAAGAAAGAATGTGTACTGTTTAAGTTAGACTTAGAAAAAGCATATGATAGAGTCAGCTGGGACTGTCTATTTCATATGCTTTACTGCATAGGGTTCAAAGATCAATGGGTGGAATAGATTCGGCACTATGTTCAGACGGCTAGGTTTTCTATGTTGCAGAATGGGTCTCCTCATGGCTTCCTTGGCAGCACCAGAGGACTGAGGCAGGGGGATCCTCTCTCCCCTTTGCTCTTTATCATTGTAGGGCAAGTGTTAAGTGCTATGTGGAAGAGAGCAAGGGCATCAAGACTAATCTGTGGGGCTTTTGTAGGGAGCTGTCAGGAAGAGGTCACTCATCTACAGTTCGCAGATGACACCATTTCACTTCAGCTGACATGGATATGCTACTTAAACCTAAGAATTCTGTAAAGACTGTTAGAGGCGGTGACTGGCCTCAAGATAACTTTCTGAAGAGTGAACTTGTCGGAATCAACATCAAGGAGGGTGATAAGGGCCTCATTGCTCGCTTTTTAGGGGCCCCAATGGGGAAAATTCCTAATCAGATATTTGGGGCTACCTCTTACTGTCGGTAACCCGAAGTCTTCTGATTGGAATGTTATTTTCAAGAAAGGAGGACATCACATTGCTGCTTGGAAAGGCAGACTTCTTTCAGCTAGAAGTAGATGGGCCCTGTCCAAAACAGTGCTGCCCAACATTGCAATTTATTTTATGTCCACTTTCAGGGCACCCAAAAATGTCTGTCTCAAGATTGAGTCTCTTAGAGCATCCTTTTTCTGGTAAGGTAAAGGTCCAAGAGAGAAATGAGTACATCCTATTGTGTGGAAATTTGTCTGCAGGTCTAAGGAGGAAAGCGGAGCAGGTTAAATTCCATTGAAACTATTAATCAAACCCTACTATTGAAATGGTTGTGGAGAGCAGACACGGATGAATCAGCCCTCTGGAAAACTATATTTGTTAATAAGTACTTGGGGGGTTGGAATGGGTGGTGTTCAGAAGGATCCTTCAACAACCAGATGTCCAGCATCTGGAGGAATATTTTCAAACTCAAAGCCTTTTATAGCTGCTCATCATCAACCTTGATAGGGAATGGAAGAAAGACTAAATTCTGGGAAGATCCTTGGTGGCTGAATGCATCACTTAAAGAATCCTTTCCCAATCTTTATGCACTTGCTTGTAGGACTAGGGTTAATGTTTATTATGTCTGGTCGCAATCAGTATATAGCCCGAGGTGGACTACACAGTTCAGAAGGAACCTGAATAAAACAGAGTGGCAGCATTACCTACAGTTTTCTTTCCTATTGGATAATAAGAGCTTATCTTTAGGCTCCACCAACTCTAGAATTTAGAAATGAGAGATAACAGGGATCTTCTCTGTTAGATCCACATCTCAATTCTTATGCAAGGAGGCCGGAAAGTCCCGTGGTACAAGCAAGTGTGGAATGTTAAGCTTCCCATCAAATCAGAATTTTCCTATGACAATTGGCATGGAGGAGAACCTGAACGACTGATAGAGTTCACAAGTTCAAGCCTGATATGAGAACCCGATGTGTCTTTTGTGGGTGCTATATAGAGAATTTCGACCACCTTTTCTTCACTTGTGGTATAATTCAGACGGTGTGGCTTCAATTTTTCAAAGCAACCAAGGTTCAGCTGCACATTAAGAACTGCTTGGAGGAATGCTGCATAGAATGGATGCTTCTAAATCCAATAAGAAGAGGACCTTTGGGAATGTGCTTTCCGGCTATGCTCGGGTCAATCTGGAGGGAAAGTAACAATAGAGTGTTTAGAGAGCAGTTTAAACACCCGTCCACCATCATCCCGAACCGCATTAAGTGCTTAACGGATTGGCACTTCACTGATAAAAGGCTGTCTTGCCATCAATCATCTCTTATCTCTAGAATAAGAGGTATCTTGTGATTTTCTTTTTCCGAGAGACTGTTCCCTTCTTGGGGTGCTCTGCCTTCTTGGTAGAATCCCTTGCTGTTTACTGATTGGTGGACATATCCCTTTCTTTTCTTCTAATGAACTATGGCTATATGCCACCTTCCAAACAACAAAGTCACTAACCTCCTCCAGTAATTCGAGCAAAAATCTGACGGTAAGTAGCTGCTCCTCGCCCTCCGAAAACATGAGGATAGTATCATCAGCATATTGAAAATGTGAGATGTGCCTTCTCCAATTCCTCCCTCAGAGCCTGTAATGAGTCCTTCGTCATCTGCTCTCAGCCTAAATCTATTCACAATATGAGATACCATAACAAAAAGGAGAGGAGAAAGTGGTTCTCCCTGTCACAGACCCCTCCTGCTATGAAAAGAGGAGGTGGGCTCCCCAATTGACTATCATCCTAAAGGAAGCCAAGGTAACGTAAGCTCTAATCAATCTAACCCACTTTTCACCAAAACCCATACCATGAAGCACACCGAGGAGGCACTACTAGTTAACCCCGTCATAAGCCTTCTCAAAATTCGGATTCTTAAGAGCCTTGAAGGAGTGGATGACTTCCTAGGCCCAAAAAAAAAAGAATCAAGGATCTACCTCCCTTTCATACAGGCACTCTAAGATCACGTTTGGTTCGAGGATAAAATTGAAGTAGAATAGACATATGTCATTCCGGGTTAATTTATCCCTATTCCTATTCTCGTGGTCGTTTGGTTCGCGAAGAATAAGTATAATGATATCCCTATTATTCGTTTGGTAAAAAAAAAGATACGAATGGGAATAAGAGTTGAAAAAGGACTAAATTGCCCTTCTTATCCCGGGTTAAAGGGCATTAATAAGTGTCCATTTTCGATGGTAATTCATCGCATGTACACCATTTTATGTGCATATAATTAGGCAATTATACATATTTCATAGTTAACTTCAACTCCGCGTTTAAATTGGAGCTTTCACGCAAATTGATTAATTTGACGATATTATTTAATAAATTGAAGTTGAGGGCTATGAGCATTAATTCTCTATTGCATAACCATGAGCATTTGAGATTTATGTGCACATTATGATAATTTTTATGGACTAAATTGTAATTATGTGTGTGCAAGACATTGAAGGTAATTGCAAGAAACTCCGGGGGCAAAATTGTCATCACCACTTTGACAAAGTCAAACATAGAAGCACATATTTTGGTGGGAGGGAAATTAAAATTCAAAGTTTATATTTTGGTTGGAGGGAAAAGAAATTTCAAAAGTTTGAAATTGAGGAGAAGAAACACATATTGGTTGGAGGGAAAAGAAAGTTCAAAGTTTGAAATAAAGGGGAGAAATGATGAGTCTTGGGAAAGGGATGCCCAAAGTCCAAGGAGGGGGATGCCGACCTCCTTTTCCTCTTCCCCATGCATCATCTTCTACCTAAATTCCAGCCATCCATCTCCTTTTGATACAATCTCCACCCTCCATCTACCCAACTTTCCCTATAAATAGTCCATGACAAGGAGGAGAAAGGAGGTTCTTCTTTTGGCAATTTTTCACTCTTTCTCCCCTAACCTTAGGCTGCCGGTTTCTCCCCCTTCTACTCCTCTTCTCCTCTTGCTTTCTTCACGAAAGTTCTTTGTTTTTAAAAGATCTTCAACTTCTTCTTCGTCTTCCTCTAGTTCTGCTTAGTTTTTAGTTTTCAAATGTCTATCTCTCACGTTTTCCTGTTCATCCCCGAACCAGCATTGTTCTCTGTTCTTCCCCTTATTTCACCCCCTTCTCTTCCTCTTCTCCTCTTGATATCTTCACAAATTTCTTATTTTTAAGTGTTCTCCAACGTTGTCTTCTTCGTAGTTTCTAATTCCCCTTAGTTTTCACGTTATCTTCTAGTTTTTAAGGTTCTATCTTCCACATTTACTATTCACCCGAACTTGCGTCCCTCTGTTCTTCTCCCGTTTTCTCCGCTTTGTGATTTTTTCTTCTCTGATTTATCACAAAAGTTGTAGATCTTGAAAGTTCTTCAAATCTCTCTTCTTCTCTTCCTACAATTCTCCTCCGTTTTCACGTTATCTCAATTATATAAGTTCCAATTCTGTACTTTTTACTGTCCATCTGCATTTTTCCACTATCTCTTCTTCCTCTGATTTCGCCCTCTTCCTCAGATTTCTCTCTCCACGCCCTTCATCAAAGTTCTTACTCTCTTCCTCCTCTTCAACTTCTTCTTCTTGTCATCCTCTAATTCTTCTTGATTTCAAAGTTATTTTAATTTCATTCTTACTCTATTTTTAGTATTTCTGTTTTACTCTCTCATCTTCTTCCTTCTTCATCTCCACACAAACCCTTCCACATTCCTCTCTATATTTCTCTCCAAAGTTTGTCCTCCACAACTCTCCTTTCATGGCGACGTGCACATCAAGGCAGGCGACGAACCAAGGCTCATGACGTGGACGACGACGGCTTCTTCATCCACCTCTTTCCACGGCGATCTCCTTCAAGACGGAGCGAACCTCTCCAAGGCTCGGCGAGGAGGAGACGACGGCGTCATCATCCTCTCATGGCTCTAGTTTCTTCACTTTTATCTTAGTTTACATTGGTTGTCATCTCTATTTTCATAGACATTGTACTTTTCAATTCATAGCAATACAAGTTTCATTTTGTGTAATTTTATTTCTTTCTCTTCGTCTCTCTCTCTACCAATTTTCTCTTCTTCAACCCTCCAACGGTCTTTAGTTAGATTTTATTTCAAGTAATTTTAAGTTTTTACTTTATCCTACTCACTCCATGATTTGCTAAAAAAAATTTACAAGAAATTTTCCAACTTAACAAAAGTCTCTTCCTCCCCGTGGGATCGACCCGTTCTCGCCATTTTACTCGGATTTCTAAATCTTTTAAGTGAGTGAGTGCGGTAAATAATTTTGAAATTATGTGTGACACGGCATTTTTAAACGACATTTGTCATACGCATCAAGTTTGGGGGGATCGACCCGTTCTCGCCATTTTACTCGGATTTCTAAATCTTTTAAGTGAGTGAGTGCGGTAAATAATTTTGAAATTGTGTGTGGGGCAACATTTTTAAACGACATTTGTCATGCGCATCAATTTTTGGCGCCGTTGCTGGGGAGGAATGATTATTTTTTATTTAAGAACTTTGTTTTCCTTGTGTTTATAGTGTACTAATAAAGCTCTCTTTTCTTCTTTTTTTTGCAGAAAAAAAATTTTAAAAAAAATAGAGGTAAGTTTGTCTTTCTTTCTTTCATCTTTTGATTTTATCATTCATTTCAAAAAAAAAAAACGAAGGATTGCGCATCAAGTAAGTCTTCAAACTTATTCCTCTCATTTTGTGTCATTTCCTTAATGTTCTTACATATTGTGGTTAGATAGGTTCACAAAAAAAAAATCTTCACTTGAACTCGATAAAAGTCTTCATTCCAAGAGTAGAAATCACACTTTCATGTTTTAGGTCATACATCATTTAGGATAGTATTTATTTTTCCTTATTGTTTAATTATTGTTAATTACATTGTTGAAGATTGCGGGAGACAAAGTGAGTACTCTAACTTTTCCAAAAGTATGCTCATGCATTTCCATGCTTGCATAGAACCCCTTGTTTGAACTTGTTTTGTTGCATATCATTTCAAAGTATCTTAACGGCAACACCCATAAGCAAGATAAGGTGGGGATTTCATCACCCTTCCTTAGCCCACAAACCACAATTCCCTTGCATCTTTGCATCATCTAGAACTTAAATAAAATCCAGTAGACATTGACCCTAGGTTCACACTGTAGTTCTTATGTTATTTGGGCTTACCCTCTTGTGAAAACCGGTGCCTAAGACAAGACGGTCGAACGGCAAACGCCTTAAGCGGGCTAGTGGTTTGTAATTAGGTCCCTACGAAAGTAGGGGGAGCCTCCCACTACCCCACCCCTTACCTGGCCGGTGGAAATATTGAGGGTGAACTCAAGTTGCACTTTAGCCATTTTGTGAAACCCAATTGATAGGTCTAGGTCACATCTAGGTCATTAGGTAATTTGTGTGACAACTAGTTTGTGTTTGCATAAAAAATAAAAAAATAAAAATAAAAACAAAAAAATCTCCTCTTCTCTCTCTTCGTCCTAGTTTAAGTAAAATAAAAAAAATAAAAAAAAAATAAAAATCATCATAAAACAATTCTCTCATCTCTCATCTTTAACCTTGGTTTATGCAAGGGAGAAGATCTCAACACCCTGACTTAGTTGAGCCCATTAGAGAGATTGAGCGATTCATTTTTAATCAGGCCCAAAATCAAATCCAACCCATAGCTGAACAACACCAACTAGGGGTGCCCAAACAAATGAAGGAATATTTCATTCTTTCGAATTATCAGCCATCCACTTGTATCCAACTGCCTAATGTCCCTGCTTTGCACTATGAGATCAAATCTAGCACCATTCAGATGCTCCCATCCTTTTATGGGAAGACCAATGAAGATCCCTATAAACATCTAGATGAATTTCTAGAAATTTGTTCCACTGTGAAAATTCAAAATTTCACAGATGATGCTCTCCGCCTGACCTTATTCCCTTTCTCACTTAAGGACAAAGCCAAATACTGGCTATGGACCTTAGGGAAACATATTGGCACATGGGCAGATATGCAGCATGAGTTCCTTAAGAAGTTTTATCCCATCGGTAGAACCAACACCATGAGACGTGCAATCATAGGATTCGCGCAACTCCCAAATGAACAAATACATGAATCATGGGAGAGATTAAAGGAACTCCTCAGAAAATGCCCACATCGTGGGCTTTCCAAATGGCAAATAGTGCAAACTTTCTATGAGGGCTTAGATGTTCAAGTTAGACAGATTTTGGATGCATCATGTGGTGGGGCCTTTATGAGCAAGAGTGAGGATGAGACCTATGCCTTATTTGAAATGTTGAGCGAGAATTCAATCAACCATGCTTCATTATCCTCATATGAGAGAACCATTGGGCCCTCTAAACGGGCCGGGATGTATTGTGTGGAACCTGAAGCTAGAGTGGATGTGAATTTCATCCATCAAAAATTGGATAAGGTGGACATCATGGCCCAAAAGCTAAAGCAGGTTGATATGCTAGCCCACAAATTAGACCAGCTCCTGGCCCAAAACAAACAAGAAACCACCATCCCACCTACGTCCAACCCATACTCGGACCCAACACACCATGAGGTGTGTGCTCTTTGTTCTAGCCCTAATCATACTGTGATTGACTGTCCCACAGCAGCCCAACTCCCCCCATCTATCCAAGAACAGATCTTTGCGGCCCAGGGTGTCTCCAAGCCCGCATATGATCCTTATTCAAACACTTACAATCTGGGCTGGAAAAATCATCCAAGTTTTTCTTGGAAGTCTAACCAAGGCCTATCCACCCAATCTCATCTCTCACACCATCCAAATCCAAAACAGTCATTTTCCATGCCAAGTCAGTTAAACCAAAACCTCTCTTATCAGTCTCCTTTCCATCAGCAACTTCAACAACCATCTTTCTATCAAACTCAGGCCCCATATTCTCAAGCTCAATTTTCTCAGGGCCAATTTCAGCAATTTCCTTCACATCGTTCCCATCAACCACATTATCAGCCACCTCCTACTCAGCCCACCTTTGATGACAAGTTTGAACAACTCCAATAACTCATCCTTACCCAAGCACAATCTATTTCTAAGTTGGAGAACCAGATAGGACAACTTGCTGCCAATAACATGAGAAGAGAGGTAGGCAAACTCCCTAGCCAACCGGTGGCCAACCCCCGCAATCAACAACCTCCAGGCTTCCCTCAAAGAGCTCCCATTCTTCCTCAACCCAATCAGCCCAATCAACCTCAGCCGCCCCCTCCTGTAGGTCCTCAATTCGAAAATGCCAAAGCCATCTCTTCCCTTAGGAGCGGGAAAATTCTTAATGATCCTTATCAGGCTAAGGATGTGGGTAGTAGTTCGGGCCAAGATGACTGCGAGGAGTCTGATAGTGAGGATGAGGAGCCAATGATTGTGCAAGAAAAGAAGAAGCCAGAAGGGGGGAGACAAGCTGGACAAAGGGAAAACAAAAGTTGATGAAGGTCCCCAAGAATTTGTACCTAAGGTCCCCTTCCCTGATGCACTAAAGTCAAAAGCCAACAAAAAGCAGCCGGTTCAGCAAGAAGAATTGTTGGAATTGTTTAAACAAATGAACATTAATATTCTACTTTTGGATGCAATCAAGCACATGCCGGCTTATGCAAAATTTTTAAAGGAGCTTTGCACTCCAAAAAGAGAACCCAAGGCGATAACTCAAAAGATCCGCCTATCTGAAGATGTGAGTGCTGTTTTGATGAATCATTTGCCAAAAAATTTGGACCCCGGAGCCCCGTTAATCTCATGTGACATAGGTGGAGTTAATTTTAATAGAGTATTACTGGATTTAGGAGCCAGTGTGAATCTGTTACCCACCTTTATTTATGAGCAGTTTGATCTGGGAGAGTTAAAACCCACTTCAATAATCCTTCAACTGGCGGATCGGTCGGTTAAAACTCCAAGGGGTTTGTTGGAGGATGTCATTGTTAAGGTGCATGAATGCTATTTTCCCGTGGATTTCTTAATTTTGGATATGGCCTCGTCTCAAGAATTGAAACATACCCCTATTATTTTGGGACGTCCTTTTCTAGCAACTGCTAAGGCCAACATCAACTGTGTCACGGGAATGATGGATATTTCTTTTGGAGGTGAGAAAGTTTCTCTAAATGTGTTTAAAGCATCTCAATATCCGGATCAAGGAGAGGAATGCAAGGTCATTGATATCTTTGAGGATGTGATTCCGGATAACATTGAGGACACCCTAGAAGAGAGTAGCATGCTTCAGGATTCTCCTCTCTCTTCTACACCCTAGTCTAAGGTAGAACCACTTCCTGCACTTCAATCTGAACCAATCATGTCATCTCTGGAACATCCTCCCGCTCTGGAACTCAAGCCTCTCCCGGACTCCCTTAAATATGCATATCTGGGACCTAACCACACTCTACCTGTCATCATTGTCTCCAACCTCACTTCTGCACAGGAAGCCCAACTCTTAACTGTTCTTAAGGAGTATAGGGGGGCAATAGGTTGGTCGGTGGCGGATCTCAAGGGGATCAGTCCGGATGTTTGTATGCACCATATCTATTTAGAGGACAATGCCAAGCCGAGCAGGGAGATGCAACGTCGACTAAATCCGAATATGAAAGAAGTGGTTAAGCAGAAGGTGGTGAAGTGGTTGGATGCTGGGATCATATATCTCATCTCTGATAACAAGTGAATTAGCCCTACACAGGTTGTTCCAAAGAAATCCGGGCTGACTGTGATTCAAAATGAGAAGGGTGAAGAGGTGCCAATGAGACTACAAACGGGGTGGAAAGTCTGTATTGATTACAGAAAATTAAACTCAATGACAAAGAAAGATCATTTCCCTCTCCCGTTTGTGGATCAGATTTTGAAAAAATTGGTTGGGCAAAGATATTTTTGCTTTTTGGATGGATACTCCAGGTACAATCAGGTTGTTATCTACCCGGAAGATCAGGAAAAGACTACATTCACGTGTCCGTATGGCACGTTTTCATTTAGAAGAATGTCGTTTGGGCTTTGTAATGCCCCTGCCACCTTTCAGCGGTGTATGATGGCGATCTTTTCTGAAATGGTGGGAGAATTTTTAGAAATTTTCATGGATGACTTCTCAGTCTTCGGTGACTCATTTGATTGCTGCTTGGAGAATTTGCAAAAGGTGCTGGCACGATGCATTGAATCCAACCTTGTGTTAAGCTGGGAGAAAAGCCACTTCATGGTAAGAGAAGTCATTGTATTAGGCCATGTTATTTCCGAAAGGGGAATAGAGGTAGACAAGGCTAAGGTTGATCTGATTTCCAATCTTCCTCCCCCTTCGTCTGTCAAGTAAATCCGCTCTTTTATTGGCCATGCGGGTTTTTATAGAAGATTCATTCAGAACTTCTCTACCATTACTCGTCCGCTCACTAAGCTCCTAGCTAAGGACACTCCATTCCACCTAGATGAATCTTGTCTAGAGGCTTTTCACTCTCTTAAAGTGGCCCTCACTCAAGCCCCAATCCTGCAGTCACCAGATTGGTCGCTGCCATTCGAAATCATGTGCGATGCCTCAGATTATGCTATAGGAGCTGTCTTAGGCCAGAGAATTGATAAGAAACATGTGGTGATCTATTATGCGAGTCGCACTCTAGTCGATGCTCAATTGAATTATACCACCACAGAGAAAGAACTTCTGGCCGTTGTTTTTGCCCTAGAGAAATTTCGCTCATATCTTTTGGGGCCAAAGTCATTGTCTATTCCGATCACGCTGTTTTGAAATATCTGCTCACAAAGAAAGATGCTAAACCCCGTCTGATTCGATGGATTCTATTATTGTAAGAATTTGATTTGAAAATCAAAGACAAGAAGGGGTTAGAGAATGTTGTGGCTGATCATTTGTCAAGAATAGTGATACCCGAGAGTGCTCTCATGTCTGATTCTTTTCCAGATGAACAACTGTTATCTATCTCTCACACCTCAACACCCTGGTACGCTCACATAGTCAACTACTTGGCAGTAGGACGAATTCCGGGAGGGTGGACTAAGCAGGAAAAGGATCACCTCTTTGCTAAGGTTAAGCACTATTTTTTGGAGGACCCGTAACTATTTTATATGGGTCCTGATCAGATCATAAGAAGATGTGTCCCCGAGGAGGAGCAACAATCTGTCTTGCATTTTTGCCACAATCTAACTTGTGGGGGACACTTTTCTGGAAAGAAGACTGCGGCTAAGGTGTTACAAAGTGGATTTTATTAGTCCACTTTATTTAAGGATGCTTATGAATTTTCAAAAACATGTTTGAGGTGTCAAGCTGTAGGCAATAATTCAAGGAGAGATATGATGCCGCTTAACCCCATTCTGGTGGTGGAAATTTTTGATGTTTGGGGTATAGACTTCATGGGACCGTTTCCACCATCCTTTGGGAATGAATACATCTTGGTGGCGGTCGATTACGTTTCAAAATGGATTGAAACTATAGCCACAAGGACAAATGATCACAAGGTAGTGATGAAATTTGTGAAGAAAAATATTTTCTCCAGATTTGGATGTCCCAGGGCTATGATCAGTGATGGGGTTCTCATTTCACGAACTTTCAATTCCGAGTGTTACTCCGAAAATATGGCATTACTCACAAGCTCGCCACCCCCTATCATCCCCAAACCAGTGGCCAGGCAGAAGTTTCCAATAGGGAGATTAAGAACATACTGCATAAGACAGTTAGGCCGGATAGGAAAAACTAGTCCGAGAGACTAGATGATGCACTATGGGCCTATAGAACTGCATTCAAAACTCCTATTGGGATGTCACCCTATCGTCTTATCTTTGGAAAAGCCTGCCACTTACCGGTTGAACTTGAGCATAGGGCATATTGGGCCATTAAGCAAGTAAATTTTGATCTCACTCAAGCTTGGGTCCCAAAGAGCTCTACAACTCAATGAATTAGAGGAACTACGTAATGAGGCCTACGAAAACTCCAAAAGTTACAAAGCAAAAACCAAAGCTTTCCATGATAAACATATTCATAGGAAAACTTTTCACGCTATTCAAAAGGTTTGGCTTTTCAATTCAAGGAATGCTTGTTCCCAGGCAAGTTGAAATCCAGATGAGATGGACCATTCATTGTTGTTAAGGCATTTGACCATAGAGCCGTTCAAATTCTGAATCTTAAAAATAGTCACATTTTCACTGTCAATGGTCAAAGATTGAAACCTTATTTGAAAAATGATCAGTTGCAAAAAGAATCCATTGTTCTAAGTGGTCTAGAATAAAATCTTCGTGAGCTCTCATACGTCTGGCTGAAGACGGAAAACTTAGCGCTTCTGGGAGGCAACCCACGATTTTTGTTGTTTTGACGTTTTTGTTTGAGTGTGTTTTAGTAGTCAGGACAAGGCCAAGGAGAGGAAGTCGTCGCCGTCCATGACATTGATGGAGGTTTCGTCCCGCATATCCAGTTGTCTCTTTCCTACTCAGAAGTATTTATTGATACATTGTTCTATTGCTTTCAATTCTATATGCCATTGAAGACAATGTCATTCAAGTTGGGGGGGAGAGAAAAAAATTTTCATGATGCATATAGTACAACCTGATAGGAGTTCTGTCTTGCATGTCATCGTTGCACGAAAGTAGAAAGATGTAAACCCCATTTTGAGTTTCATGATTCATGCTTAAATTAAAAATAATTCTGGAATAGAAAAGACTAGAGAGAAGGATGATGGGAAATTTAGTCAATCTAGCTATGGAAAACTGATATAAGAATCCCTTTAAAATTCATGTGCACTTTAGAAAAAAGAAATTCACGTTGCAGACTAATGAAACAAGCAAGACAAGCCCTCTGCTATTTTTGGTATGTTGTCTGATATTCTGCACTTCTTAAGAAAAGAGATCTTTTTACAAAGCTTTCTGCCAAATTATCTATCAAATAAGCGCAATGGCACTATGAAAAAGAAGAAAAAAAGAGAAAAAAAAACACCATCAAAAATGCCCCTAGTCTTATTAACCGGGCCTACTTCACCTAAGACGTGTTGAGGTTCGCGTAAAACGGAAAAGGGAACCTTGATCTGCGAAACCGGGCCTGCCTCTCCTAAGACAAGAGTCGAGGTTCACGTTGAGCAGAGAAGGGTAGTGCAGCATCATGTGTGGTATAAAAGATCCAAAAGGGACAAAGCAATAAGGCAGACAAAAAGTTAATATATTTAATGCTCTGATCTAAGAGGTGCATGGTTGAAAGGCATTTGCTTGGAATAACGAATGGGGGATGCAATTGTCTAAGCTGTGGATTTGGTAGTTACACATACACAAGTGCTATTGAGTTTTGATTTGAATTCTTAATTATGTACTATTAAGTTCCTACATAAGGCTAGTGTGCATTAATGATTCCAGATTCTTAATCTTTGGTTGATTCTATGAAGGGAGAGCTGGATATGAGAGTATGAATTTTACAAACTCTTGTTAGTCCTAAATTTTAATTTATTTGCATTGCTAAGGGACTAGCAATGAGTAAGTTGGGAGGTGTGATAAGTGTCCATTTTCGATGGTAATTCATCGCATGTACACCATTTTATGTGCATATAATTAGGCAATTATGCATATTTCATAGTTAACTTCAACTCCGCGTTTAAATTGAAGCTTTCACGCAAATTGATTAATTTGGCGATATTATTTAATAAATTGAAGTTGAGGGCCATGAGCATTAATTCTCTATTGCATAACCATGAGCATTTGAGATTTATGTGCACATTATGATAATTTTTATGGACTAAATTGTAATTATGTGTGTGCAAGACACTGAAGGTAATTGCAAGAAACTCCGAGGGCAAAATTGCCATCAAACATAGAAGCACATATTTTGGTGGGAGGGAAATTAATATTCAAAGTTTGTATTTTGGTTGGAGGGAAAAGAAATTTCAAAAGTTTGAAATTGAGGAGAAGAAACACATATTTTGGTTGGAGGGAAAAGAAAGTTCAAAGTTTGAAATAAAGGGGAGAAATGACGAGTCTTGGGAAAGGGGTGCCCAAAGTCCAAGGAGGGGGATGCCGACCTCCTTTTCCTCTTCCCCATGCATCATCTTCTACCTAAATCCCAGCCATCCATCTCCTTTTGATACAATCTCCACCCTCCATCTACCCAACTTTCCCTATAAATAGCCCATGACAAGGAGGAGAAAGGAGGTTCTTCTTTTGGCAATTTTTCACTCTTTCTCCCCTAACCTTAGGCTGCCGGTTTCTCCCCCTTCTACTCCTCTTCTCCTCTTGCTTTCTTCACGAAAGTTCTTTGTTTTTAAAAGATCTTCAACTTCTTCTTCTTCGTCTTCCTCTAGTTCTGCTTAGTTTTTACGTTATATTCCCGTTTTCAAATGTCTATCTCTCACGTTTTCCTGTTCATCCCCGAACCAGCATTGTTCTCTGTTCTTCCCCTTATTTCACCCCCTTCTCTTCCTCTTCTCCTCTTGATGTCTTCACAAAAGTTCTTCATTTTTAAGTGCTCTCCAACTTTGTCTTCTTCGTCAGTTTCTAATTCCTCTTAGTTTTCACGCTATCTTCTAGTTTTTAAAATTATGTCTTCCACATTTACTGTTCACCCGAACCTGCGTCCCCCTGTTCTTCTCCAATTTTCTCCCCTTTGTGATTTTTTTCTCTCTCTGATTTCTTCACAAAAGTTGTAGGTCTTTAAAAGTTCTTCAAATCTCTCTTCTTCCTCTTTCTCCATTTCTCCTCCGTTTTCACGTTATTCTCAATTTTATAAGTTTCTGTTCTACACTTTTTATTGTTCATCTGCATTTTTCCCACTGTCTCCTTCTTCCTCCGATTCCACCCTCTTCCTCAGGTTTTCTCTCTACACCTCCTTCATCAAAGTTCTTCCTCTCTTCCTCCTCTTCAACTTCTTCTTCTTCGTCATCCTCTAATTCTTCTTGGTTTCAAAGTTATTTTAATTTCATTCTTACTCTAATTTTAGTATTTCTGTTTTACTCTCCCATCTTCTTCCTTCTTCATCTCCACACAAACCCTTCCACATTCCTCTCTATATTTCTCTCCAAAGTTTGTCCTCCACAACTCTCCTTTCATGGCGGCGTGCACATCAAGGCAGGCGACGAACCAAGGCTCATGACGTGGACGACGACGGCTTCTTCATCCACCTCTTTCCACGGCGATCTCCTTCAAGGCGGAGCGAACCTCTCCAAGGCTCGGCGAGGAGGAAACGACGGCGTTCATCATCCTCTCATGGCTCTAGTTTCTTCACTTTTATCTTAGTTTACATTGGTTGTCATCTCTATTTTCATAGACATTGTACTTTTCAATTCATAGCAATACAAGTTTCATTTTGTGTAATTTTATTTCTTTCTCTTCGTCTCTCTCTCTACCAATTTTCTCTTCTTCAACCCTCCAACGGTCTTTAGTTAGATTTTATTTCAAGTAATTTTAAGTTTTTACTTTATCCTACTCACTCCATGATTTGCCTAAAAAAAATTTACAAGAAGTTTTCCAACTTAACAAAAGTCTCTTCTTACTCGTGGGATCGACCCGTTCTCGCCATTTTACTCAAATTTCTAAATCTTTTAAGTGAGTGAGTGCGGTAAATAATTTTGAAATTATGTGTGACACAGCATTTTTAAACGACATTTGTCATGCGCATCAGGCATGATGTTATTTTATGTTTGGTTGAGAATAAGGGATATTTATTTTATATTTAGTTATTAATAATAATCTTAATTAACACTCCTTAATTAAATGTCTCCAAAATGATGATTATAAATAATGAATATAATATTTAATATCATTGATTAAAAGATATTTTAACTAATTTTTAATAATATAATATTATTATATATTTATTTGAACTGAATATGATAAACTTGAATATTATTTAACAATTATGATTTATGTATTATATTTTTCTCACATTGAACTTGACAATAATAAGATAATAACTACATAACATTAAAATTATTACTTGTAATTTTGAAAAATGATCTTTGAAATTTATATGTTGAAATATTTTGTATGTAAACTTTTATAAAATTTTTCTTGATGTCAAGTTAATATATATTTTTTCCTTTCATTAGTTATCTAATCATTAATCATAATAATAAGTCAAATTATGAAACGTCAAGTATTTAAATACACATCTCCCTTTTAATTTCCTACTTCATTCTTGAAAATATATTTTATATATATTAATATGAGCTTGTTTTCCTTTTGACGCCTTGACCTAATGTTCAAAAGAAAAATAAATATCAACAATTAAGACACCCACACGAAGAATTGTAATGACTATAAAAAACTCTAAAAACACAATCTAATACAACATTTCAGATTAACATTAATACAATAATCAGGGAAAGATAAACATAAGCATATTGTGCTCGTCTAAAGATTTCAGATTTTATGAATAAGATTGGATCTGCATAATAGCCTAACAGAAATCACAAAGAACAGTATGTAAAATCACACAAGGAATGTACTTAAACCACCATTGAACAAGACTATATGTAGGATGCCAAATTTCACATTAAATCACACAACAAGGAATGTATTATGACCTACAGAAAAATGACTTAACATAAATCACAAATCCCAATCACACATGACCTACAGAAAGTTTTACATTCATCTGAAACACAGGCATGAGAACATCCATCCTGTGTAAAAACACTCACATGACAACATATGAAAATATTCTGGTTAAGCATAATATGAAGATCGAGCATCATGCTAACAAATTCATGTGGAAAGGAGCAACATCCCACACTGATGAGGGGTAGGAGCAGCCATGACTGCTTAAATCAGAACACAATAGACTTATACGAGAGAAGGAGCAGCCAACACGGTGATGAGGGGAAAGGAGCAGCCCACTCACTGAAGGGGGAAGAAAGGTTCACATCGTCAGCCCACAGAAGGAAGGAGCACCACACAGAGGTGAAGGGGAAGGAGTACCCCACGGAGTGAACCTACACAAACCGGATGATATGTCACATAATACCATCATAGGAAAGTAAAGGGAAGGATTCCCGCACGACATCACCTCTCACAGCATGCGAAGAAGAAATGATGTTTGCAGTAGATGTTGCCGCCAGACAAGTGTAGATGAAGACCCCATGGCCGGAGAAGACGAACTCACAAGGGCACAGCAAATGATGACAAGATACTGTGGGTACCCAGCTCCGACCGTAGACGTACCACCAGCGACGCGATCACACGTTCAACCATCACACAGGACAGAAAGGGGCAACAGATGCGGAAGGAGAAAGAGGACTGGGCCGTTGTCGCAGAGAATCAGTGGAGACGATAGCGTCGTAGAGTACCACCGACGACGTTGCCGGGGTCTTCATTGTAAAGGAAAGGAGAAAGACGCAGGGCGTCGTTGCCGTAGAGTACCACCGGCAACGCGCAGACTACCACCAGAGATGATCACGACCGAAAGGGGCAACAGATGGAGAAGGAGAAATACGCCATTACGTCGTTGCCACAGACAACCACCGGAGACGACAGTGAGGGAAAGGGGCGTTTGGTTGGAGAAGGAGAAGGACGCAAAGGCGTCGTTGCTGCAAAGTACCACCGGAGGCGATCGAAGTCGGAGAAACGATCGTTCGGTGGAGCAGGAGGGCAGAAGCGGAGGGCAGGAGTGGCCGAACGAGGCGAAAAATGGGGTTACGGGAGCGGGGTTATGTCATTCCACCATTTCGATGGAATGGTTTAACCCCGTTCGTAACCCCGATATCTCCCGTAACCCCATTCCAGCTAACTCCTTTATTGCGGCGCAAAAAAATTGAACCAAATGACAAATAAAGATAAATCAGGGATATCCTCCGCCTATCCCCCAACCAAACGCGCCCTGATTGCTACCGACCAGTTTGCCACCACCCTTACCAGCCTAGAGGCTAGCAACTTGGAGATGATCCCGTAGATACTATTGAGCAAACTTATGGGCCTGTAGTCCTTGAGACAGTCAGCTCTTGCCCTCTTAGGAATAAGGACAATGGAAGTCTTGTTGATGCCACTGAGCTCAGCATTGCCCTCTTGAAACTCCAACACTACTTTCACAATATCAGATTGAGCGATGTCACAACAATGTAGAAAGAAGAACATGGGGAAGTCATCCGGTCCTGAGGCTTTGTCCCCCGCCAAGGCAAACACCGTTGCTCTGATTTCTTAAACAGAAAGAGTAGAAAGCATATTCTTGTTCACCTCTAAAATCACCGGCCATTGGTGATCCACAAAAGAAAGAAGCCAACAATCTTCTTCTAACGTAAGGGAAGAGTAGAAGTCCACCACATGCTGCCTAATCTCAACCCTACTGGACAAATATTATGTCCCCCTGCCTCAGGCTCTTGATGGAGTTCCTTCTTCATATTCCAGAAGCAATCTTATGAAAATATGCAGTGTTCTTGTCTCCCTCTTTCAACCACCTATCTCTAGATCTACATATCCTCCTTGAGGAGCAAGTTGTTCAACTGCTTCCTTGTTGCCTCTCTCATGATTCTATCATGCTCATCTAGCAGGTTAGCCTCCTGTAAAACATCAAAAGCCTAAAGTTGCTCTAGTAGACTCCTTTCCACATCTCCCTGGTATAAATTTAGATCTACCCCACGGATAGCTCTCGTGCCAGTTCCTTAAGTTTGATGACCATCCTTACCATAGCCAATGTTTCCACTCTAGGTGCTGGCCAGTTTCTGACGACCACTTGGAGGAAGTCCTCCTCCTTTAACCAATGCTTCTCCAACTTGAACGAACGGTGTCAGTTGAACCTATTGCCGGTCTTTAAGAGAACGGGCGTGTGATCAAAAACCGAGCAAGCCGAACAATAAGCTTAGTGGTCAGGGAAGTGATCTCCCAATCTATTGACATCAGAAACTTGCCCAACATTGAACACATCGAGATTTCTCAGAGATTAGACTAAGTGAAGAGGGCGTTCGGTGTGGGGGCATCAATAAGGCCACCCTCTTCAATGAACTCTCTAAAGTCCTCAATCTCCCTAGTTGCCATGTACGTGCTCGACCCCTCTCCCACTACAGCAATAGCATTGAAGTCACCTCCAATGCACCACGATCTTCCGAATAGCTGATGGAGTTGAAGAAGTTCCACCCACAAGCCTTCTTATCCTCCCTCCCTTCCTTCCACCTCCTCCACCACAAAGTCATTCTAGGGAACCATGATGCCCCCGAAAGATCCCACTGCCGGAGACACCACCCCTTTGATAGCCTCCTCCCTCCTATTTCTCTCATAACATTCTCCCCTTCTCTCTCCAATTAAGACTCAGGTATACACAGGATATCTACTTTGCACCTCCACACAAACTCCCTCACTACCCTCCTTTTTTTCCAGCCCGCACGCCCCTCTCACATTCTATGTGACAATCCACACGAAGATATTCCTAAGCATCCCCTCTTACCTCCACCTACCCGCCTTCTAGCTCCTCCCCATCCTCTTCCCCCTCCACCTCCCCTCTCCAAGCAATTCTTCCTGCCTTGGCATCCCTAGCCAAACCCAGCAACCATTTTTTTGGATTTTACTGAATAACGGCATAACATCTTTGTCGATACCCACACATGACACTCCAATCAAGGCTGCCACCTGATGCGGGACGAAATGCGGATTCGAGACCACTTTGATGCGAACCTGGGACTCTAGGTGACGACGCGGCACGACCAGCAACAACGCGACCAACGCGACACCAACAGAGTTCCAAAGGAGGAGGATATGTCCTCAACAAGAGACACGAGCTCGCGGACGTCCCTAAGCGAGGGAAACGTGCGGATCTGCGCGGTTAAGAAACCGACAGTGAGTCAAGGGTATGCGGCTCACACTCGTGCTCGGATCGAGTCACGGGACGGTTACGCTCACTCACTCACAGCGGTGATAAAAATTATTCGAGCTAGATATCCTATCACTCAAGCAGCGACAAATAAACACATACGAAATAAGCAAATGCCAAACAAGAGGAGCGAAAACGTACCTCCACGCTTCGGGCGTGGGGAAGACAACCCCGGCCAAGACCCGTACTCCCGGTACAAATAATTATCAATAATTACAGCAATGAATTTTATGGCCCACTCCACGCAGGGAGGTAAAGGGCAACAACAACGACCCGGGAGTACCGATCTCGGGTTGACGGGCAGCAAGCCGGAAGAGCTTTCGGGTCGGAGGGGGGGTGCTGGTCCGACTCGGCACTGTTCAGACTCGCTGGACAGCAAGCGAACTCGGCACGCGAGACGGCGACTTCCGGTCGACTTCTGGTCGAGGCGGTTGGCTAGGACGCCGGTGGAATGCTCCTCTTCGATCCCTGAAGTCGGTGGCGGCTGAATCGCAGCGGGCGTATTTCTGGAAGAATTAACCGGTGGACTTCTCTTACTGGCCTGTCACGGGACAGATCTGCGCACTCCCACGAGAACGATCAAAACGCCCAGATCCGGTGTCGGATCGGGACGAGATTGGCGCCGTTGGAAAGTAGACTTAAATATCTACAACATATGTGAAATTTACATCCATCCAACGGTCTAATTTAAAATGAAAAACTCTGTGCTCTCGTGCTGGCTCTGGCTCGAATCACATAATAGAAAAGACAGGTTGAGATCTGCCTGAGAATGAGGGTTGACCGAAGGGGAATTGGTGGATCTGGACTTTAGGAATTTTATGGGTGAGAGAGGGGAAAGTGAGGATCACGCACAAATTTTTTTGTAATTTTCTGACATGGTTTGAGGGGTGGGAAAAATAGATCTACAGACTACTATCTCGCAGATCTGCTGATTGGCAGACTGTGAGAGGTGAAAAGAAGTGACTGGGAGGGGGGGCAAACGGGGGCTGATTGAGGTGAAAATTAAACTGGAAGAAGGGGAAAACACGGGGAACAAACCCTCAAAACCTCAACTCGATCAGATGGTTGGATCTGGAGATACAACCTATTCTTTAAGCTTCTGTTCTGCAGGTCGCAGGTCTGGACAGTAGGTTGGGGATTGGCCCGTGGCGGCTCGATGGCGGCACGAACGGAGGCGGCGGCGGCGGTGGCTGGAAGTCGCATCCAGAGGAGGAGATAGAAGTGGGAATCACTCCCAAAGGAAGGGCATCACACCCTAGAATTTGCTGCAACTCTCACAGCTGCAAGAAGGGGGAGAGAGGGCCGCCCAAGGCTCTAAGAGCAAAAAATACTTTTTCTTCTCAATAATTCTATCAAAATAATGAAAATACATGAGTTTTATAGCCCTAGCTAAATGACTATTACTACTCTCAGATCTAGGGTTAGGGAGGGGCAATTAGGGGATGAGAATTCTAATTTCTCTCCCATGTGGTCAAAAATAATACAAACAATATAAAAAGGGGGAGAATGCCAAGTTGGAATTTTCTACTTGGTCAATATCATGGTTGACAGTATCGGCCGAAACCGATACGTTTCGGCCGAAACGTATCAGTTTCGGCCGGTACCGATCCGAAACCAGGCCAAATCACTGTAGCATGTCCGAAACCATTAAAAAATACTTTTTTAATGGTTTCGGACGAAACCATTAAGGGTTTCGACCGAAACCGACCTGTTTCGGTCTGAAACCGGACGGTTTCGGTCGAAACCAGACATTTTCATTATTTTTTTTTAGTTTTTTAAATGGTTTCAACCGGTTTCGGCCGAAACCGAAACCGGTACGTATCGGTTTCGGAACCGGCCGAAACCGGTACCGAAACCGATACTGCCTTCCTTAGTCAATATTCTCCCATGGACCATGGACCAGCCCCATGGGCCCTAGAAGCTAGGTGGCCCAATGAGAGAGAGGGTGGCGGTCCCGTCAGGCCTACGTGACCTTTTACAAAGAAGCCCACTAATTCCTAATGACTAACCCATTGGCTTATAATTGCTTTACAATTAAAAACCCAATTGACTCAAGGATACAAATGCAAACAAAATGTTAGATGCCTTGTTTTGATGTCCCCACCAATTCTCCTCGGGTGGGAGAAACTCGACCCCGTCGAGTAAGGGGTGCGGCTGCTCATGTGTCGCTCCTGTGGATCTATATCTCTGCTCGGGTGATCCACGTGTCATCGGACGTGGGTTGTCCTCTCCATCGCACTAGATAGTGCGGATACGCTCCACTCCTAGTAATCTTCACCTGCTCATCCCATATATGTTCTATATGCTCACGCTGCTGTGGGAATGAGACTAGTGGCGGACACTCAGGGGTAGGGTCACTCTCAAAGGGAGGAGACGGCTCAAAGACTCACTAGGAATCACCGTTGGGTCCATGTAGGAGACTAGATCTGACACATTGAAGGTAGAGCTGATACCATATTCGTCAGGCAAGTCCACAACGTACGCATGAGATCCGACTTGTCTCACACTTGAAAGGGACTGGCACCGCGAGCTTGCATTAGACCGACTCGACTCGACGTATGCAGACTCTGAACAAACTGTACAAATAAAGGAAAAGGAGACTCACACATGACCCTAAACCCATACATGATGCAAGGGTGGTCCAGGACACCCATAGGTGTGACTTGCATACACACGACACAACCAAATGTTGGTGGAATCATAGAATCCTAGACATCCTAATATGTACCACTCATACATTGACGTCCCTTTGGGTTTGGGAGGTTTGAGTGGGCCAGGAGAGCCGAATTCTCTTTCTTCATTACTCCAATGAACGGGCTCCTTGGTACGTGTGGGATGAGTGGCCCGTGGGATAGGGATGTGATAGTGAATTTTCTTGGTAAGGTGGAATGGAGGTTGTGGGTCACGAGGCTCACTGGGGAGGGTTCGAAAGGATCAAAGAATGTGTGACCCCTCGCGATAGATTCCCATGGGAAAGGATCAAGAAAGGTTAGGGATCCGGCGATGTAGCTCCCTTTCGGCCCTGGGTATAGGTCCCCAATGTAGGCTAGCTCCTCGTCAACTGAGGGGATCAAGGAAGTTGCTGCTCTTTAAGATGTGTGGATTTCTTTATGGGAGAGAAGGGGTCATGGGGTGGAAAATGGGGGAGCTCGTCAGGTAGGGGTAAGAGCAAAATGAGCTCACTGGTGTATGGACCCACTGTGCAGATGGAAGTAATAGAACCCACCGATGGGTAGATGAAGCCAATGCACCTGGGTGGATCGGACTTAAGAGTCAACATGCTGGTCAACTCCATTTGCCAATCTAATCCCTTAAGCAGATCATCCATGGTGTCCACGAAGTAAGAGGATTGGAAGGTGGTGCGAAAAGAGGTGGTGGACACTACCTGTAAGGCTGGCTCTATGGAAGGGTAGCAAGGGATCGTGACATCCGGAAATAAACCCTTCCTTAACCAACTAGCTAATGGCTCTTCAATGATTATCTCACCCTTGGTAAGTAGGTATGGCTCTGGATGAAGATCGAAGGGTGAAGGCTGGGGTGAAACATCTCTCTCAGATGGGGATAGGACGTCCTCTATGATGGTGGGAGGACCCTGGGACTCCGTAGATGGTGCCGGCTGGAGGCTACCGGCTACGACCTCCTTAGGGTCGGGCAGGAGTCCGTCAATTTGAGCGCACATCCTATCCACCCGATCTGAAAAAAATTTCAAGAGTTCGACAAAGGTGGGGTTTAGAGTAGGGGCATCACGGTGGATTCGCTCATAGTCACTCGGCCTAGTCTTGGGCCTAGGCTCATCTACGTGCGGGACCCTTGGCCTCCGACTGTGACCTTCCTGATGGGAGGTGACTGAGTGGGGTCGGTTGGAGGTGACTGGGTGCGGCAGGTAGATCCTTCTAAGCTAGTCTTTCATTTGGCACCATGACTGGATGGGCCATTGCCTCCTAATCTCCCTCATGCGTTCAACGCTTTCCCATTTCTCGGCAGCTTTGTGGAAAAGCCTCTTTTTGGCAAAACTGACCTCCATGGCTCCGGACATAGAGTAACACTCGAAATATTTGTCCATGGCGGCTTCCCAATGTAGGTAGTCGCTCGGGACGTTGGAGCCATAAAAGTCCGAGACTTCGGACCTACGGAAGTAGAGGGGATGGTTGCCAAGCCCATGGGTACTACGCCACCATTTATATGGCCTAGGCGACTGGGAATCCATGGGAGACGGTGAACTATAAGACGGACATGTGATGGAGCTAAATGCAATTTGAATGAGACACCTAATGCAAAATGAAAAACCTAGACCTAACCAATATCCGATAAGTGGCGGACATAGGGATCCGAAGATCCTCTCATGCAAGTGTGCTACCTTCCCAATAGGCGTAACATATTGTTCCGGGAACAGCTTTTGATATACCGGGTACTGGGATGAAATGCACACCTAAGACAAAACTACCCTAGACTCAACCATGCTCTGATACCAATTTGATGCGGGACGAAATGCGGACTCGAGACCACTTTGATGCGAACCTGGGACTCTAGGTGAGGACGCGACACGACCAGCAACGACGCGACCAACGCGACACCAACAGAGTTCCAAAGGAGAAGGATATGTCCTCAACAAGAGACACGAGCTCGCCGACGTCTCTAAGCAAGGGAAACGTGTGGATCTGCGCGGTTGAGAAACCGACAGTGAGTCAAGGGTATGCGGCTCACACTCGTGCTCGGATCGAGTCACGGGACGATTACGCTCACTCACTCACAGCGGTGATAAAAATTATTCGAGCTAGATATCCTATCACTCAAGCAGCGGCAAATAAACACATACGAAATAAGCAAATGCCAAACAAGAGGAGCGAGAACGTACCTCCACGCTCCGGGCGTGGGGAAGACAACCCCGGCCAAGACCCGTACTCCCGATACAAATAATTATCAATAATTATAGCAATGAATTTTATGGCCCACTCCACGCAGGGAGGTAAAGGACGACAACAGCGACCCGGGAGTACCGATCTCGGGTTGACGAAGAGTAAGCCGGAAGGGCTTTCGGGCCGGAGGGTGCTGGTCCGACTCGGCACTGTTCGGACTCGATGGACAGCAAGCGAACTCGGCACGCGGGACGGCGGCTTCCGGTCGACTTCTGATCGAGGCGGTTGGCTGGGACACCGGTGGAATGCTCCTCTTCGATCCCTGAAGTCGGCGGCGGCTGAATCGCAGCGGACGTATTTCTGGAAGAATTAACCGGTGGACTGCTCTTACTGGCCTGTCACGGGACAGATCTGCGCACTCCCAAGAGAACGATCACCACGCCCAGATCCGGTGTCGGATCGGGACGAGATTGGCGCCGTTGGAAAGTAGACTTAAAGATCTACAACATATGTGAAATTTACATCCATCCAACGGTCTGATTTGAAATGAAAAACTTTGTGCTCCCGTGCTGGCTTTGGCTCGAATCACAGAACAAAAAAGACAGGTTGAGATCTGCCTGAGAATGAGGGTTGACCGAAGGGAAATTGGTGGATCTAGACTTTGGAATTTTATGGGTGAGGGGGGAAAGTGAGGATCACGCACAAATTTTTTTGTAATTTTCTGACATGGTTTGAGGGGTGGGAAAAATAGATCTACAGACTACTATCTCGCAGATCTGCTGATTGGCAGACAGTGAGGGGTGGAAAGAAGTGACTGGGAAGGGGGGCAAACGGGGGCTGATTGAGGTGAAAATTAAACTGGAAGAAGGGGGAAACACGGGGAACAAACCCTCAAAACCTCAGCTCGATCAGATGGTTGGATCTGGAGATACAACCTATTCTTTAAGCTTTTGTTCTGCAGGTCGCAGGTCTGGACAGCAGGCTGGGGATTGGCCCGTGGCGGCTCGATGGCGGCACGAACGGAGGCGGCGGCGGCGGTGGCTGGAAGTCGCATCAAGAGGAGGAGATAGAAGTGGGAATCACTCCCAAAGGAAGGGCATTACACTCTAGAATTTGTTGCAACTCTCACAGTTGCAAGAAGGGGGAGAGAGGGGCGCCCAAGGCTCTTGGAGCAAAAAATACTTTTTCTTGTCAATAATTCTATTAAAATAATGAAAATACATGAGTTTTATAGCCCTAGCTAAATGACCATTACTACCCTCAGATCTAGGGTTAGGGAGGGGCAATTAGGGGATGAGAATTCTAATTTCTCTCCCATATGGTCAAAAATAATACAAACAATATAAAAAGGGGGAGAATGGGGGGGGGGCCTCCACAAGTGGCCAAGTTGGAATTTTCTACTTGGTCAATATTCTCCCATGGACCATGGACCAGGCCTATGGGCCCTAGAAGCTAGGTGGCCCAATGAGAGAGAGGGTGGGGGTCCCGCCGGGCCTACGTGGCCTTTTACAAAGAAACCCACTAATTCCTAATGACTAACCCATTGGCTTATAATTGCCTTACAATTGAAAACCCAATTGACTCAAGGATACAAATGCAAACAAAATGTTAGATGCCTTGCTTTGATGTCCCCATCACCACCTCCCTGGCCTGCTCTCCCATGAACCTCTCCACTCTAGCTATCACCTCCTTGATCTCTACCTAGATGACCTTCCTCCCCCCCATTATTACTCACTCCCTCTAGCAGAGAGTCCTCGACCAAGACTTCCTCCATCGTAGATTCACCCTCCGACATCGACTTGGCTGGTAGGTGGAAGGAGAGAGAACCGCCACGACCCTACTAGCCGCTTGAGTGACTAGTAGCAGTTGGATCCCCCTCATAAGGAAATGCCTCAGCCCGGTCCTCCCCGGCCACACCCGATAGAAATGGGTTGCTACCATGCACGATATCCCACTTTGATGGCCGCTTGCGGACAGCGAGACCAAAGGTTGAAGAGACTAAAGAGAACCCAGGCCGACCGGTGAAGGGGCAGGGATTTCAATCCCACCCTCATGAGAGGATCGGGCAGTTGCCAAAGACAAGCCTTCTCTACACGAACGCCCCGTCAAGAGAGGCCGCCATCTACCCTCTACCTCCATGTCTCCACTATCACCCCCACTCTCGGCGAAGATGCTTGGGCCAGGGAGGACTAGAAATCAACCAGCCGCAAGAGAACATGATGGCCAAAGACTAAGTCTAGTTCTCTCGTCGACGTCGTCGCCAAAGAGATGCATCTGCTAGAGAGGAGATCACCACCGTCATCGACCTGCCTGTCGGGGAGAAGTTTGCCAGACTATCAAAATAACTTAGGGTAAACCGAGCGAGGAGGGTGACCGTATGTAGGTCCATTCACGCCCGCTCAATACTCGGACATATCGAGTAACTCGCAAGTAGGCACCCGCTCGCCCATTGGTACCCGCCCGAACTACAATCAACCCGGTTCCGTCACAAATTCGGGTCCGACCCCTTGTGGCCTCGCCTCCACTCCGATCTACCCAAGGCCCAAACCCGATATATGCTCGGTGGTGGGTTCAAATTTTGAACCCCCGTCAAACTGTTCATCTTTTTCCTCGCCATCAAACCCCTGAAACCCTAATTCTCCTGTTGCCAATGATTCTGCATTTTGTCCTTCCTACCGTCTCCCTTCCCTCAGCCGTGAAGACTCGATCCCATCTGACGCCTACCTTGGTCCCTACCTTAATTTTCACCCTGACCACAAACCTCATCGATGGCGAACGAGATCACCACCGGCACCTTTGCTATATTGGACACCCAAACACTGACGTCGATCGTCGTGTAAGATCAGGCCAAGGCGAAGCTTAGGCTACCCGTAACAACACTACCAAACAGGCGAACTAAAAAGTCGACACCCACTTCATCGCATAGAATGAGGGGGATCCCTTCAAGAGAAATGAGGGCCTCGATTTCCATCAGATCAAGGAAGGTCCCCCTCCCCATGGTCCACCGCTGGAGGCAGAGGATGCCATCCACCACAAGGTAGCCTACATCTGTTGTCGCCACCGCCACTCCTTGCCAACTGACTGCCAGGAACCCGGTCCTACTGACCTGCTAGACCTCCCAAGTGCTGCTACCCTCTCCTCTGGCACTAAGAAGAGACCAAATCTTCTCCGCATCCAACCCCCCCTTCTAATGGGGCCACACAGAGACAACGTCGAAGCCATACGTTCTAGCCATGGATTAGCTCAATGGGTAGCAACCCTGCTTAGTGCTTCCAAACAACCCCACTCCCCCTACACCTCATACTGTGATGGGACCCCTTCTGGACAACGTCCGCATAGGATTTTCTTGGTCCAAGCATCCTCTACTTAGCCTTCCAAAACCCACTCCCGACAGAACCTCCAAATGTGTCCCGTTTTCTTGCATTAGTAGCAGATGGGACCTTTTCCCTTACCATCATCACCGGCATCCCCCCTGATCGCCGTAGCCCCAAGGACAATCGACCGAGCGCCCCCGCTTCCAAGAGGGATGCAATTTGCACCGACCTCTATCCCCGGCAAGTTCCCTCCCTTGAGAACCATGGTTGTTGTTCCTATGATTCTTTTTAATACTATGATCCCTTGATACCTTTTTCCAAGCAAGGTTTAAAAAACCAAATTTAAGAACCGGACCAATTCTGTAACGACCCAACCTCGACACGTATATGTCATGATGGACCCGTCACTATGGCACTAGGTTTGGGGGTGTACAATGGCAAATAATGAAACACAAAAAAATACATAAAAGTATGACCAAACATGGAAGCATAAGTCAAGAACGTACACATTATAAATGCTATAGCCAAAAATAAATATTATACATCCCAAAGTGAAGGAAAACTATAGGTTTGGGGGTCAGTAAGGACAAATAATGAGACATGAAAGACAATATAAAAAATATGAGAGCACAAGGACATATGAACAATGATTGTACTACAGTAAATAAATGTACCTCTCACATATATCCAAAGTTGTCAAGGTGGCCACCTAGGCAACGCCTAGGCGTCGCCTAGGCGACTAGGCACCCTTATGGGGCCAAGGCACCAGCCCGCCTTTGTGCCCCCCCAGAAAGGCAAGCAAGGCACTCGCCTAAGCCACCAAGCGCGCCAAGGTGCCCTGCTTGGGTGCCTTTGGTTGCCTGGCGTTGACATAGGCTATAATACCCCCGTAATTTTTTTGGGCTGGGGTGCTCCACTATGCGAGGTAGGGTCATAGGTATATCGGGCTCCACACACTCCTCCAACGCCCCTCTCTCGATGTGTGCCTCTCTCTCTCTACCACCTCTCTCCTCCCTCTGTCTCTCTTAACTTTTAACATTAAAATCTATAATTTTTTCATGTATCTTATTCATAATTTGTATATTGGGGATATATATTTTTTGAGTTTTTAAATAGGTGCCAAGGTGTCACCCAGGCAGTGCCTAAACAGATGCCTTATCGCCTAAGCGCTTAGGCTCCCCATGAACGTCTTGAATCGCCTTGTCGCCTTGACAACTATAGACATTCCTTGTAGAAGTAGGATAGACATTCCACACACTGAAGCTCCAGCAATACTTAGCTTTGACTACTTTCAACCATAAGCCCTTCTCCTCCGTGCCTAACTTCCACAACCACTTACTTAATAGTGCCAAGTTGAAATGCCTTTAGTCTTCAATCCCAAATCAGCCTGCATCTTTGCTTTTGCAAACTCTTCCCCAACTAATAGCATGTCATCCCCTATGGTGGCTCTTACTAAATTATTAATAGATGTTGCTGGAAACATCAGCCAAAAAATAAGCAGAAGAAATACAACAATGAGACAGATAATAAAATTTTGTTGTATAAATAGCCATGCTTGTTATACCTCAAATTTCAACCCATACACCTCAATTAGAGGAGAGAGATATTTAGCCAACTCCCGAGGAAGATATCCGAGCATCTTTTCACATCCACAAACTGTAGAAAACACCTATATCAAGAAAAGGCAATAACATGACTCTAGGAACCAGACACAATTGTGGAATTTCAAGGAAAATTTAAAAAAAAATGCATTGGAACCTTGATAGCATTGTGATCATTAGCATTTTCTGGTTCTCTCAAAATAGATATGCTAGCACCTGGCCATAACTCCACATTATCGTAAAACCTATGACCAACAATAAATGTTTCTAGCGTAGTTCCAGTGTGTCCAGCAGCACAATTCTGAAGCTTGTCAACATTGACGACAGAGAAACAACAGGAACTTGAGATACTCTCTGAATCATCTACCTTGACATCGGCAGTATCTTTTGTAATGCAATTGCATATTTCTTGACTTTGTGAATACAGTAATGATTCTGACATATATTCATTTATTAATATTCCACATGTATGATCAGAACCCAACTCAGAAACAACAGAATTCAGGTTTTCTTCTTCATTCTTGTCATCCATCTCCATTTCTCTAACATGTTTGTCTTCATTATGTAAATCATTTGAAGATAGCTGATTACTTGATTCTGAGAAAAAATTCAACTGGAGAAGGGTGCGTTGAGTCAATTTCCGCTTGGTCCCTCTAGCTAGACATGAATCTGCAAAACTATAGAATAGAGTAATAAATTTTATTTCTTGCAAAGGAGAGAGGGTGTACCACCAATTTCACAAAAGAGAAGCTTAAGTGTTGCGGTGAAACGCTCAAATACAGATCAAATTAGAGCATGGCATTTCATCTATTCTACCCCTTGTTAATGTTTTTAAGAGATGAGATCTAAAAAAATGCTGATTTGTGATATAGGAATGTGCAACTACCCAAAGCATCAAACTGAACGCTATTCATGTTCACACTTGACTTAGAAAAGCTCGTGTTGCGGTTTTCATCAACAATTGGACCATAGGTAAGCTTAAACTAAAGATTCCTTCAAAAGCTAAAATGATGATTATGACCATAAATAAATTAAAGTTTCCACAAATTTGCCAAATATCCTTTAATGGCTTATTTATGGTGCCCGTAAACAAACTAGGATCTATATAGAAACACCAAATATCCTGTTATGGCTTCTATACAGCACACGAGACACACAGGTGCAGACAAATTTGTATTTAATTTTCCCATCTTGCTTTTCTTATAACATGTGATACCAATGGTCTTTTAAAAAGGCTGAAGCAAGTGACCTTCTTAAACTCAGATCATCTGCACCTGCACAACTATGTTCAAAAAGGATAAACACAATCTTTGGATGTTGATCATAAAGGTATTCCATGGTGGATCATTTTTTTGCTTTATATACATCAGGGCATAGTTGTCAAGGCAATCGCCTAGGCACCACTTAGGCGGCGCCTGGGCAACTATGCACTAGGGTCCCTTTTCTGGGCCCAAAAAGACGCTCAAGACACTCGCTAAGAGAGGCCAAGCGGTCCAAGGTGCCCGCCTGGGCACTTTCAGCTGTCTAAGTCAGCCCTAAACCCAAACTCGCCCTGCCTGGGTGCCTTGGGCAGTCCGGCCTGGGTATAAGCCTATAATACCCCTCAAAACTTTTTCGGGCAACAACAACGATGGCAATATCGGCCGAAACGCATCGGTTTCGACCGTACCCGAAATCGTTTTAGCCCCGTTCACTGTAGCGGGCACGGTTTCGGGTTGGGGTATCGGTTTCAAGCGAACACGTGAACTCCCTTTGGAGTTCACGTGAAACCCTTCCCCCACCCAGCCCCCCGACCCCGAAACCCTTCCCCCACCCAGCCCGCGCGCGGAGCAGGAGCAGCAGCAGCCACCCAGTTCGACGCCGCCCGCCCGCGGAGCAGCAGCAGCCGCCGGCGCCGCCCGCCTCGCCTCGCCCGCGGCCAGCGCAGCAGCAACAGCAGACCAGCGACCTGCGCGCCCGCCAGCCCAGACCTGAGACCCCCTGCGCGTGTGCGGCCTGCACGCGCCAGCCAAGCGCCAGCCGGCCAACGGCTAGCCCAGCCCGCGCTCCCGCCCGCCCTGCTGCCCGCAGCCAGTGAGCCAGCAGCCCGCCAGCGGCCAGCCCCTGCGCAGCCCGCCCAGCGGCCCCAGCCCAACCCCCGACCACCCTAATTAGCTCTAATTAGGGCTAAGTAAGATTTTTTAGATACTTATTTTGTTAAATAATTCTTCTAAGTAAGTGAGTAGACTAAATATGTTAGTTAAACCCTAATTAGACTTTTAAATTTAGGGCTTTCATCTAATTAGGTTTAGTAAGGGTCAATTGAAGTTCAATTATATTTCATTGACTAATTTTAACCTCTATCATGTTGGTAATTAATTTTTTTCAAGGGTGATTAGGCTAAAATTGTAAATTAAACCCTAATTAGACTATTAAATTTGGGGGTTTCCTCTAATTAGGTTTAGTAAGGTTCAATTGAAGCTCAATTAAGCTTCATTAATTAATTTGGAGCTCTATCATGCTCACAATTAATTTTTATGAAGGGTGATTAGGCTAAATGTGTTAATTAAGCCCTAATTACACTATTAAATTTGGGGCTTTCCTCAAATTAGACTTAGTAATGTTCAATTGAAGCTCAATTAAGCTTCATTGACTAATTTGAAGCTCTATCATGCTGGTATGCAATTCTTATGAAGGGTGATTAGGCTAAATGTGTTAATTAAGCCTTAATTACATCCTTAAATTTGGGACTTTCCTCTAATTAGGTTTAGTGAAGTTCAATTGAAGCTCAATTAAGATTCATTGACTAAATTTAACCTCTTTCATGACAAATTGTCTTTTTTTCATTGTACTTACAAGACATTGTCTTTTACTGTCATAATGCAGCATCATGCCTAGACGTCAACAAACACAGGAGCAGCAAGGACAGGAGGATCCGGGGTGGGCCCACCTATCCTTAGTTGTTTCGAAGAGAAGAAAGGTTAAATGTAATTATTGTGGTAGGGAGATGCATGGCGGAATTACCAGAGGAAAGTAACATTTGGCAGGGGTACGAGGAGAGGTGAGACAATATGACCACTGTCCACGAGAGGTGCGAGAGGAGATGCGCCAGTGCCTTCTGGGCAAAAAGGAGAGGATGCAACAAAGGGCTGAGGATGAGGAGGAAATTGATGAGGAGATTTCTGGCAGAAGGGTTAGGAGGAATGATGATGAGGAAGGCACTGAAGATTCTGATCCGGAGCTGACTGAAGCAAGGGAGTGCGAAGAAGCCGCTCGAAGGAAAGGAAAGGCACCCATGGGTTCAGGAGGGACCTTCTCCAGTACAGCTGCACAACGTCCTGACGTTGGTGCTGCCCCGCCCTCGCAGATGCAGAGAACAGACCCCATGGACAGTTATCTCCACATAAGGCCCCAGGCTACACAACCTAAGATCAAAAGTGCATTGAGTGGGGTCAAAAAATCTGCAGAAGTTGCAGGGCATGCATTTAAAAGCATTTGTAAATGATTTTTTCATGCAGGTGTCCCTGCACATGCTGCTGAAAGTGAATATTTTCAACCTATGTTGGATGCCATAGCAGATGCTGGCCCTGGCTTGAAGGCGGCGTCACGTCGGGACATATACGGGCGTGAGCTTGAGGCAGAGGTTGAGGAGCTCCATGACTGGGTTGAAAGCTTCAAGCATATATGGATGGAGAGAGGATGCACTATTATGTGTGATGGTTGGACTGGTACCATTAAAAAGTCCATGATTAACTTTTTGGTCTATTACATCAAAGGTACAGTATTTGTAAAATTTGTAGATGCATCAAATTTTGAAAAAACTGCCAATTATTTGTTTCATTTGATGGACAACATGGTAGACGAAATTGGTGAAGAAAATGTTGTACAAGTTGTGACTGATAATGAAGCCAGTTATAAGGCTGTAGGGAGGAAATTGATGCATAAGCGCAGGCATTTATATTGGCTCCCATACGCAGCACATTGTCTAGATCTCATACTTGAAGACATAGGGAAGGACAAACATGTGAAGAAGACGGTTGAAAGGGCACAAAAGATTACCCAGTATATTTATGGCCATCCTAGGATATTGAACATGTTCAGGGAGCATGCAAGTGGGAGGCGAGATATCATCCGTGCAGGGCCAACCAGATTTGCTTCAAATTTCATTTCTTTGGAGTCTCTGCATAGGTATAAGGTTGAACTCAATTATTACTTCTTTATCCTTATAGTTATGATCCGTATTTGATTCAAATTTTATTTCTTTGCACAGGTATAAGAATGAGTTGAAAGCTTTCATGTACCACAAGGAATACATCGACAAGGGCAATGTTGATGGTCAGATGCATTATTTGGATGTCTGTCACATCGTGATCGACAACAAATTCTGGGGCAGAGTAACATAATACATGAAAGTAGTCAACCCCCCCCCCCCCCCGTGAAGGTCCTAAGATTGGTGGATGGCGATGACAAGAATGATATGGGATATCTGTCTGAGGACATGGACCGTTCGAAATTGGAGTTGCAGGAGTCCCTTCCCAAAGAATATGCAAAGTGGTGAAGATTATTGACCATAGATGGGACACCACATTACACCACGACTTGCATGCAGCTGGTGAGTGATTACTTGTATTGATACATTATTCTTTAGGTTATTTTATATCTAACATTTAGTTAATTATACACAAATACATGTTATTTCCTCAACCCTCGATTCATGTACGATGCCAATGCACATGTTGATGCCGAGGTGCTTAAAGGCACTTTAAAAGTCATTGGTCGTTTATCGAGGACACCAGATAAGAGGCTTCAGGCGGAAGTAGAGGTTGGCCTGTTTGATTTCATGAATAAGAGGTATAGAATTTACTTAAGTAGTTATGTTAATCTATTATGTAATTTTTGTAGATGAACAACTATAGAATGAGAACTGGGACGTATTCTGACTCCCAATTGCTATACGCAGTGGGAAGAGTGAGCCTAGGTATACTTCATCTTTGTGCTTTCTTTGCAATTACATCTTCCTTAATTGATTTTTATTTACAACTTATATTTATTTGTTTATGGTTGGTTGGTGTAACAGCTGACTGGTGGATCATGGTGAACAATAGAGAATTGGGCAGTTCTGCATTGGCTTTCATTGCAATCAGGGTGTTGAGTCAAACCACATCAGCAAGCCAATGTGAAAGAAATTGGAGCACGTTCAGCCTTATACACTCAAAGGTTCGCAATCGACTAAAGGCTGATCGGTTAGAGAAATTAGTGTACTGCCACTACAATATGAGGTTGAGAATAAAGAATATGAGGTTGAGACAACAGCTGCGAGACAAACGCGTCGCCGAGGATGCCGTCGCAGAAATTGATGTGGATGCCTTATTTGATGATGATAATCCCTTGCAGTCTTAGGTGGAGACACAAGAGCAGGTTGATGAACCCGTTTTTGATGTTGATGATAGAACATGGGCAGAGGGCATACTTGATGAAGATGAGCCAAGAGATCCCGAATTCAGAAGAAAATCAAAGAGGGCCAGAGATACTCATGCGCACCAGTCTAGGGTTGTTGATGACACTGAGGAGCAGTTCGAGTTTGAGCCAGCTAGACACTCAGATACAGATAGCAGGCCAGTCACTCCTAGAATGGTCAAGCCACCGGTCTCCTTAAGAAGAAGTACATCAGTGCATGGGCAAACTGAGAGGACAAATGCTGCTGCTCGAGAGGACCCGACAATTGAGCAGTTGAAGCAGATTTATGTGAGGCACACGCCAAGGGATAAAGGACTCATGTCAAAGATCACTGAAAAATTGGCACCAAAAGAGAAAAAAGCATCCCCAAAGGCTAAAAAGCGACTGATTTCTTGTGGTGATGATGATGAGGGTGATCATCCCGGAGGTGCTGCAGGTGATACAGGTGATGCAGGTGCTGCAGGTGGTACTACTGGATACAGTCAAGGTCAGCGAGGATATGATTCATCAGGTTACAAAGGTGGCCAACAGGAAGCAGCTATTTATGGGTCGTGGGGTTATGAACCAGCATTCCAGTTCCATCCACATCCGGCCAGTTCCTCTTCTCTTCCTCAAGATTCTTATGCTGATACTGGATTTGCATCAAGACAACCAAACACTCCAAGAGGGATCTAAAGAGGGATGCAGGACTTGGCTACCTCATTGTTTGGTTATACTGAATATAAACCATACATGCAACCTGGTTATGGGTATCAACATCAAGGGCCCGACGATGAGGGAGAAGGTTCTTCTAGTAATTATTATCCATATTAGGTAAGAATCAATGAATTTTTGTAACATTTATTTTGTCTAATTTGGTTTATTGTACTGCTTGTATTAATGTACAATGAAATATTAGTTTAACTTTCACATGTTCAATGTTTGAAGTTCAATGCGTAGTTGTCTACTTCAAGGTTATTACACTAACTTATACAGTCAAATGCATGTGTAATATTTTTTGTGATTTTAAGGATTATTTATATTTTTTCAGATTTTTTAGAATTAATTTGATTTTTTTAACCTTTTAACTGGGTTTCGGCCGGTTTAGGTCGAAATCGAAACCGATACCGAGTCGTATCGATTTCGGACTCAGCCGAAACCGAGTCCGAAACCGAGTTTGCCATCCTTGGGCAACAACCCCCTAGCAAGGGTGGACGCTGCCCCCCCTGATCTAGCCATGCAAGTCGATTTGCGATGCGAGGCTGGGTCATAGGTAGATCAAGCTCCAAACACTCCTCCAACTCCCCTCTATATCTCTCTCTCTCTCTGTCCCCACTCTCCTCCCTCCCTCTCTCTCAATTTTTAATATTAAAATCTATATTTTTGATGTATTTTAGTCCAGTTTTATTTGTTTTCTCCCTCCCCTTCCAGCTCTAGTCTTCACCTTCTCTTTTTTCACATGTTTCATCTTTTTTCTTTACTTTAAATGTTAGTTAGAGCCCCACTAACATTCACATGCTAGTAATAATAGGCACATACTCTCTCCCTCCCCCGTCTCTCTCTCTTATGAACTTCCCACCAAGGCACCACCTAAGCGGCTGCCTAAGCACTTAGGCGCCCGAGGACCGAAGCTCACCTTGGGTCGCCTTGTCGTCTTGACAACGATGCATCAAGGTAAAGTATCAACTAACAAGGATGGCCTTTACATGCCTAGACAGGCAACCCTGATTGACAACAGTAGATGTAGGATCAAGAAGTGCAGAAGCTAGGTTCTGTCTGTGGAAACACTGCAAGCAAAGGTTATCTTAAGTTGTACGGTAGGATCTCCAATAGCCACCGTCCAGATTTTCAGAATGGATGCGGTAGATGTAATGAACCAAAATATTATTTTGCCTAGATTCATCCTCATGTTCTCATCCAAGACGATGTCACCAGGATCAGACTGTACCAACTTTCCCATCTTATAAATTTAAGGCACACCATTTTATCAATATTCCTAGTAACAAGGAGATGATTTAATTGTCCTAGCTCATTTCAAAGAAAAATGTGATATAAATGCAGAGGAAACAAGAGAGAAAGTCTGGTTTGCCACAACCGCCTCTGGCTGGAAGTTCAATTTTTTTCTCTTTTTGGACAACTTTAAAAAATTTACAGCATGTGGCTTCCCTTCTTAGGTTTTTATATGGCTAAGAATCCACATATAGCTAGAATATAACCAGAGCCTTGTCGTCCTCAAGAATGTATATGCACCAGAAAACTCAAAATGATTCAGAGTTAAGTCATGCTGGGGAAGGGAAGAGAAAAAGAAGAAGAGAACAGTAGTGAAGACCAGCGCTGCAGTTAACATGAAAGCATCTCCATTCACCACATGGTAGCTAGAGAGGAAGGTATCATCGGGAGAGATGAAGGTCGGAAGAGTGTTGGTGATGATCAATGGCAGCTAATGATCGGTGATAATGGTCCAAGGACTGAGAAGATAAAATTAGGTTTAATCCTGGCTCTCTCATTCTCCTCCATTATAGAAAGAAAAATCTACAAATGAAAACCAGTATTTTTACAATACAACATTTTTTGGGAAAATTAATTATGCCTGCCAGTCAAAGCTCTCACCTTGCTTTACACAGCCTATCAGCATTTCGCCAACTAGAAACCTCCTATTTTATTGGCTTATTCCCCATCCCCTCTCCATAACTGTCGTTAAGGTATTAACATAGAAACATAATTACATTGTAATGTAGAAACTTAACATCGTAATAAAGTAAGATAGTAATAATGTACTAAGGTAGTAACATAGGAATGTAGTAACAGATTAAGGTAGTAATATAGTGGCATAGCAACATCTTAGTACCTCAATATGTTACTATGTTACTATATTACTACCTCACTTGGTGATTACATTAGTACATTACTATGTTATTAGTTACTACCTAAATACATTAATACACTACCACATTAATATATTAACACGTTATGCATTACTATCTTAGTATATTACAACCTTATTATATTAGTACATTAATATATTACTACTTAATATGTTATTAATTTAGTACACTTCTTCCTAACTACAATAGTGCATTACTACTTGAGCAATCCTCACCCCATGCCATTCATTTACACTCGATATGAAAACCAAAAGCACCTCTGACAGTAAGGGCATTCATGTAGCTGGCTCTCCAACTGCGTATTGTGACCAAGCTGTACAGAAAGAAGTGGAGGCATGACTGTGAGACTATGTATTCCTTTCGTGTCATGCAGGAAGAGAGTGTAGATCATTTAGTGGTTACATCTCGCTGGGTCTTGAGGTTTGGCATATATTTGGCCACCTTGTGGGCTTCCACCCTAACTTCATGTATGTCACTCACATGTGGGAATTTTTCAAACAGCAAGCAGAGTGGTCCACTGACAAGAATAATACTCAGATAATCAAGATTCTACCTGCAGCAATTTGTTGGAGCATATGAAAGGAGAAATGACAATATATTTCGGGGGAGTAAGGTGTATATAGAGAACATTTGTTCTCGAACCAGCATCTTAGTCTGTAACTAGAGCCATTACATCATCCAGGATGAGCAGATTGTCCTAAGTTATCAGTGTAGTACTCTAGTGATTTTACTTTCTTTGAGGCTGAGGAACCTGTCCTCTCCTCTTCAAGTGTACTACCTTTGTTTTATTTGATAAAAATTGGTAGTGTACCTTTTTCGGAAGAATAAAAAAAGTTATGTTACTCATCACTACCTCACCACATTACTATGTCACTACTCATTATATTACTACCTTATTATGCTAGTATGTTGCTATATTACTACCTTACTACTTTACCACTTTTTTTGGAAGGTGGCGTACAGCCACATATCATTAAGTAAAAATAAAAGGTACAATCACTAATCACTCAGACAAAGAGAACTCGGGAGTTCTACCAAGAAAGTAAAACACCCCCAACTCCCATCCCCCAAGAGGCAGAAGATTACAATATGAGTTTCTTCCACCCTTGTATTTTACACATAAAGGACGATTGGTGCCATGGCAACCCCTTGGCAGTAAATACCAGTCCATTAAACAAGTGATGCAGTTGTGGATGATGCTGGATGGGTGTTTGAACTGGTCCCTAAACAATCTATTGTTCCTTTCCCTCCATATTGACCATAGTATAGCCGGAAGACAGTTCCCAGAGCTCTTTTTCTTCCTTCACTGGATTAAGGAGCTTCCATTCAGCCCACCACTCCTCCAAGCTATTCTTGACGATGCACTAAATGTTGGTTGCCTTGAAGAAGTGCGCCCACACTGTCTGGATTATGCCACACTTGAAGAAAAGATGGTCCAGATTCTCTGTATAACAACCACAAAAGATACATTTGATTATAATGCCCGGCTTAAACTTGTGCACTCTGTCCGCAGTTGAGGTTCTCTTCCAAGCCATTTGCCATAGGAAAATTCCGATTTTGATGGGGACCTTTATGATCCAGACTTGCTTGTACCAGAGGACTTTCCTACCTCCTTGGATCAGAATCTTGGTTGCTGACCTGACCGAGAACATCCCTTCTTTTTCCCATCTCCAGCATCCAGAGTCATTGGATCCAAGTGCCAACCTCTTCTGGTCCAAAATGCATGTGAACTGCGGGAACTCCTGGTACTCTATTTCAGATAGGTTTCTTCTAAAATGTACAGACCACCCTGGGCTTTGATCTGATTGGGACCAGAATTCATATATATTTGCCCTAGTCATCAAGGCAACTGCGAAAAGGTTTGGAAAGGCTTCTTTAAGGTCAGTACTCAACAGCCATGGCTCTTCGCAGAACTTGGTCTTTCTACCATCCCCTACACGGATTAAAGAAGAACATCTATAGAAATCTTTTAGTTTGAGTATGTTCCTCCATATATTGGACACTTGGTTGCCAAAGATTTCCTTCTGAACACCATCCATTCCACTCCCCCAAGAACTTACTAACAATTATATCCTTCCACATGGCTGATCCCTCCATATCTGCCCTCCACAACCATTTCAATAATAGGGCTTGATTAATAGCTTCAATTGACGACAACCCCACTCCACCTTCCTCCTTAGACCTGCATGCATTCTTCCATGCGACTGGATGTATTCCCTTCTCACTTGGCCCTCTTCCTTTACAGAAAAAAGATGCTCTAAGAGACTCAATCCTCTGGTAGACCTGTCTTGGGGCCTTGAAAATGGACAGAACCACTTACTATATAAAAAAGTTTAAGATGTTTACATAGAGGAGGTGGAAAACAAGTCTGCCAATAAAGTAGGGTTCTTAATCACTCATCAAAAAGCCAGAAGGGAGTAACATTTTGCTCTGGGTTTCCGGGGGATCCGATGCGCCCGTCTTGGCCTAACTGCATCCCGTAGGGGAGTGGAGGCTTTCGCCAGTGTTGCACTTGCTTATTTTCTCAAGTTAATCAAGAATTAAGCAAAGGGAATTATTCCCTAAATTTTGCCAGCATAGCCTCCAAAGATACCATGCCAATCAACCCAAGGTCGGAATCGGAGCGCCACGACAGGTCAAATGGCATAACGCAATGAACAAGGGCCACCCCCCGAACACTTGGCGAGCGGCGTCACGTTGGCCATATTACGGCACACGAGCTCGACCCAGAACCCAGGAAGACCCCTAAAGTGCCTTTCACAAGTGGCCTGACGCCAACAACTCCGACAGCTGGGTCGAATACGGGCTCCAAAGCTAATAGCAAGGGGTAGCATGGTCGCGGTCTCCACACCGACCACAATCATCAATAGACGCGATCGGGAGGCCCACCGCATTCAAGCTAGAAATCTTCACTGGGCTGCGTGGCCCTTTCTAGCGCTCCTCTGCCTCACTTGACAAGATAGGGTCGGCCAGGGACCTCACCTTGACCAGGAAAGGGCTGGGAGCTCCCCCACTTAGACCAAATAGGCCTTTCCAACGCTTTCCTGATCGCGGTCGCCATGAAGACCACGTTCACTGAACACGGTCCGTGAGGAAACCGCATCCACGACAAGCCTATCTTGACCCGATGAGGGCGGGGAGCGCCCCCACCTTGACCAAGTGAGGGCGAGGAGCGCCCCACCCTTGACCAGGTGGCTTTTCCAGTGCTTTCCGGATCGCAGTCGCCCGGAGGACCGCGTTCTTGTGAACGCCGTCCCTGAGGAGACCGCGTTCAAGAAAGAATCACCAACGACTGGGTGAGGGCGGCCAACTACCCTACCTTGTCAAAGTGAGGGCGGGAAGCGCCCCCACCTTGACAAACTGCCCCCAACGAGAAACCCAACCTCTCTCGTGCGGCCAGCGACCTTACTTGGTCAAAAGAGGGGCGCCCAGCACCCCCACCTTGACCAAAATGGGCTTTCCAGTGCCCAGAACTCTCCCAACCGCCCAGCGACACTACCTTGACAAAGTGAGGGCGCCCAGCGCCCCCACCCTGACCAAATGGGCCCTCTGAGTGACCCTATTTCCTCCGCCGTCACCAGAAGCCCCACTTTGATAAAGTGAAGGCGGGAAGCAACCTCACCCTGACGGGATACCTCCATCGAGCGCCATGTTCACATTGTTGCCAAAAAGCCCACAGTTTGACAAAGTGAGGGTGCCCAACGCCCCTATCCTGACCAAATGAGGGCTACGAGCGACCCCAATTGGACCAGCTGGCTCCGGCAAACGCCCTCACCCTGACCAGATGCCCCCTTTGGGCGCACCAGGGCTGCACCTATAAATACCCCCCTAGGGGGCCAGAAGAACTAGATGGAAGCGCACCCATGGAGGACCCCGAGGGGCTTGAAAGCTCTTCGCGATGCGGCTCTGGCTTGGTCTAAATTTAGTCTTTGAAACGTTGGGGCTACGTCAAAGCTACGTCAGTGCCACGCGTGCCACGCCCCGCCTTTCTTGAATGTTCTAATTATTTTAATCTCTAATACACCTTGGGCTTGTCATGTTGGCACCTCAGGCATGTCATGTTGACATCTCGATAAATGTGTCATACCTCGGGCATCAATTTCCTCGAAAAATGTGCCCCACATAGGAGCCACCTCTACCTCGAAGAACATGCTCTATATAGAAGCTACCTCTATCTCGAAGAATGTGCCTCACTCGGAAGCCACCCCTGTCCTAATGAACGTGCTCATGTCAAGATCGCGTTCAAACCCTGACTGCCCCAGCCGCAATGAAGTCCACACCCGACTTCCCTCAGTCTCAACGGCGCCCAACCCCTTCGTCGAGCCGAGGGACGATAGCTCCGCCCGAGCTGGCACACGACCGCTCCGTCGAGCCGGCGCCCGACAGCTCCGTCCGAGCCGGAGCACGACCTCTCCATCCAAGCTGGCGCACGACCGCTCCGTCGAGCCGGTGCCCGACCGGTTTGCCCGAGAGGCCAACGTCAAGGAACTTGCAAGCCTCCTCACAATTGGGTGACCCATCATCACGTGCTGAGTGTACATCGCGACCCCTCTCGAGCAGCGTCTTGCCAAGTTGCAAGTCTCCCAGCAGACATTACGTATAAAAGCGGAAATACCCGCGTAGCAACACAATGAGCCGGGGATCGTCATAAATGACGGAATTGTCCCGCAGCTTGCACACAATTTGTAATCGGGCTCTCAACGCCCTATATAGAGTCTTTCTCAACAATGAAGTCCAATCCGGGAATTGATTCCCGTCTTCATCCGCCGCCAGTCTCATCGTCAGATTGTCGCCCGCCTCACAGCTCGGTCCCTACCCGATCAACAGAATAGAACCCCGCACCTGAGCCAGCACCCGCCAGCCTCTTGTAGAGCCAGTGCCATTCACTCCACGGCCGAGCCAGAACCTGTCAGCTCCATGTCGAGCCAACGTTCGTCGCTCCACCTTTCGAGCTAATGCCTCGTTTTCATAAACTCGGAGTCCATGCCCTCTCCAGTGCCCGCACTGAGACTAGTCTCCCCACTTCTACTCATCTCTGTTGTGTTGTTGTTACTTCGTCACTATTGCACGGGTCAAGCCCTCCCGACGTCGCGGCTCCCAGGGTCCCTGACTCTCTTCCTTTGGCAGCAGGAACAAAGGTGTTCGAATTACATCCGATGTAAATTAACATTGACAATGGTCGACAGGCTCAGTCGATGGGGAAATGTCCTACACCGAACCCCCACATCGCCCGATATATCTTCACCCGCGGAATCAAACCTACGCCAGCTACCCAAATAGCTACCATGCGCACCCTGACCTTGCCCACGTGTCGCCCACATGTCTCAGCACATGTGTCGTGTCCCGGAGGCACATCCCTGTTGAAATACGATTCCGTCGTAATTGTCAAAATTCGACTGACATGCCCACAAAACACATACACCCAGTCTCAACCAGCAAATCACAAATCAACCACATCCTTATATATATCCATATATTATTTTATACTCCCGCCGTTCCGTGTGTGTTGTAAACAGCCAGGCTCCCCCAAGGTCTCTGTCAACTGTGAGGGTGGGAGGGTCAGCCGACAGAGGTGGAGTTGGTAGACCTGCATACCCGGTGGGCATCAGGGAAATCTGATTCCGCTGTCAGAAACCGAGCCATCTGCAACATTTATGCAGGCACCGAAGCGGAGACAAGGATCCTTTGCGGAGATGGTAAAGTAGGTATTTCTGGAGGAGCAAGTCCGACAGGCTAGGAAGCATTGTCCGGACCTCGGCCCTCTTCCGACTAAGCTCCTACTAGGCAGAGAGGAATGGCTAGCACGTTGTTTGTGGGTTTCCCCCAATTTAGGTGGGTGTTTCACATGCAAAAATAATGCGGACACGCTTATGATAGATTAAAATTTGAGGGTTTCGGGTATCATCAGCATGTTTATTTTTATTTATTTATTTCACATTTTGAGTTTATCAAACGATTTAGGGTTCGTGTATTGGACTTTTCTCCACCAACCGGAGTTGGTGTTAATTTATATCGGAACGAGTCCGAACACCTTTGATTAAATGTTGAAGAACGCCTTCTGTGACAAATGATCTTGATGATAGCCCATTATGGGTTCATACTCTTGCGAAGAAATCTGAAGACTTTATTTCCTTAAACACATGTAATTTGAATTACAATCGGTCCCTCAAGACCTTTACATATGGTCCCGATTGTGTAATCAAGTCTTCAGGATTACAACTGATTGCAACCAGAGCGTTTGAATTTGCTTCAGACTGTATTTGGATCTTTGAATTTGATTTCGTCCTACTCAAATCATTGAATTTACTTTTGTCCCCTGATCGGATGGTTGAATTTGAATTCCATCACGATTGGACTGTTGGATCGCCAGGATGATCATTGTCGGTCCATCAGAGTTATTTCATGGTCATGATCACTCTTTCGATTATGATCGGACCCTGAAGTTGCCTTGATGTCCATAAAAGACATTTTCTCACAACGAGGATATATTTGTAATTTTCTCTCCATCAGGGTATTTCTATAGTTCTCCCAGACATTGGGGTATCCTTGCAGCTTCAAAAGAACTTTGAACATTTCTGCCTTTTATGACCCTTTTTAGGTATTTCTGCAATTTCTTACCCTATTTGGGTATTTGTGCAGTATTCCCAAACATTGGAGCATTCTTACAGTGTCAAACTCTTTCTGAGTATTTTAACACTTTTTGGATGTAGCCCTGTCACTTCCTGACTTCTTGGGCATTCCTGTTACTTTTGACTTTTCGGAATATATTTGACATTTCTTGACTTCTTGGAGATAATCCCGTCACTTCCTGACTTCTTGGACATTCTTGTCACTTCTGATTTTTCGAAGATAGCACCATCACTTCTTGACTTCCTGGGAATATCTGTCATTTCTTGACTTTTGAGGAATAACCCCGTCCTTCTTGACTTCCTGAGAATTCCCGTTACTTCTTGATTTTTCTGAGATAACCCAGTCATTTCTTGACTTCTTGGGAATAGTCTTGTCACTTCTTGACTTCCTGGACATTCCTATTAGTTCTTCATTTTTCGAAGATAGCCCTGTCACTTCTCGACTTCCTGGACATTCCTACTTTTCTTGACTTTTCGGAGATAGCCCTGCCACTGCTTCACTTCCTCGGCATTCCTGTCATTTCTTGACTTTTCGAAACTAGCCCCGTCACTTCTTGACTTCCTGGGCATATCTACTATTTCTTGACTTTTTTGGAGATAGTCATGTCACTTCTTGAGCATACCTACCATTTCTTGACTTTTCGAAGATAACTACATCACGTCTTGACTTCCAAGGCATATCCGTCATTTCTTGACTTTTTGGAAGTAACTCCGTCACTTCATGACTTTTTGGACATTCCTGTTATTCTTAATTTTTTTAGAATAGCCCCGTCACTTCTTGACTATTTGGGCATTCCGACTTTCCTAACTTGTTAGGGTTTATTTGCAATTTCATCTATTTCTAAATTTCCAGACATGATAGATCTTGGGTATGAAAAAGATATATGGATTTGAATGACTAACCATACACCAAACTCAGGAGAACGCACACCGCTCTAGAGAAGGGGCGTGGTCCCGCTCCACCAAGTCGTACAAAACGGCGTAAACCAGAAAGAGGATATTTTGGTGATTTTGAGACAAGTTGGGAACCTTGTGTAGTTTCTGAACTCAACAATAACTTTCATGCAACTTTCTCACAAATGCGGTATTTTTGTAATTTTCTGATATTTTAGGGTCTGCAATTTTTCAGCCATCGAAGTATTTCTGTGATTTTCCCACTAGGGATATTTTTGCAATTTTCCCACCACCGGAGGACATTTCTACAATTTTTTTCGCTACCGGAGATATTTCTGCAATTTTTCACCTACAAAAAATACTTGTATAATTTGTAGACCTTTAAAAGTCTTTTCTACAGTTTTCCACCTTTCAAGGACTTTCCAGCAATTATCTGCATGTTTTTAGAACATTGGACATTTCTGAAATTTTCTTCAAAGTTTTCAAAACCTTGGTCATTTTTATAATTTTCCACAATATTTTAGACATTTCTGCAATGTTGTAAGACATTTTCCTTCATTTTACAACAGCATTTTGATTTTCCTTTCGGTCATTTTAATTTTCCCTTCAATGCATCTTTATTTTATTTTCCCTTTCCCTTCCATGCATTTTGATCTTCCTTCATATTTTCATTTCAATGTACTGCACAGTCGTCGGTATCACGGAAATATTTTCCCTCCTTTTTTTAAAGAAAAAAGGGGGATAAAGATAGGTGCAGACATAGGGGCTATATGAATAGCCTGTGTAGGGTTTATTCCGTGAGCGCACATCGTATCAGACGATTTGGGTTCGAGTGCTAGACTTTTCCCCACTAATCGCAGTCAGTGTTGATTTACATCGACCTAACATCCGAACATCTTTGTTTAACTGTCAAAGAAATCTTGATCTTCTACAAGGGTCCTGATTCCAAGGGCATACTTGCTTATATGGCTCAGAGTTAATTTTCACTCACCACCGGAGAATTAATAGAATTAGGGTTTCATCTAGGGCCACTAGGTTATGCGAGAAACCCTACGATTTAAGGAAGTAGTTGCAATTTTGCAAGAGGAGTGGGCATTTTTGAAGTGTCGGGAGGATTCCTGAACCCCAAGCGTATTTGGTAATTTTGGATTTCCAGGGGTATTTTGATACTTTTACCAGACCAAGGGGCATTTCTGAAATTTCCGGGTTGGAGATAAGGTAGAGTAAAATCCCTGACTCCCCGAGGTGCCAAGGCTATTTCCGGAGAGTTTTGAAGGCTCCTAGGGCATTTCTAGGTCATAGGGGTATTTGGGTAATTTCGCCAGACTCTAAGCAGACCTAGGTCCGAGGTGTAAGACTGAGCTAGAAAGGTCCCTAATCGGAAGGAGTAACAAGGGACTTCATGGAAGGCGCGCGTGTGCTAATTCACAATGTGAGTGGTATATACACAATTTCCTAAAAGTCAAGGGTTCTTTTATAATTTTTCCAAGACCGGTGCACAATAAAAGCACAATTGAGTACATTGAGTACATTTATGATTCAAGCGAGTACAAGGGTTGTAGGCGACAACTGTACATGAATGGTTTCCGCACTGACGAGGGACGTAGGGACATAACCCCAATTACAAAAGTTTGCAGGGTAAAACTGCAATGAACAGGACTTGCATTTCTCACAATCCCAGGAACAACATTTTCGTAATTTTTCCATTATATGGGTGGAACTACGTAATTCAGCCATCACGGGTGCGTAAAAACTTACAAACATGGCCCACAGAGAGGTGTAAATACAAATATAGCCCTCAAGCGCATAAATACAAGGCTCGGGGTATCACCTATCCTTCGAGGGCCAAAAACAACGAACAAGGCTTCGTGTGAAGATGTCTCTCGATCGTAGTCCGTCCTTCCTACCCCCTACTAGACCCCCGAGGGTCTATTTATAGAAGTTGGAGGGCCACTCGGAGGTGATTGAACCCGTACGGGGTGAACGGGGTAGAAATGACCCCAGGAGAGTCTTTTTTCCCTTTTTATTTTCTCTTTTTTTTAGAGAGAGAGAGATGGTGGCGGGGTCGAATGACCTCGGGCGGGTAGGCCCTCCCAGGGTCGGTTTACCCCGGGCGGTCCCCCCCCCCGGTCGAACGACCCCGCGCGGGTTTCCCTGAACCCGGACGGGTCCCTTTTCCTCATTTTTGGTTTAAAGACCCTCCTTTATGCTTTTTAGAGCCTATTGCTCACAGCACGTCGCGTGGAGGGAGGAGAGAACGTGCTTCTTGTTCGTTTGACAAGAGGAGGGGGTTTGTGTTTGTCTGAGCTACATGATACACGTGCGTTAGACTTCTTCAGCGATGTGTACACCGTCTCTTGCATCCCCTTTTCTTGCTGCGAGGGTTTTCTTTGTTTACCCCAAACACCTAAGAGAGAAAAGGCTCATCCTTTCGGGGTTTTGCTCGAAACCACACGGTCCTTACAATCGTTATGGATTTAGTCCGGTTCTCAACCACCTCATTTGCTGCGAGGGGATAAAAATTGAAATAACATATGAGCCATAGAGTCCCGTCATATGGAAATATTCCATGGGGCGGCGATACGTCGGATATTAAACCCCGACCAACTCGAGGGATTGTCTCAATTTATCCGAGACAAATAGTGGGTGCAACAATTGCCCCCCACGGGACATCCGTCAAAGCCGGAGGCGGGGGCAGATGGCCCATGCCTTTCATAGCTTTTCACTTGCCCTCGAGTCTGTCGACATGATGGGGCATTGTAAGACGGTGCCCCAGTATTCTTATTGTTGTCCTAGTGCTTGTTTGGTCTTTAATTCGGTCTTCTCACTCACTATTCTCTCTTATTCTTGGTCTTTGCAGCTTCTACAGACATGGCTTGCCAAGGCAAAGGCAGAGAGACTTCCCAAAGGCCTAGAGTTGGGGGCTCTGATGATCATTATGTGTAGAGGACAGATAGGCCCATGCCACCGTTCCCTCCACGCAGCATCACCTCTGACAGTTTTGACGCGGTGGACCGCGTTTTTCTTGGGTCGCTGAGGGCCCAACTGAGAATACTAGTGCAGACGAAGGCACTGTCGACAAATCTCGTATCACGAGGAGACTGGGGGTCTATGTGTACGACCGCTCTGGGGGATATCCATCTCACTTTCCACTGGACCGGCATCTTTTGTCTTTCATCCAGAGCTTTGTGCCTCCTAGTATGGAGGGGGATGACCCTCTCTTGCCAGGGGAAAGGCATCGTCTCGAACAAACCACATTGCTTGGGAGGGACAGCATACAGGGCACTTGCACTTTCTCCTATCCGAGCTTTCCCGAGGGTTTCATTCGGCAGAGACAGTATCATGATCAGAAGAATCGGGGCTACTTCAGAGAGTTTGACAGCTTTACAGTCCGAGTGGGGCCATCGTCACCAGCAGTCTGGCATTTATCCGGGCACCATAAGGCCGCAGATGTCAGTGGACGGAATGCTTTTGACTCCTTCTTGGGCCACCTTTGCACATGATTACGACCATGACTGCTTATTGGAGAGGATATTGGCGCAGAAGACTCCTAGTCGATATGGGAAGTGGGCTGTTATTCCTTCTCACTGTTACCGTCGGGGCACGACGGAATGGTCGTGGGGCATCTTGACTGTTTACAGGACAGTACTTGATAGGGCCGAGATTCGTCATGCAGTGACCGAAGCATTATATTAGTAACGACCCGGAGATCCGGATACCGGTAAACCGATACCAAGAACTCGGAGACGCCACCCAAAAGGCTAATGAGGCCCCGTAAGGGTTGGGAGGATTGGTTGAGGAGGTGCATAATGAACTGGAATTACGCGTGCATTAGAAAATAATAATTTTAAGCGGAAGCAATTGACAATATCAGAGTGATATATTTATATAATAGTCCAGATCCAACTATTACAAGTCCCAACACTATACACAAGTCAAATAAACAACTACACGGGACATACCCCGGTCAAAAGGGAAAGAAAAACCACTGCTGGCACCTACGACCTTCCGTCAAAAGCACGTGGCAAACCCGCAGACTGCTGCTCCGTCGCACCTGGAGAGGAAGGGTGAGTCTCACAACATAGACTCAGTAGGGTTCACGCAGATCCCTACCTCGCGGCTAAACTCATGAAAGCAGTTAATAACACAATGGCATAAGAAAAACCACAGTTAAATAAAGCTGTACGTGTATAAGAACAATTAAAGACAGCTAAACATAAATGCCATTTAATATTCGAACGAATAATTATACACGAGAATCATAATCTACCAATAGAATGAAAATTCAACATTTCCATGTGACAGGAGAGAGAAAGGACCACCAGAAAGAAGACCAGACGCGTCCACTAACGACTTATACTGCGTCTCAAGTATCTCCACTAGCCTGGAACGCGGCAAGTGAGACACACAACCGTAACCAAGTCCAGAACTAGTCAGGGTCACACTCGTCAGTGTCAGTCCACGCCCCTGACCACGTGTGCACACACAGGCTCAATGCCTTGAGCCAGACCTCTAGCCAGTCCCCCCCCCCCAATAGGACGCTACTGCCAAGCAAGGGGGCCCACGGAAACCAGCTTAAAAATCGTACACCAGGACTACCCTGCCACCTCTCCCAGGTGGGCTGACACTAAAGGTCGTCGGGCTACGACTAGTAGTTCCATCACAAAGAAAGAGAAAATAATTCTATTGGGATATAAAAATGTGCCACAGTTTGTAAAAATATTTAAACATGGCGAACATGCATTGTTAAACGCATAATTAAATAAACAGGATTGAATTCATACAATGCAGGGACCAAATGGTCTAGTCAGGGCCGCAAGGCTCAGGTAAGCGGTCGAACGATTGAACACTTCACTGACCCAGGCGGTCTCACCATGACCGCTTAGCCACGATTATTTCACTATATGATGAACAGAATAGAAAACGGTCTTGGACAGGGCCGCCTGATTAAGAAACGGTCGCACGACTGACCGCCTAATGATGAAAAATGGTCCGGTCTAAGCCGCTACACTTACACCGCCTCAATCGGGACGAAGGGACTTAGCGGTCGTTTGCTGGGCCGCTAAGGTCTACAAACGGTCGGACGAAGGACCGCCATTTACAAGAAACAGTCTAGGGCGAGACCGTTAAGGTCCACGGCCTTGTACAACCATAAAATGGTCCCTGGAAGGACCGCTTGCCTTCCAGAGAACCCGAAACGTGGGGAACTCAGATGGAACCCCTCCCAATCGATTCAAATCAATGGGAAAACATATTTGAGCATGTTCCCTGCCTTCATACGACCATTCCATAACATTTTTACATCCAAAAACATAAAAACAATGGCCATGGAGTGATTTTCATGGATTAAAACATAAATGACTATGTTCATGAATTTTCGCTCAAACCATAAGAAAACATAAGACAATGGGCATGCCATTTGAAGTAAAGCATCCTAAGAGGAAGGCCAATCCATCCCCCTACTTATTTTGCCGGTTGCTACGCCGTTCCTCGCCGTTCTTCACGAAGGAACCGCGCCCTACACCCGAGGTTTTCCACCTCCACGCTCCACGGTCGTCTCTACGATGACGACACCACTCCTCCTACGCCTTGGGCTCGCCAAGGACACCTCCTGCAATTCCTGCAAGGCTCCGGGGTGAGCACACCACCGAGAGCAAGAGAAAGGGGGAGGGCGTGCGTAGGAGAGAAAGAGAGTGAGAGGGGAGAGAACCTCCCTACGTGGATACAAACAAAAAGCATTTGATTATATTTTTTTTGTTATAAAACTTTGAATTGCCATAAAACATTAAAAGGTGTAAAATTGTATATATGCCCTATCTAGCTTCTAAAAGCTTATACAAATGGGTTAACTCAATTGAATTTAGCCCATTAAACCTATTAAAATAGTTCAACACATGAATTATTTTATATTTCGATACGATAAGAATCCGTTAACTACCGAGTCTTACAGTCCCTCCCTCCTAATAGAAATTTCGTCCTCGAAATTTAAAAGGAAGCACAAGGAGAGAACTTAAGGAAAATATACCTTACTCGAATAAAAAGGGAAACTGCTGACGTATATCGTCCTCACGTTCCCAAGTAGCCTCATTCCCCGAGTGACGCTGCCACACTACCTTTACCAGAGGGATTACCTTATTCCTCAGTCGTTGTTCACGACGATCGTCAATCCGTATCGGATACTCTGGCGTGGATAGATCCGCTGTCACTTCAGGCCACATTGAATCATCTAATACATGAGATGCATCAGAAATATACTTTCTTAATTGAGAAACATGAAACACATCGTGGATTGCTTGCATCGCCGATGGCAACTGAAGTCGATAAGCCACTTGGCCCACACGTTCCAAGATAGGAAACGGACCAATATATCGAGGACTAAGCTTTCCACGCTTCCCAAATCTCATCACGCCTTTCATGGGAGATATTTTCACAAAAACAGAATCTCCAGGTTCAAATTGCAATGGTCTTCTACGCCGATCTACATAACTTTTCTGTCGACTTTGAGCTGTCAACATTTTCTGCCTGATCAGACGTACCACATCAACACACTGTTGAATCATGTCAGGTCCTGTCAACAGTCGGTCACCAGTCTCAAACCAGTCCAACGGTGTACGACAAGGACGCCCATATAAAGCTTCATATGGTGCCATATTAATACCGGAATGATAGCTATTATTATAAGAGAATTCCACCAATGGCAAATGTTGACTCCACGAACCCTGCCAATCCAGACAACATGATCGCAGCATATCTTCTAATGTCTGAATAGTCCTCTCGGACTGACCATCAGACTGGGGATGATACACTGAACTAAATGCAAATTTTGTACCCAACGCCTTTTGAAAACTTCGCCGAAAGCCAGAAGTAAAACGCGGGTCACGATCTGACACAATGGATATTGGAATTCCATGCAATGGCACAATCTTTGCAACATAAAGCTCAGCCAATTTCTGAACATTCCATGTCACTTTGATCGGCAACAATCTCGTTGTCTTAGTTAAACGATCAACTAACAGCCAAATACCATCATAGCCTTGTGAAGTTCGGGGTAAACCAACAATAAAATCGGTAGTGACATGATCCCATTTCCACATCGGGATTTTCAATGGTTGAAGCATTCCTCTAGGTCTTTGGTGCTCAGCTTTGACCTGTTGACATGTCAAACACTTAGACACAAAATCAACTACATTCCTTTTCATACCTGGCCAACAAAATTACCTTTTCACATTATGATGCATTTTCGTGGTGCCGGGATGAATAACATAACAGGATCCATGTGCCTCGTGCAAAATAGCATTCCTCAATAAATCATCATCTGGAACATAAAGTCTACCTCTGAATCTAACCATTGAATCATCACCGAACTCCACATCTGGCATTAACACAATGCGAGACAACTCAGAATCTATCTGTTGTGCCTCCCAGATATGCTGGTAAATAGCTGGAGTCATCACCAGACTAGCAAAAACAGCTACCATCGGATCACGGGAAATTTTCAATCTGAACGTCTCATAAGGAAACTGTTCCCATAACTTCCATTCTCGTATCAACAAACGACTTATTTGCATTTTTCTGCTCAATGCATCAGCCACTGCATTCATCTTGCCAGGTTGATAAGACAGAGTAAAATCATAGTCTTTTATATACTCCATCCATCGACGCTGACGAAGATTCAAATCTTTTTGAGAAAACACATATTTCAAGCTTTGATGATATGTGAAGATCTCAAACTTCTCACCATACAAGTAGTGTCTCCAGATTTTTAATACAAAAATCATCGCCGCCAACTCTAAATCATGAGTGGGATAATTTTCTTCCTGTTGCTTTAATTGCCGGGACGCATATGCCACAACATTTCCATGCTGCATAAGCACTGCACCCAAACCTACTCGAGAAGCATTCGTACACACTACGAATCCACCCGAGCCAGAGGGCAAAACAAGCACTGGAGAAGTCATGAGCAGCCTTTTCAAATCATTGAAGCTCTGTTCACACCTATCCGACCACACAAATGGCACATCTTTGCGAGTCAACTGAGTCATTGGCACGGCAATCCGTGCAAAATCTTGAATGAATCTTCTATAATAACCAGCAAGACCCAAAAAGCTTCTAATCTCTGTCACAGTCTTAGGGCTCTACCATTGAAGAACAGCTTCAATTTTAACAGGATCAACTGCAACTCCATCGCCAGAAATCACATGGCCTAGAAAATGAACTTCCCAAAGTCAAAACTCACATTTGCTGAATTTTGCATAGAGCTCGTGATCTCGCAGAGTCTGTAATACCACCCAAAGATGCTGAACATGTTCTTCCTCAGAAGCAGAATAGACCAAAATGTCATCCACAAATATCACCACAAATTGGTCCCAATATGGACGAAACACACGATGCATTAGGTCCATAAATGTTGCTGGAGCATTGGTTAGCCCAAATGGCATAACCAAAAATTCATAATGACCATACCTCGTACTAAAGGCAGTTTTCTCCACATCAGATTCCCTAATCCTCAATTGATAATAACCAGATCGAAGATCAATCCGTGAAAAGACACTCGCCGACTGAAGTTGGTCAAATAAATCATCGATCCCGGACAAATGATATTTATTCTTGACAGTCACCTGATTTAATTGCCTATAATCAATACATAACCTCAGGCTTCCATCTTTCTTCTTCACAAATAATAGAGGAGCACCCCATGGAGAAAAGCTAGGACAGATATAGCCCTTTTCCAGCAATTCTAGCAACTGTGCTCTCAACTCTTTCAATTCTGCAGGAGCCATACGATAAGGTGCCTTTGATAAAGATGCCATACCTGGAATTAGTTCAATTACCATCTCAATCTCTCGCTGTGGAGGTAAGCCTGGCAACTCATCAGGAAACACATCAGAAAATTCGCAAACCACAGGAATATCACTTATCTCCTGCTGTGGTGCCTCAACAGCAACCACGGAAGCAAAGAATCCCTGACAACCTGCATTAAGTAATCGACAGGCTCGAATAGCAGAAATAAGCAAGCGAGGAGAACGAGATCGAATACCTTGAAAATAAAATGCCGCTTTCTCAGATGGCTGAAAATAAACCTTCTTCGTTTTACAATCAACCACGGCTCCATAACCCTCTAAGTAAATCCATGCCCAGAATAGCATCATAGTCTACCAACTTCAACGCATATAACCTAACTGGCAACTGTTGGTTCCCAATCACTATAGGAGTCTCATCAAGACAGAAAGGAGTAAACATGAACTCCCCAGAAGGCAATTCAACAACTAACTCACAAGACATCTCCGATGTCGGCTCCTCAATACAAGCAACAAAATCTTCAGAAATAAATGAATGAGAAGCACCCGAGTCAAATAAAACACGTGTTGCATGACCATAAATCATAATAGTACCATCCACAAGATGAGATGCAACTGCTTCAGAACGAGTCATATGCGTGACTCTCCCTTTTTGCTTCTTTCCACCTGCAGTAGACTGCTGCGATGACGATACTGATGCTTGAGAATATTGTTGTGATTGTGATGGTGGTGGAGGTCGGAACTGTTGTGGCTGTGAAAACGGAACAGGCTACTTTGGCCTCAACGGACAATCACGAACCACGTGTCCCACCTGATCACACCGAAAACACACCACGGGCATCGAACACGATCTACCCAAATGACTACCACCACACCTCGGACATGGTCTCGGCTGACTGGCCACCGATCCCTGTCGTTGAAAAGAAGAGGGTGCTGATTGTTGCACGTTACCAGAGGATGCTTGCCGGTCATACTGCTTCTTGGATTTCCTGAACATCCGCCTGAATTTAGATTTCATGAAGTACCACTGGCAGAAGGAACAGAAGATGGTACCCCCGTCACACTTGGTTGACTACTAGCCTGCTGATGCTGTACGCTATGCTGCACTGGCTCAACTTGGGTTCACCCCCGAGATCTTGCCATATCCAGTTCTAATGCTGCTGCTATCTGATAAGCCATATCTAACTCTGCCACTCTGGTTGCAATAAGAGGTTGCCTCAACTCTGGCTTCAAACCACGCAAATATTGCTCAGTTTTCAGCCCTTCATCAGCAAGAATATGAGGAACATATCGACCCAATTCCATAAATTTGTTCCGATACTGCAAAACTGTCATATCACCCTGAGCCAACTCCATAAACTGGTACATTTTGTCCATTCAGAGATAAGTTGGACTATATGTACGCTCAAACGAAGTAACAAACTCCTTCCATGTAATCAGTAGAAGAGGACGGGACTTAAAAGTCACCTCCCACTCCGTGGTCCACCACGCGAGTGATGTCCCCTGCAACTGAAATGTAGCTAGCATTACCTTCTCATCTTCGGTGCATTCCATAGACCGGAACACACGCTCAGTCGCATCTAGCCAAACCCTAGCCGCATCTGGATCCGCTTGTCCTTCATATGTTGGTGGGTGGAATAAAAGAAATTTCTTTAGAACTCGACCACGACCACCTTGAGGCAATAAATCTTCACCAGCAATAAGGTCAACACGGCCTTGCCCTTAAACATTCACCGGATGAGGCGAAGTACCGCTCTCTTCCCTTGGAACATCTTGGGGCACGTTGGTCTGGAAACGAACTCTCCGTCTAGGCGGCATTTAGATCTACGCTTAAGAGAAGACACACAACGAAAGAACCATAAGTAATCACAGAAAAACAACCTAAGCCAGCAATTGTGGTACACGTGGACTTGTTCTGGACTAATGCAATTTCAATTCCTTATACAACACCCCAACACCGCTCTGATACCAACTGTAACGACCCGGAGATCCGGATACCGGTAAACCGATACCAAGAACTCGGAGACTCCACCCAAGAGGCTGATGAGGCCCCATAAGGGTTGGGAGGATTGGTTGAGGAGGTGCATAATGAACTGGAATTACGCGTGCATTATAAAATAATAATTTTAAGCGGAAGCAATTGACAATATCAGAGTGATATATTTATATAATAGTCCAGATCCAACTATTACAAGTCCCAACACTGTACACAAGTCAAATAAACAACTACACGGGGCATACCCCGGTCAAAAGGGAAAGAAAGACCACTGCTGGCACCTACGACCTTCCGTCAAAAGCACGTGGCAAACCAGCGGACTGCTGCTCCGTCGCCCCTGGAGAGGAAGGGTGAGTATCACAACATAGACTCAGTAGGGTTCACGCAGATCCCTACCTCACGGCTAAACTCATGAAAGCAGTTAATAACACAATGGCATAAAAAAAACCACAGTTAAATAAATATGTACATGTATAAGAACAATTAAAGACAGCTAAACATAAATGCCATTTAATATTCGAACGAATAATTAGACACGAGAATCATAATCTACCAATAGAATGAAAATTCAACATTTCCAAGTGACAGGAGAGAGAAAGGACCACCAGAAAGAAGACCAGACGCGTCCACTAACGACTTATACTGCGTCTCAAGTATCTCCACTAGCCTGGAACGCGGCAAGTGAGACACAACCGTAACCAAGTCAAGAACTAGTCAGGGTCACACTCGTCAGTGTCAGTCCACGCCCCTGACCACGTGTGCACACACAGGCTCAATGTCTTGAGCCAGGCCTCTAGCCAGTTTCCCCCCCCCCCCAGTACGACGCTACTGCCAAGCAAGGGGGCCCACGGAAACCAGCTTAAAAATCGTACACCAGGACTACCCTACCACCTCTCCCAGGTGGGCCGACACTAAAGGTCGTCGGGCTACGACTAGTGGTTCCATCACAAAGAAAGAGAAAATAATTCTATTAAGATATAAAAATGTGCCACAGTTTGTAAAAATATTTAAACATGGCGAACATGCATTGTTAAACGCATAATTAAATAAACAGGATTGAATTCATACACTGCAGGGACCAAATGGTCTAGTCAGGGCCGCAAGGCTCAGGTAAGCGGTCGAACGATTGAACACTTCACTGACCCAGGCGGTCTCACCATGACCGCTTAGCCACGATTATTTCACTATATGATGAACAGAATAGAAAACGGTCTTGGACAGGGCCGCCTGATTAAGAAACGGTCGCACGACTGACCGCCTAATGATGAAAAACGGTCCGGTCTAAGCCGCTACACTTACACCGCCTCAATCGGGACGAAGGGACTTAGCGGTCGTTTGTTGGGCCGCTAAGGTCTACAAACGGTCGGACGAAGGACCGCCATTTACAAGAAACGGTCTAGGGCGAGACCGTTAAGGTCCACGGCCTTGTACAACCATAAAACGGTCCCTGGAAGGACCGCTTGCCTTCCAAAGAACCCGAAACGTGGGGAACTCAGATGGAACCCCTCCCAATCGATTCAAATCAATGGGAAAACATATTTGAACAAGTTCCCTGCCCTCATACGACCATTCCATAACATTTTTACATCCAAAAACATAAAAACAATGGCCATGGAGTGATTTTCATGGATTAAAACATAAATGACTATGTTCATGAATTTTCGCTCAAACCATAGGAAAATATAAGACAATGGGCATGCCATTTGAAGTAAAGCATCCTAAGAGGAAGGCCAATCCATCCCCCTACTTATTTTGCCGATTGCTACGCCGTTCCTCGCCGTTCTTCACGAAGGAACCGCGCCCTACACCCAGGGTTTTCCACCTCCACGCTCCACGGCTGTCTCTACGATGACGGCACCACTCCTCCTACGCCTTGGGCTCGCCAAGGACACCTCCTGCAATTCCTGCAAGGCTCCGGGGTGAGCACACCACCGAGAGCAAGAGAAAGGGGGAGGGCGTGCGTAGGAGATAAAGAGAGAGTGAGAGGGGAGAGAACCTCCCTACGTGGATACAAAAAAAAAAGCATTTGATTATATTTTTTTTTGTTATAAAATCTTGAATTGCCATAAGTCATTAAAAGGTGTAAAATTGTATATATGCCCTATCTAGCTTCTAAAAGCTTATACAAATGGGTTAACTCAATTGAATTTAGCCCATTAAACCTATTAAAATAGCTTCAACACATGAATTATTTTATATTTCGATACCGATAAGACTCGGTTAACTACCGGGTCTTACAATATTCCTATCCTTGTCACACAAGATTGCTTCAGGTAGTGGCTGAGAGGTTCAACCGTCGTTGGAATACATTTGTCACCGTAGAGGGGGAGACTTCACTAGACCTGTGGGCTTTTCACATGATCTCTGGCTTGTCAGTTTGTAGACAGCCCTATGAGGAACTGTCCTTAAATGATTTGCATCTCAGTGCTTTAAGTGGAGCCGGCTGATACCTTCTTCCCTATTGCTTCAAATATCTAATGAAGACATAGGGAAGGAAAAGCATGTGAAGAAGACAATTGACAAGGCACAAAAAGTCACACAGTATATCTATGGCCATCCTAGGATATTGAATATGTTCAGGGCGCATGCCAGTGGAGGGCGAGATATCATCCGTGCAGGTCCAACCAGATTTGCTTCCAATTTTATTTCTTTGGAGTCTTTGCACAGGTATAAGATTGATCTCAATTCTATTAACTTTATCCTTAATGATACGTAACAGTTGATGCAGCTTCAAATTTCAATTATTTACACAGGTACAAGAATGAGCTGAAAGCTTTCATGTACCACAATGCCTTACGGGAATACATCGACAAGGGCAATGTTGAAGCTCAGATGGATTATTTGGATGTCTGCCACGTCGTGGACGATAACAAATTCTGGGACAGGGTGTCACGGTACTTGAAAGTAGTCACACCCCTCGTGAAGGTCCTAAGAATGGTGGATGGCGATGAGAAAAATGATATGGGCTATCTGTACGAGGCCATGGACCGTGCCAAATTGGAGTTGCAGGATTCCCTTCCCAGACATTATGAGAAATGGTGGAAAATTATTGACCAGAGATGGGACAACACATTACACCACGACTTGCATGCAGCTGGTGAGTGATTAATTGTACTGAAATTGGGGTAATGCCTTTATGTTATTTTATATATAACATTTAGTTAATTATACACAAATGCATGTTATTTCCTCAATCCTCGATTTATGTACGATGTCGATGCACATGTTGATGGCGAGGTGCTCCAAGGGACTTTAAAAGTCATTGGTCGTTTATCGAGGACACCAGAAAAGAGACTTCAGGCCGAGGTAGAGGTTGGCCTTTATTTGATTTTATCAATAACAGATATAGAATTTATTTAAGTAGTTATGTTACTGTATTACTTTATGTTTGTAGATGAACAATTATAAAATGAGAACTGGGACATATTCTGACTCCCAATTGTAATACGCTGTGGGAAGAGTGAGCCCAGGTATATTTTATTTTTTTGATTTCTTAACCTGAATATATATGTCTACAACTTATATGCATTTGTTTATGGTTGGTGGAACAGCTGACTGGTGGATAATAGTGAACAACCGAGATGTGGGCAGTAATGCATTGGCTTTCATTGCAATTAGGGTGCTCAGTCAAACAACAACGACAAGCCAATGTGAAAGAAATTGGAGCACGTTCAGCCTTATACACTCAAAAGTTCGCAATCGGCTAAAGGCTGAACGGTTAGAAAAATTGGTTTACTGTCATTACAATATGAGACTGAGAATAAAGAACATGAAGATAAGACAAATGTTGAGGGACAAACGCGTCGCAGAGGATACAATGCCAGAAATTGATTTGGACGCTTTATTTGATGATGAAAATCCCTTGCAGTCTTGAGTGGAGACACGAGAGCAGATTGATGAGCCCGTTTTTTATGATGATGATAGAAGATGGGCAGAGGACATACTAGATGAAGATGAGCCAAGAGATCCGGAATTCAGAAGAAAATCAAAGAGGGCCAGAGATACTCATGCGCACCAGAGAAGGGACCCACCTGGGGTTATTGATGACAGTGAGGAGCAGCATGATTTTCAGCCAGCTAGACACTCAGACTCAGATAGCAGACCAGTCACTCCTAGAATGGGCAAGACACCTGCATCCTTAAGAAGTACATTAGTGCATGGGCAAACTGAGAGAACAAATGCTGCTGCTCGAGAGGACCAGGCAATTGAGCAGTTAAAGCAGATTTATTTGAGGAACACGCCAAGGGGAACAGGATTCATGTCAAGGGTGATTGAAGAAAGCACACCGACACAGGAAAAAGCATCCCCAAAGGCCAAAAGACGACTGGAGGTTGCAGGTGCTACAGGTGTTGCAGATGCTACTACTGGCGGTGGGGATGCTGGTGATCCTTCCTCCTTCCACGCAGACACGGGCAGAGGATACAGTCAGGGTGAGAGAGGACATGAGTCACAGAGTCAATATGGACATCCATCAGGTTATGGAGGTGGCCAACAGGAGGCAGCGATTTATAGGTGGGGTCATGAACCAGCATTCCAGTTCCATCCACATCCGGCCAGTTCCTCTTCTCATCCTCAAAATTCTTATGCTGATACTGGATTCCAATCAAGCCAACCAAACACTCCAAGAGGGATCCAAAGAGGGATGCAGGACTTGGCTACCTCATTGTTTGGTTATAGTGAATATAGACCATACATGCATCCTTCTTATGGGTATGAACATGAAAAGCCAGACGATGAGAGAGAAGGTTCTAGTTATTACCCATATTAGTGCCTCTTCATTTAGGTAAAGATCATTTAATTTTCGTAACATTTACTGTGCCTAATTAAGTTTATTGTAATGCTTGAACCTACTTTATGCTTAGTATGTACTCAAGAATATTAGTTTAACATGTTCAATGTTTGAATTTCAATGTCTACTTCATGTTTATTGTACTTAATCTAATTTCTTTACAATTAAATGCATGTCTAATAAATTTTCTGATTTTTATGTGATTATTAACTTTATATCTATTTATATCTATTTGTTTATGAATTTTTAGGTCCATTTTCATTTTTTTTTAAGCTTTTGACTGGGTTTCAGCCGGTTTCGGCCGAAACCGATACCGATTCGTATCGGTTTCGGACTCGGCCGAAAACGAGTCCGAAATCGACACTACCTTCCTTGCCCCGGGGGTCACGCGACCCCGAGCAAGGCCACGCGCCTGCACGCGGGTCTGCCCGGTGTCGGGCGACCCCACACGGATCTCCCCAACCCCGGACGGTCCCTTTTCTTCCTTTTTGGTTTAAAGCCCCCTCCTTTAGGCTTTTTAGAGCCTATTGCTCACAGCACACGGCATGGAGAGAGGAGAGAACGCGCTTCTTGTTCGTTTGTCGTCTTCCCTGCACCGTCGGCCAAGAGGAGGGGTTTGTGTTTGTCCGAGCTGTGTGATACACGTGCGTCAGACTTCTTCAGCGGTGTGTACACAGTCTCTTGCATCCCCTTTTCTTGCTGCGAGGGTTTTCTTTATTTACCCCGAACACTTAAGGGATAAAAGGCTCATCCTTTCGGGGTTTTGCCCGGAACTACACGGTCCTAACAATCGTTGTGGATTTAGTCCGGTTCTCGAGCACCTCGTTTGCTGTGAGGGGTTTAAAATTGAAATAACATATGAGCCAGAGTCCCGTCATATGGAAATATTCCATGGGGCGGCGGTACGTCGAGTATTAAACCCCGACCAACTCGAGGAGATTATCTCAATTTATCCGAGACAAATAGTGGATGCAACAACAGCACAAGCCATCCACATTATCTTTTTCCTTTATCACTTATGAAGGTGACAAATCTCTTAGGATCACCACTCCCAAAGGAGGTGACCGAAACTCCCGGGGAGGGCCTTTTTGGTGGTGACCATACCCCCTTCTTCCTCACCAAGCCAACCTACGCAGGATTCATGTTTTGCTGCGTACTGTCCAACCTTCTTCTTCTCTTCACGGCCTTCTACTGTAGTTAGTGTTCTCCACAGGTCTTCCTTCTCTTGCTGTTGTTGTTCTCCTCCTGTGAAGTTCTGTTGCTGCTCCTTTATATAGGCATTGGACAGGGACCGGAGGCATGGTGCCTCCAGTTGGAGGCTTCAATTAACAGCCACAAAAGTTTGTGATCCCACAAACCTTGCATTTCCCATACCCTGCGCCCTATACCTTCCAGAGTCAGAAACCGTTTATGGACATACCGCCTTCAACTCCATGGCTTCCAATCTCCATACATCCACGATCCCTATGCCACATTCGTGGCCAAACAACAACTCAGGTCCTCATACTCCACCTATTTTGGCGAGTTCATCATTCACCGAAGTCTGTTAGTCTTCAAAAAAAAAAAAAAAGAGTGGGGCTTAAAATAGAGGTGCCCTGACGATCTTAGTCATTCCCATTAGGGGAATGCCTAATGGTAAAATGCCTAAAATCCTACTTAAGTGAAAATCCGAAAGGGCACCTCAGGCAAAAATAGGTCACCACTTGGTGTAAAAACCCGCAAGGGCGCACCGGAATAAGCTAAAGGGGGTTAACTTTGGTGAAAACCGAATGGCACTAAGCTAATAATGTGAAAAAAAACCATTGTCATTAACCAGCAATGTCGTCATCCTCTATTCAGAAAATCTCGTCCCACCGTGGCGTAAAAGCGGAAGCGACCACTCACTCCAAAAGAAAGAAGAGGAAGAAAACCAATCAGATTCTTGGTTTCGAGCCCCTTTCTACATCGGTAACCACCAAAATCAAATTCGGTTCAAACCTCTTAGAAACCCCAAAACCAAACTAAACCTTAGTTGCCCAACCCCTTTCAGATCAGCAACAATAAAACAAAACCCAAGTCCTTGTTGCTCAAATCCCTTCCAAGTCAGCAACCACAAAATAAAACACAAACTCTTGTTGTTCAAACCTCTTTCAGGTCAACAGCTGCAAAACAAAATCCAAACCCTTGTTGCCCGAACCCCATTCGGGAGAGCAACCACAAAAAAAAGAAAATAAATCAAACCATTTCAGCTCAACAACCATTTCAAAACCCAAGGTCCTTGTGTTCAAACCCTTCTTGGATCAACAACCCAAAAAAAAAAAACTCGGCTCAGAACCCTTACGGGGTCAGCAACTACTGCAAAGCCTAAGACTTATTCTCAACCCAGAAAACCATATGTTTACAAGCCATTGGCCCCGCATCTTCATTGTGAGGGTCAATAGAAATCCAAACACTCTGTCCCACTAGCAACAACAATGGCAACAGCAGCCAGCAATTACGACAACAAACAACCAACAACAAGCAGCTACAGCAACAGGCAGCCAACAACAATCAATTACAACAACATTCAACAAGTAGCAACAACCACCACAACAACAATAGCAACAACAGCAATAGCAACAGCATGCCAAAAAAAAAAGAGAGAGAATGGAGCTTAAAATTGAGGTGTCCTGACAAACTTAGGCATCCAATTTGTTGAGTGCTTAAGAGCAAAAAGGTCATAAAACACGACTGGAGTGAAAACTCAATTGAATGAAGAATGAAGAATCCAATGAGTGAAGGAAAGAAAGTCTAGTAAGTCCTTTTCAGCAGTATCATGGGCAATCTGGGCTAAAAGAAATGATCAAATTTCAGGGACAGTAGGCATAGTATCTACGATATCTTGAAGAGAATAGTTAAACTCTTGGATGAGCGAGTAGCGGCTGCTGGAAAGCCTGGAATGGAGAACCAGAGGAAAATAATGTGCTGTCAAAAAAAAATAAAAGCTGAATAGATCTTGTTTTGCAATAGGGATAGAGATGTAAAATTTTGTTTTTGCCCCTGAGAGTGCAACAACTCTCCTTTTCATCCAGGTAGAATGAAAGATGGCTTGTGTAATATCCGAGTTGCATGTTCTCTTTAAACATTAAAGCCAATGAACGGTAAGTTGTATATTTAATGACAGTGGCTGTGCCCCCCTTGCATAAAAACAGTTCAAACCAATGAAAGGTAAGTAGCATCCCTATGCCATGAAAGGCAAATTGCTGACTCCTACGAAGTCTGAAAAACATGATTTACATTACTACCTATTCCTATAGAAGTTCAAACATGGCATGTACGTTGAGCAATAGCTTAAAGGTGTCTCATAAAGCCAACGAAACCGTATGTATGTGTCACGGTTCCTCAGATAGACCCGGTCGACTCCTCCTGGCATCGGCTGGAGAAGATCCTCTAGCTCGGGCTCTAGAATGGATTATACAACACAAGAATTTCTAAGCAATTCTACAGGTTGCAAAAGGATTAGAGAATACCAGAACAGAGTATCGGAAGGGGAGGGAGAGGAAGGTAGTTAGGGACGAACGAGAGGTATTTTGCATTCCAGAATGATCTTTCTTCTCCTCTCTACACTCCTATTTATAAGAGATCCTCTTCACCAGAAAACTGGACCCCCCCAAACAATTCCCCTTACGAGCCCGCCAATATTCCTCTCCTCATTCTCGCTAAAAAAAACAAAACAAAACAACTTTAATAACCTCTTAAAAACAAACCCAATAGACTCAACGACCACAGACCCCAACCGTTCGGTCGTTGGTCGATATAACAAACGCCAACCAACCGGTCTTTGAACTGGTTCTCCATTACAAATTTTCCCCCTCTTGCAAGAGCGACCTTGTCCTCAAGGTCGAAATCAGGAAAGCGTTTGCAAAAATCAAAATAGTCTTCCCAGGTGGCATCCGATGAAGAACCGCCATCCCACTGAATTAAAATTTGAACAGCTGGTTTATTGTCTCTGTTGATTAAACGGCGACCAAGAAGAGCAATCGGACGCTTATCCACTGGATGGAAGTCAGTCGGTAGTGGAAGAGCAGGAACTAGTTGGTTGCCATGTCGCTTTTTGAGCTGAGAAATGTGGAACACAGGGTGAATCTTGGATGAAGCCGACAATGCTAGCTTGTATGCAACAAAACCAATTCGTTGTAGTATTTGATATGGGCCAAAATATTTGGCGCTTAATTTCTGATTATATCGGTGAACCACTGAATGCTGGTGGTAAGGTTGCAGTTTGAGATAGACCCAATTCCCCACAGCAAATACTTTCTCTGTACGATGCTTGTCTGCTAATTTCTTCATCCGATGTTAAGCTATGAGAAGGTGATGTTTTAACTCTTTTAATATCAAATCTCTACTGATAAGGGAGTCTTCCACTTTTTGAACCCGAGAGGTACCCGGAACATAAGAAAGAAATGAGGGTGGGTGTTTCGACGCGAAACGTCGTCGGTGACCACGGCGAGAAGGGGGAATAAAACAACAAAGGAAAATGGGGGAGTTTATGTTATATCGGGGGTATTTTCCTTTGTAGCCATATGTTTCTCGCGGCAGTACCGTGCACTCACCTTTTACAGAAAGTCGAGAGGGGTTAACTTGGCACGAGAGGTTTCCGGGAGTGAGTGAAGACTGGTAGAGGCATGAAAAAATAGGGCGGTTGCTCATTCTGGGTGAATGGAACCAAGGTAACTAGGTGACTGGGTAACTGGGCAAGGTGCGGCCGTGCCAGTCGATCTCTCTACAATCACCTATGGAACCGAATCTTACCAGGGGAAGCGTCGCCAGGACGCGGCACGTGGGCACGAGGGTATCGGGTGACACGTGGAGAGAAGGGAGGTTCCACGGATACGAGTGTGCAGACGATTGTGGGGATTCGTGTACATAACGTCTTTCCTCACCGATCACAAGCAGCCGGTGCTTGTTTTACATCGGATTGAATCCGAACACCTTTGTTCCATGCTGAAGAGGGCCTGGATATTTCTGAAGCCATGGGTAGAGGATCGGGTATACCCCGCAACCATAGGGTGACCGTCGCACTTGATTGGGAGGGTTAGTTAACTGGAGTCTGGGAGACTGGTCACACATTGGCTGGTGTGGAGGGGGGACTGAGACCCGGGTACGGGTATGCATAGACAACTGTGTTGTGCTATGCGTGTGATTTTGATGACAACAAAACTTTATGTATGTTTGAGAAACTATGTTTGAGAAAGCCTTGTACTGACTACTTGGTAAATTTTTATTTCTATGATTCAAGAGAACCTGAGTAACTTGTGTTTTTGTCAAGAATGGCATTTTAAATCTTCACATATCTAGTGGATCACGGTAACATCTAACCACTTTAAATGCTTGGAATGACTGAGGTTTGATGAAGGTTTATGACCCAAACTAGCAGGGGTCGACCCCCTTCAACCAGGCTTCTGGTTGTTCAGCCTGTGCAGAAAAAGGCCAGTGGCAAGCAGGGGTCGACCCCCCTTCATCCAGTTTTCTGGATTAGGTGTTCTGTGCAGAAAACAGCACAGGGGTCGACCCCTTCCATCCAGACTGCTGTCTGGGCAATCCTGAGCGTAAAAAGCTCAGGCGTCGACCCCAATCCTGAGCGTAAAAAGCTCAGGGGTCGACCCCAAGGGTCGACCCTTTCCGGACGGGGTTTGCGAAAATGCCTAAAACTCATTGTTTAGCCTTGGAAACTTTACCATTTTGCCCCTAAATGATTCCTACACCTATGAAGGTGTTTTTAACAAGTTCTAGAAGGGTTAGATAGGTCTTTTGGCCACTCCTTGCAATATAAATACATCTATTCTGAATTTGAGAAAAATGAATCCTAAGGAGCTAACATTTTCTATCTTGCAGGAGAAGAAAGGGAAGAAGGAGAAAAGAAGAAGAAAAGAAGGGGATTCCATCTACTTCAAGGCGTTTTTGGAGCTCGTGGAAGAAGAGAAAGAGGAGCGGATTGAAGAAAGGAACGAGAGGACGCTAAAATCGTCACCATCTGTCTACGACACCTAGATCAACCGGATCATTCAGAGAAGGGAGAGCCTTGCACTTGATAGATTATCCTTGTTTCGGTCTTTAGAGTATATCTTGAGTTCATTGTATCCATTTGTGCACAGTTTGATCATTTATGAACAAATATACTGTGTGGGTGTTCGGAGATTTGTTCTCCGAGTGTCTGTGTTGACGCTTGTGCGTCGTCTTGTGCAGAGGATCTCAACGCGTGGTTTGGGGGTTGTTCCCCGTGTGTGGTTAGGAGTTACCTCCCGTGTGTGTGCAGGTGGTTGCCTGCGTGTGTGTTGGCTCCGTGTGTGCTGTCTTGTAGGGAAATTATAAGATAGTGGAAGCCTCACCGATTTGGTGAGGGGTGGACGTAGGCCCACAAAGGTGTGTGGTCGAACCACCTAAAAAATTCTCTATCTCTTGTGGTTTGCCTTATTGTGGGTTGAATGCTATTTCAATGCATGTGTGATCGGTGAGCATGAGAGAATCTTAAAATTGCTTGCTATTAACCTTGATATATCGATTGTTTATCTATCTCACCGAGTAGAGTGTTAACTGCTTGTTTTTCTATTAAGTTTCAATTCTGAGCATCTTTCCTTTCACACAACGCTTAGTTGAGGTTAGTCACAGAATTTGCCTTTTATTTTCAATCTAGTCATAGATCTATAATTTGATCTGAGTGCTCGCGTTAATTAGAAGTTTTTAATTAATCAATCAATTCACCCCCCTCTTGATTGTCGTTGTCACCGGGCCAACAAACTAGTTTTTTTCTTTATAGATGCCATGCAGGCTTTACAAGTGGGCCTAAAAGGCCGAAATACATCTGGTGCAAGTCACGGGACAATTCCGACACGTGGGTCAGTCCTCGGGTCAGTGCAGGATAAAGCGGATCTCCGCGTATTTTTACAGAGGCTCTCCACAAGGAGCTAAGGGCATGCCCGAGTTGCCGAGGGAAGGCTAGACTGGATGGTAGGGGCAGACACTGACTGGCACCTGAGGGAGGCCGGACGCGGCTCGAGGTGAGCGGTCGGGTACGGATCCTGGTAGGCGAGTGTCTTCATGCCGGAGAGTTGGAGCCGATCCCAGGAATATTACTTCCAGGTCAAGGTCCGGCTAACTCGGGTCAGCGGTCGGGACTGTCGGTGGCCGGCTCGGGGCGAGCGGCGAGCACGTGGTCCCATGACAGGAGCAAATCCGACATTATGGCGTGGGCGTTATCATAACGGGCCATACGCGGGCGGACCCGATGTGCGAGTGTGATCGCCGTTATCATAACACCTCATACGCGAGGGGATGGACTTGAGTGAAACGGCTAGACGCCATGTGAGGGGAGTACGTTCGACATACCCTCGACGTATACGAGCCGATCAACAAGCCACCCAACACGCCTTGCTCCTCGCGTCTTTGCCGGAAGCCTTGGGGTTTGAGTCCTTGAGCGCCTGTAGCTGAATATCCTTACATGCATGTGCCCCTTGAGCTTCTAAGAGGGTTTTATAGGAGAGGTTGAAGGGTTGAGGGGGGTTTACGCGGACTTGAATGGAGGGGGTGAGCAGGTCCGCGTAAACCCCCTTCAAAAATAATAATAAAAAACTATTTTTAATATTTTGTGAGAATGGGAGGGGGTTTACGCGGACCTGCTCGGCGGGGCCGGGCAGGTCTGCGTAACCCCCCCCCCCCTTGAGGGGGTTTATGCGGGGAAGAGAGCCCCTTTTTTTCGTTAAAAATGTTTTTTTTATTGGCTGGGGGTTTACGTGGACCTGCTCGGGGGGGCCGGGCAGGTCCGCGTAACCCCCCCCCCCCATGGGGGGAGTTTACGAGGGGCAGAAAGCCCTTTTTTAGTTAAAAAAGTTTTTTTATTATTATTATGGGGGTTTTACGGGGACCCCCCCCCCAGGAGGGGTTTACACGGAGCTGGCTGGGGGTTTTTTGCCCAAGTCTATAAATTCTCCATTTTTTTATCTCTTGGGCCCACTTTTAACCCAGTGTTACCGCAAGAGGACAAGGATACGGAATACGGATTGGTTGGCTGGTCGGCTTCTACTGCGCAGGTGGTACGAGGAGGTTGACCCGCTCCTTGCGCGAACTCGAGACTCCGTCTTCGCGAGCACCCCCAAGCTGGTACGTGGATTGATCCCGCGCATGACTGGGACCGGGACGAGCATACACTGAGATTAACCGGGCAGGGTGGAGAGGCCCCCCCGAGGGGGGTTCGCCCCCACCTGGGCGCGGCCGCGCCTGGGGCGAACTCCCCCCCAGGGTGTGCCGTTGCCATGGGGGGTGGTCCCGGGGGCCTTCCGTCATCCTTTGGTCTTGTCCTTTGAAGGACTCGAGCCTCCGGGATACTGGGATTGGCCCGTGGGAGTCAATCATTTGGTGTTGTCGCTGCCGCTCGCAAAGTGTTCGGGAAAATTCCCGATACACTTCAGGTTATCGAACGGCTCGAGTAGCTGGCCGGTGGGCTCTAGATTTGGCCCTGGGACGCGGATGACAGTCCGTAGGAACTGAGGGAAGGCATCTCGGGCGTGTAGGCCCGGCCTTGGTAAGACATGCCGCGTTGCATGGCGGGTTGACGGGGCTATCCCGGGTTGGCCCGCGTGCTGAAAGTAAGCGGCTCATCGCCGCGTGTCTGAGGGTCGGGGATGGCCCCAACTTGTTGGAGGGTTGCCGTAGGGTACAGCTAGTGCGTTCAAGCCGCGGGTTGGCCCCCGGCTTGCTGTAAAATGGCTGAGATATACGCGCCCACGAGGTGCTCGGAGAAATTCCCGATATGCGAGCATGGGCCGTATAGACGTGTTAAGGGCTCTCGAAGCCCGTGGTTGATTGGGAAAAGTCTTCCTTTGACTTTAGAATGCTAAAGGGAGGCGTTTTGGGGATAACCCCGGCCTCTTTGCTGAGTGCCACGTGTCGTGGCTTGTGATCGGGGCGCCCCCGGGTTGGCCCGGGTGGCTCAGTTGAAGGCGGGCAAAACCGCAAGGTCGGTGATCGGGGGTGGCCCCAATCAATTGTTGATGTAGCCGTGAGTCACGGCCAGCTGGCTAGGACCCTCGGTTGGGCCCGGCACGTCATAGAAGGGGTTGAGTAGACGAATCCTTGAAGGCGTTCGGGGAAATTCTCTGACCCTTGTTTCTTGTTAGTTTCTCTAGGAAAATACAACTGTGGGGCTATTCCATAAATGGCTTCAAAAGGAGTAAAGCATGTGGATGAATGGAGTGAAGTGTGATACCAGAATTCCACCCAAGGCAACCATTTCATCCAATGATGCGACTGTTGAAAACAATAACAGCGTAAATAGTTCTCCAAACATTTGTTTAACATCTATGCTTGGCCATCCGTTTGAGGATGATAGGCAGAGCTCATATGTAATTGTACCCCTTGTAATTTGAAAAGCTCCTGCCAAAAATTACTCATAAATACGGCATCCCAGTCAGATGCTATGACATGTGGAAATCCATACAGTTTTACAATATTTGCCATAAATTCTTGAGCCACCAAAGCTACAGTATAAGGATGTTTCAAGGGAATAAAGTGGGCGTATTTGGACAATCGATCGACCACAACCAAAATAGAAGATTTATGCTATGAAACTGGCAGACCATCAATAAAATCCATGTTGACATGTGTCCAAATACGTTCTGGGATTGGTAATGGTTGTAATAATCCAGTCAGATGTTGATGAACTGTTTTAGTACGTTGGCAAATGTCACAATTTTTGATATACTCCCGTAGAGCAGCTTGAAGTCTCGGCCAATAAAAACTTATATTGATGTGATGCAATGTTTTATGGTAGCCAGAGTGGCCACCCTGAGGAGAATCATGATGAGCTTGCAGAATGTGGGCAAAAGAGAAAATGATTTATGCAAGTAGATCATGTTCTTATACTAAAGAATCCCTGCCTTACAGGTAAACTTAGCCGCATCTAATTCACCTGCATGCCATCTAGATAGAAGTGTTTTAAAAATTGGATCTGTAGTATAAGCAGACTGAATATCAGCAAACCAAGAAGGAATGAGCACTGAGATAGAATGACAGGAAGCTTCCTGAATATGTTCAAATTCCCTGGACAAGACGTCTGCTGCTCTATTGTGATGTCCGGCCTTATATTCCAAGGAAACATCATACCCCAGTAATTTAACAAGCCACCTTTGCTGAGCAGTGTATGCACCTGCTGGTTTAGTAAAAATTTGAGGCTTTGATGATCTGTGCGGATGGTGAATTTCCTGTCTAGAAGGTATGGTCTCTATTTTTGGATGGCAAATACAATTGCCTCCATTTCCTTCTCATTTGCAGACAGTCCCAATTGTTGTGTAGAGAAAGCTTTGCTCAAATAAGCTATAGGGACGACCCCTTTGCATCAATATAGCTCCCATTCCAATGCCACTAGCATCAAATTCGACCATAAATTCAGCAGAAAAATCAGCTAATGCCAAAACTGGAGCGGTGCACATAGCCTACTTAAGCTAGGTAAAAGCCTGTGCAGCTTCAGCCGACCAACTGAAACTGTCCTTCTTTAATAGGTGAGTAAGAGGAGCTGCAATTGTACCATAGTGTTTGATAAATTTTCTGTAATAACCTGTCAGACCTAAGAACCCTCTCAATGATCTGACGGAAGTAGGTTGTGGCCAAGCAACGATGGCTTTGATCTTGGATTCAGCCATAGAAACACCATGTTCTAATATAGTATGACCCAAGTAATCAATGCAAGTCACACCAAATGAACACTTAGACAGTTTAACATGGAGGTGATTATGCAGCAATATCTATAAGACTTGTTGCAGGTGAAGCAAATGGGATTCCTAAGTTGAGCTATACACCAAGATATCATCAAAAAAAAGCAATACAAATTTCCTCATGCAAGTCTTGAATATATCATTCATCAAATTTTGGAAAGTTGATGGGGCATTGGACAGTCCAAATGGCATCACCAAGGATTCATAGTGACCCTCATACGTCCTAAAGGCTGGTTTATGCACATCCTTAGGGTGCATCCGGATTTGATGATACCCGACTGGCAAATCCAACTTGGAAAAAAAACTTGGCCCCATGTAGTTCATCTAATAAGTCATCCACCAATGGAATAGGATACTTATCCTGTACAGTATGCTGGTTTAAGGATCTGTAATTTATACACATACGCCAAGTTCCATCATGTTTCTGAACCAGAAGAACTGGAGCAGAAAAGGGACTGTTGCTATTTTGGATATGCACACAGGAGAATAACTCTCTGACTTGTTGTTCAATAATATTTTTTTAGAAAGGGGAATGACTATAAGCAGGCTTAGAAATTGTAATGGATTCATCATCCAACGGAATAGTATGATCACATGATCGAGAGGGTGGCAACCCCACAGGTTCTGAAAAAACTATAATATACTGCTAAAGTACTGAAGCTAAATCAACTGGATAAGCAGAAAAATAAGGTAATGCTGCTGGCACGGTAGATGCATCCATGGAGAATAGTTGCAGAGCACATACAGAGTGGGCTTTTGACAAATCATGTGAAAATTGAGTAGCCGAAACCAACTTAATATCTGAATCAGAAACTCCTTGCAGAATAAAAGTATTATTGTGTAATGTAAATTGCATTGTCATTTGTTACATATTGAAGGTAATATCTCCAAGTGGTTTCATCAAAGTAGTGCCCAGAACTACATCAATACCTCCCATTGGTAACACCAAGAAATCCAAAGTAAATGAAATACCAGGAAGTTTCAAAGTAACACCAGGACAATGCCAGTAGCTATTTTAACTCTGTTAGTAGAAAAATTTGTGATGGTGAGTCCCAACTTCTTGGCAATTTGAGGATCCAGGAAGTTATGAGTGCTCCCATTATCTACTAAAACTATGACTGACATATGGGCCATAGTACGAATAAGTTTAAGGGTGCCAGGTGAAGCCAGATGAGGAATAGATTGAGAGGACAATGAGGGCTGCATCTCAACTGCAGGTTCCAGAGCGGGTTTAGCACAGTCATAAGAGGAGGCATCAAGGTCTGTGTCATCAAGAAGCAAATGTAGTAAAAACAATTTGTTAGATTGACAAGAGTGACAAGGCACCCATTTGTCATCACAATTGTAACATAAACCCTTAGCTTTGCGATCCTGTAGTTGTTGGGTAGTGAGTCTACGGATTGGTGGAGTTGGAGGTTTAGGTTGAAAGGTAGGAAACTAGATGATGGCAAAGAAAAGTTGAAGTGGTTCGGAGCCTTTTTCCTGGAGAAAAGTATCATTTCCTGAATTCTGACTAACTCCATAGCATGAAGGAGTGATTTAGAAAAACGACCGAACTTCACATGCCAATTCTTCATTCAAACCGCTTAGAAAAATTCCTAATAGATGTTCTTCAGAAACTCCGGAGACCTTGTTACTAAGAGTCTCAAACTGTCGTTGATACTCGGCCACAGAACGATCTTGCCTCAGTTTACTTAATAAGCCATGAGAATCCACCACAGAGACAAATCCAAACCGAGATTCCAATCCTTTTAAGAAATCAGCCCAAGAAATAGTAAGACGTGTACTAGTGAAATGCCAATACCATTGGAGAGCTTCACCCTGAAGATAATATGAAGCAATGTTGAGCTTATGACCCTCTGGTACACGGTTGGTAGCAAAATACCTTGTAGCCTTAAATTTCCATTCGACTGGATCGAAAGAACCATCAAACTTTGGAAAATCATGCAATCGAGGGCGGTAGAAATCAAGGATCTCAGATGAGTCTGCAGTACTAAAATCAAGAAGTGGATCTGAGACTTTCGTGGAGGATTCAAGAGTATGAACCCCAGACATCTGTTGTTGCATTTCAGATTTGAATTCTAGGAATAGAGGCTTCATGGAATCTAAGAGCTCAGATGCCATTACCAAATCTGGATTGGAGCTGCCAGAGGTAGGCTCAGACACCATTTTGTCACGGTTCCTCAGATAGACCCGATCGACTCCTCCTGGCATCGGCTGGAGAAGATCCTCTAGCTCAGGCTCCATAATGGATTCTACAACAGAAGAATTTCTAAGCAATTCTACAGGTTGCAGAAGGATTAGAGAATACCAGAACAGAGTATCGGAAGGGGAGGGAGAGGAAGCTAGTTAGGGATGAACGAGAGGTATTTTTGCATTCCAGAATGATCTTTCTTCTCCTCTCTACACTCCTATTTATAGGAGATCCTCCTCACCAGAAAACTGGACCCCCCCCCCAAAACAATTCCCCTTACGAGCCCGCCAATATTCCTCTCTTCATTCTCGCTAAAAAAACAAAACAACTTTAATAACCTCTTAAAAACAAACCCAACAGACTCCACGACCACAGACCCCAACCGTTATCAATCGTTGGTCGATATAACGAATGCCGACCAGCCGGTCTTTGAACCGGTTCTCCGTTACAGTATGTTACGACAACTGAGAAAGGAGACTACTGCAAATGGATCTTTCGAGGCAAGCAGACCAGCAAATTTCCGGATAAAGCATCTTTGGCAAAAAAAAAACTCAACCACTGGAAAGCAAACATTGCAGGATGGCGAAGTACACAAGGAATGAACGAGGAACCCAGGGCGACAAGAAGACTACATTACCTAGGTGGTGATTCACCGCGTAGTCGGTGCCGTGTATAGCGCTCCCGCACACGGGACAGTCCACCCACTTGGAATCGCAGGTCTGATCCTCGCCCTCTTTGTCATCATGCCTGGAGCTGGAAGCGCCCACCCCCCGATCAGAGACCGCCGCCGCTGCCTCGGCAAGAGGAGAGTTCTTCGAGGCGCCGGCGTCCGCGAATCCCTCGGAAAGAAGAGGCGGTGGCGGCCGAGGAGGAAGGTCCTGAAGAAGCAGAGAGTTGAGGACGGAAGAGGAGAGGGTCATCTTCCTCTTCCCCACGAGCCTGATCAGGCTCTCCCGTCCTGCGAGCATGGGCGCGACGGCTGCAGCAGCGCGGAGGGAGGCCGCCCGCCCGCGCCTCTGGCTTGCAAAAGAAGCCCTCCTTTACTTTCTCCTTCTTAAAAAATTAGTAGAAAGTACTGCCACTTCGCGCTCGCGGCGGCCGGCCGCTGTGCTGTATGGCAAGAGTTCTAAGTAAATAATAATAATAATAATAATAATAATTTGTTAAAACATCGTCAAATTTGATACCGTAGTCGAGAAAGTGCGATAGATAGAGTTGTCATAAGGTAGGTATGAACAAAGAAGAGATAAAAATAAAAATTGGCAAACGCTAGTCACACTGTGACAGACCTGTACTTACGATGACATATTTTATTATCAGTGTTATCAGAATCAGATCGGATCGATCGATCAAATCGATTTAATTATGAATCGATCTGATTAGGTCCGATCCGGTCTAATGTTAAAAAATCGGATGAATCGTAGTTCGACCAGTGAATCGGTCCGAATCGATTCGACTCGATTCACCCTTCAAAAAAATATAAAAATATTTAAATATTCAAATTGATATGTACGTGTGAACAAAAATATCTTATTATTATTGATTTGTTGTTATTTATCATTTTATTTTAGATATATTTAAAGTTTAAATATTTAAATGAGTATAAATGTTAATTGTGAAGAGTGAACACCAATGAAATATTACAAAATTTTAAGGTCAGTTTATTTAACCATATTATTGTTATTTTTTTACTTGTATAATTAGTAGTTACATAATTAGGACTAATAATTATACATGTATATTTATTTTTTTTATCATTATATCTTATTTCTTATTGTCTTAGGTCATAGAATCGGGTCGGACCATATATCAATATTATAATGACATCACGGTTCAAACCGATTCGATTGAACGGTCAAATCGGTTCGAACCGAACCAGCTCATTGTCCGGTTCAGACACCAGTCTGGTTCTGATAACATTGCTTATTATCATAAAATTAGGTCACCCCGATCGGCAGCACGACAAATCTTAATATCAACTATTATCTCATAAAGTAAAATCAAGGAGGGTCATAGTTAAACTATCGGGAGAGAGTTACCTGATTTACATTTAATTCTCTAATAGGGTGTTTGAGATTATTTTTATAAAAAACTCATTCTACTTAAAAAATTATTAAGGAGGGTAAAATCAGTTCGACCCACGTAAGGCCCATTTTCGCCAGGCCCAATTAGGCCCGTGATCCACAACGCGCACAAGGGGACCCCGACAACCGCAGCCCATAGCAGGCGGCCCACAACAATTGGGCCTCGAATTTGTCAGCACAGGAAAGGGCATCAACCCAGGCGCAACGGCCGCCGGATGACTCTCTGGCGACCGAATGTTACCTCCCACAACATCGGCCTCAACTCCACAAAGAGCGAGCACGCTCCCCAGACACCTTAAGACTCGCCAGAGAACCGTTCGACTTCGGAAGAACGGACCCTCAACGGGAAACTCCCCACGATCGTGGGGAGATATTACTCCACGACTTACGTCTTTCCCTGCTAGGGGATTGGCTCTTACTACCAGGACAACCCCCTATAAATGGAACTTCGACGATCAGGCAGAGGGATGGTGAACTTCACCAAGAAACACACACCCAGCTCCAGACAAGGGAAAAGAGAAGCCAACTTGTTGTCCAGAGAGAAAACCCACGCCAAGCTCTGGCTGCCCTCCGAGCACCCCCCCCCCCTTCGGAAAGGCAGTTGGCCCCTCCAGGCTTGCTTCACGACCTCTCAACTCTCTCTCTCACGCTCTTCTTCCTGCTTCTCTGTCTCCCGAGTGCTGACTTAAGCATCGGAGGGTTGTCCCTTGGGATAACACCCAGAGCTCATTCTGACGTCCTTCATTTCTAGTGTTTGCAGGCTTCCACGGGTGTCGGACGGTCTTCCCCAACAAACAAATAGAAAAGTGTGGTACGAGGGCTAGGAGCCATTTTTTCAACCTCTACACTTTTTGACGCTATCTGTGGGAACTTCGGATCAAAAAGTCAATGGCACCTCGTGGGAGCCACCGCAACGCCAACAACCGGGGCCGAGGTTCTCACCAGGGCCCCAGTTCCCACCGTGAGTCACATGAAGCCTCATCTTCCACTCGACCGCGTCGGGAAGTCACCGCTGACGATTTCGCCGAAATGCGCCAACAGATCCAAGCCATGACAGGCCTATGTCGAGACCTCCTGAACAGGCCCACGGGGCCCCAGCGCATCCCGTCGGAACAGCCTCAGAACAGGGGGGCTCCGACCGTCGCGGACTCCCGCCGAGTGCGGGAAGCTTCCCACGCCTCCGCTGTGTAGACTCAACGACCGCGCAGCTCGCCCGCACAAAAGGTACGCAGCCCGCTGCACTCCAATCTGGAGATGGCCCAGCGGCTCCAGCATATCGTCGAGATCGAAGATAAAGTCCGCTACGTGGATGACGTCCTGCTCACCGCCAAGACTCGCGGACTCATCGACGACGAACAGGGCTTCTATGCTTCCTTTTCCAAGGAGATCATGGAAGCCCCCATTCTGCCGAAGTTTTAGCTGTCGTTCTTCACCCCCTACGACGGCACCATCGCCCCGGCCGACCATATGCACAGCTTCGAGTCTAACTTGGTGTTCCACCGGGCCTCGGACGCTGTGAAATGCTTGGCGTTCGCCACTACCCTCCGTGAGAACGCCGGAATGTGGTTCGAGTCCCTTGCGGTCCAGACCATTGCCTCCTTCCAATAGCTGAAGAAGCTATTTAAGGAGAATTTCATTGGCTGCCGAAAGGAAGCCAAGTCCACAATGAGCCTGCTCGCCATTCGGCAAGGGCGAGAGGAGACCCTCTGGGACTACATGTCTCGTTTCCGAGCAGAGGCGCTCCTCAAGGATCCTATCGTCTTCTCAGACGAGGACCTGGAAGGTGTAACCACTCCCCATTTTGACGCCTTGGTGGTCTCTGCCACCATTAACCAATGTACCGTATGACGAATTCTAGTAGATAATGGAAGCGGTCTCGATGTTATTTCTTATAATTGCCTGGTACTCATGGGTGTGGATTTATCACGAATAACACCACTACACACACCCTTGTATGGTTTCTCTGGCACGACCGTCCTCCCAGAAGGACGTATCTTGTTACCGATAACGTTCGGAACCGCACCAAAGGACGTGACTTTCCTAGCAGACTTCACTATAGTCCGCGGGATGACCGAATACAATGCCATCATAGAGCGAGGTATCCTCGGCACTCTCCGGGGCGTCCCCTCCTCCTACCATCAAAAACTGAAGTTTCCCACTCCTCACGGGGTGGGAGAAGTCCGAGGAGACCAGAGGGAGTCCAGAATGTGCTACTTGATCTCCACGCGCGACCGACAAATTGAGGAAGCTCCGCCTGAGAAGAAGACAAAGACGGAAGGCCAGGGTCCGAGCACGAGCACCCCAACGGAGGATCTGTATCTCATCTAGGTGGGGGAGGACTCGAGCATGACGCTTCGGATCGGCGCAACCCTATCCGAGTAGGAGAAGGAATCTTATACGAGCTTCCTAAAAGCAAATCAAGATGTATTTGCCTGGTCAGAGGATGAGCTCCCCAGAATCCCACCGGAGGTAATAACCCACCAGCTGAAGCTGGACCTGAGCTGCCGCCCAGTTCAGCAACGTAGGAGGTGCTACAACCCCGAGCGACAGGCCACAGTTAGAGAGCAAGTGAGCGAGAAGTTACCCTCGGGACTATTGCAACCCACCCAGTATCCCGACTAGGTGGCTAACGTAGTCCTTGTTCCCAAGAGCAACAGGAAATGGCGGATGTGCATACACTACACAGATCTCAACAAGGCTACGCCCAAGGATAGGTTCCCCATGCCACAAATTGACCAACTGGTCGACGCCACGGTCGGACACGAAATACTAAGCTTTCTGGATGCCTACTCAGGGTACCACTAAGTTAGCATGCACGAGCCCGACCAAGACAAAACGGCGTTCATCACTGACCACGGCTTATACTGCTACACCTGCATGCCCTTCGGATTGAAAAACGCAGGGGCTACTTATCAATGTCTGATCAACCATATGCTTGACACACAGATCGGCTGTAACATGGAAGTCTATATTGATGACATGCTCGTCAAAAGCCTCCAAGCGACCGAGCACCTCGCCGACCTAGTTGAAACGTTTGCAACACTCCGAAGATACAATATGAAGCTCAATCCGAGCAAGTGTGCGTTCAGAGTTTAGTCGGGTAAGTTCCTCGATTTTCTCATAACCCACAGAGGAATCAAAGCGATTCCCGGCCAGATCCGAGTGGTACTAGAGATGAATAAGCGACCAGCACGGGTAAGAGACGTACAGTGTCTCACAGGCCGCATTGCCGCCCTGAGTCGATTCCTGTCCCGAGCTGTAGAAAGATGCCTACCCTTCTTCTGACTCATCAAGCAAGCAAACAAGGCGCCTGAGAAGAAAGGTCAGATCGACTGGGACGAGGAGTGCAAGCAGACGTTTGAAGAGCTGAAGCGGTACCTAGCGTCCCCTCCTGTGCTTTCGAAGCCACAAAAAGGGGAATGTCTACTCCTATATCTCTCGGTGACCCCGAGCACCTTTAGTGTTGTGCTCACCAGAGAAGAGGGCAATATTATGAAGCCGGTCTACTATGTGAGCCGAGCACTACAGGGGCCAGAATTTCGATACTCACGGACTGAGAAGTTCGCTCTGGCACTAGTCACAGCCGCGCATAAGTTGCGACCGTATTTCCCGGCGCACCCGATCGCCGTTCTCACCGATCTACCCTTGCGCCAGATTCTTCAGAACCCAGACGCTTCAAGAAGGCTCATCAAGTGGGCCATCAAGTTGGGCGAATTCGATATTAGCTTCCGCCCGAGGACCGCGATCAAAGCCCAGGCCCTCGCCAACTTCGTAGTAGAATGCACTCTACCGGAAGAAGCCTCTCCCGAGCAATCCCTAGGGCCTGTATGAGACCTATACACTGATGTTTCATCCTGTGCCGTCGGCAGCGGGGCAGGACTAGTCCTACTGTCACTAGAGGGCGTAGAGCTGCAGTATGCCCTCTGCTTCAACTTCCCAACCACGAACAATGTGGCCGAATATGAAGCACTACTTTCAGGCTTACGGATGGCAAAGCATTTAGGGGCGACCAACTTATGAGTCTACAGTGATTCCATGATCGTCGCCAATCAAGTTAAAGGGGAGTTCAAAGCCCGAGAGTCGGCTATGGTTAAATATCTCGAGAAGGCCAAAGCGGCGTCCCAAGAGTTCTCTCACTTCTAGATAGTGCATATCCTGAGAGAAGAGAATGTCCGAGCAGATGCCTTATCCCGCCTAGCATCGTCAACCACCACCTCCAGTTCAAGGGCCGTCCTGATAGAAGAGCTGTCGGCACCAAGCATAGAAGAGCCGACGCCCCAAGTGAATGCCATAGATAATGAGCCTTCTTGGATGGACCGAATCCTAGATTTTCTCTTGCAACAGAAACTCCCCAATGATCGTGTTGAAGCCTGCCGTACACGAGCACGAGCAACACACTTCACCATCATTAATGGCCGCCTATTCAGACGCTCGCTTTCAGCCCCACTACTGAAATGCTTGTTCCCAACGGAAGCCAAGCAAGCAATACAGGAAGTATACGAGGGGCTTTGCGGAAACCATATAGGAGGGCGAGCACTCGCACGGACTCTCATTCGACAAGGATACTGGTGGCCCACACTGCAACAAGATTGCCTTGACTATGTCCGGAGGTGCCCTCAATGCCAGAAGTTGGCGAATCTCCATCACCAGCCAGCAACACAACTGCACGCCCTCATGGAGCCTCGCCCATTTACTCGGTGGGGGTGGACATACTGGGTCCCTTCCCCGAGGCTCAGGCGAGGAAGAAATTCCTCATCGTTGCGATTGATTACTTCACCAAATGGGTCGAGGCAGAACCATTGGGAAAAATTACAAGCGAAGCAACATGGAAGTTCATGCAGTGAAACATCATCTGTCGGTTTGGGATCCCACGTGTCCTCACAATCGACAATGGCAGGCAATTCGTGAGCACAACCTTCTAGGAAAAGTGATCGGAGCTGGGGATTTAGAATCACTCCACATTAGTGGGCCACCCCCAGGCGAACGGTCTAGTGGAAAATGCCAACAGAACACTTCTTCATGGCATCAAGATCCGCCTGGAACAAGCAGGTGACTCGTGGATAGACTCCATTCCAAACATACTATGGGCACACCGTGTTGGAGTTAGATGGAAGGCTCTTTCACCTCAGAATGTGAATCTAGAGGGGGGTGAATAGATCAAGAGGCTAATTAAAAATTTATGCCTAGATTCAAATGCGGAATTAAAAGGACACTGGACAACCACAGTCAAAGCACTGAATGATGGAGACAAGATCTGCTAAACAGACAAGCAAACACACGAAAGGCACAAAGACTTTTCGGTGGTTCGGTCAATCCGACCTACGTCCACCCCACATTCAACTCGAATGTGGATTACTGCTGATACACAGCTTCAATCTGCTGGGCACTACAGCTTGCCAACAACGGCTGGAGCTTACAGCTTATCCCGACCAGAGGAACACCCTTTGCAACAGCTGGGCAATACAGCTTAGCCGTCCGAGACCAAGTCTCGCCTGCTGAGGATTATAACTTCACTTGTCCAGTGGAGACCTCCACTGCAATGCTGCCTCACAGCTTGAAGAAACAAGAGTTCGGAAATAAAAATGCAGAAGCAAGATGAAAAAGAAAACCCAAATGGGAATGTAGCTCGGAATGAGCAAGCCTCAGCTCTGGTTTCTGAACCAAGAAACTGAGTTACAATATGAGCAGCTCTCAATCTAAACTCTCTTAATTTCACTCTCTCAACACATCTCTTCTCTCTTCTCTTCTCTCTTTTTCTTCTTCTCTGTTTTCTTTCTTCTCACTGTGGATCGATGGCTCTCTGCTGTAATACTTTTCTTCTCTTCAGTCGATCTACCTCCATCTGAAGACGAAGGCTTCATTATATACTATCAGCCGGTGGATGAGGGCGCGTGGCTTCCATATTTCCCACCCAGAGAATTCGCCAGAACCGAGGCAATTCCATCCACATGGTAGCACCTGATCACCTCGTCCTCCTGGGATCACGAGCCATGTCAGCAATCTCAGTAGCAGATCCTTGTCAGACAAATTATAGGATTATCAGATTAAGTGAAGAACTCTGTACAGACTTATAAGATGAACTGCATTGTACAGACTGCATTGTATGGACTTGTGAATTCGAATGTAGTGTACAGACTCTGCTCAATGTATAGACTTCATTTATGTGAAGCATCCGCTGTACAGACATAAGCAGTATGAAGACTTGACAGACAACTGACGATGTATGGACTTCAAGTGTGAAGACGTTGTGAGTGCAAATGCAATGTACAGACTTCAGATGTGAAGCAGCCGCTGTACAGACGTCACCAGACTTCACTCAATGTACAGACTCCACGAACGATGCATGCAATGCATTGGAGGATGTACAGACTTCCTGAAGTGTGAAGGAGTTGAGTGTATAGACTTCACGATGTGAAGACTTGCCAACAAAACATGTATAGACTTCACGTCGTGAAGCAATGTATATACTTAGCTGAAGAAACTCTGTACAGGCTTGACCAAGGCAAGGCAATCGAGTGTAAGGACATCCACAATGTACAGACTTTATAATGCTAAGACGATGTACAGACTTCATGCCAAGAGAAACTCTATACACACTAGCTCAAAGCAAAGCAGTTGGCTGTATGGACTTCCAGTGTGTAGACATGCCAAAGATAACTGACGATGTACAGACTTGAACAAGGTAGAGTCTGTACAGACTTGGAAATTCACAATGTGTAGACTTTGGCAAGGCAACGTCGGTAAAGCAACCACTGTATAGACTTGCTGAACATAGCGTAGGTAAAAGTCCCAATGTATAGACTTGGAAGTGCAACGAAGAAAAAATGCCACTGTACAGACTTTGGCAAAGCAACGATGTACAGACTTGCACAGTTCCAGCTAGAGGATGTATAGACTTTACCCAGTGCAAGCTACAGTGAATGAATGTATAGACTTAACAGTCTCCCTGGCTGTACAGACTTAGTCACAGGCTGAACAGTCGAATGTATAGACATGCTTCCACCGACCAGTGTATAGACTTTGCAAACGTGAGACGCTGAATGAGACGAACGCTGTACAGACTTTGAATGCAATGTATGGACTTTGCATAGATGATGCATGAGACACAGACTAATGTACAGACTTCACAAACAATCCATGAACGAGACGCTGAAGTCTGTATAGACTTTAACAATGAATACATGCTGCGATGTACAGACATTGTCCACGAACTGTGCACATGCATGAACGATGTATAGACTCTGAAATGCAAGCAATGCGACAGTGTCTAGACTTTGGACTTTACCCTGCAGTGTATAGACTTGCTGGTCTGCTTGGAATGCAATGTGTGGATTTGCAGCTGTGCGAGCCATGCAGTGTATAGACTTCATACATGCAGACGTTGAGCTGCAGAATGTGCAGACTTTACCAACAATCAACAATACAGTGTATAGACTTGGCCAATGCAGCGTTGTATAGACTTCAAGTCAGAATGCACAATGTGTGGACTTGGAAAACAAAGGGGGCGTCGACCCATCAGAAGGGAGCGTCGACCCATCAGAATTGTCCAGACTACACAATGAAATGTATGGACTCTATGTTCATGCTGCAATGCAATGTAGACCTGTGGGTGTGTGCATGACAGTATAGACTCTGACTGCATTAGGTACACAAACAACCTGATAAAAATAATTTCATCAAAATAACAACAGTTGCCAATCAATCAAAACAAGCTGTTGCCAATGAAATAAAACTTATTGTCAACATCATCAACACAGAGGGGTCACAACAATCTCTCCCTTTTTGATGATGGCAACACCCTATTATATAGAATAGCAACATCCTGTCAAACAGATGTATTTTTGATGAAGGACATGATTCGTTATTCAGATTGTCATGCAGATGCTATGAATGACATGCTGAGACATGAACACAACGTTCTGCTCACAAAATCTACCCCTATGCCATAGACATGATGCAAACACTTCCATGGAATGAACTCATCAAGTAGACAATATATTCTCTCCCTTTGCCATCAACAAAGAGGAGGGAAATAAGATGCAATGGAAGGAACAAGAAGACTCAGCTGACTGGCATTCTTAGACAGTAGTTCAGAAATGAAGCAGCTAAAGCACAGAACCTTCAGTCATATGAATTGATAAACTGCTTAGAAAGTGAGGTTCTGGTTTAAAGGTTATAAAAATAAGAGTTCATGCACTACATTCATTGGATAGGGTAGCTGTGCATGATAAAACAATAAACCAGAATCACATTTGCATGAGAGAGTCAGTTTCAAAAATATCTTACTGTCATATACTCAACAAAACTAATTGAGAGATACCAAGTCATGTATTGAAACTAAACAAATTGACATTCATGAAATTACTTTTGAAGGAACAGCATTTATCAATATGAGATCATTTTGGGCAGTCAGGTACCATTTATCTTTTTGCTTAAGGGTATACGTTTATCAGACGCCAATACCCCTAGATACTCAACATGATGGACCATTCTGCTATGATCAAACTCAATATAAGTGATTTACATCTTTTTGCTTGAGGGTACACGTTTATCAGATGCCAGTTACCCCCAGATACTCAATGAAACCACTCTACTGTTTTGATCATTTTATACAGAGATAGCTGATACACCTCATGACATGAGTGTTTTCCACTTCTTTGATGGATCACTCAGTTTCTCAGTGATTTACCAGTCATTGCTCTGCCAATGCTATTTTTTAATTTATTTTCAATGTTTTTCAATATCTTTCTTAGGTGTCCTTTATTTATTTCAGAATGACTTGTTTAAGGACAATACACATACTTAGTTTCTCTAACATGATTTCAGATGAGTTTTCAGATTTCAGATATAATTAACTTTGTCTGACATGAAATAAGATGAGGGTTGAGTGCTTTATCAATTTTCAACATCCTTATTTACTGATTGTAGGCTTTCAACTCTAAAGATTATAAAATTTAAACCATTAAGTCAGTCTTTAAGCAATTAAAGTTCTTATGAGGGAAGAGATCTATTTTCTATAGCTTAATTTTAGAACTGATTAAAAGATTGCCATACTGTCAGACTCAATCATTCAGAGTCAAGGATTGAATAGACAGCGTCGACGCTGGGAGTTCAAGGCGTCTACGCATCAGTTGGAGAGGCAACAGTATAAGACACTGAGATAGTGTCAGTGCGTCGACTCCACGCTATTGCAGCGTCAACTCATCAGAATAATGAAACAGAGACATTCACAGATCTAGTTCACTGCGTCAACGTCACAGTATAGCAGCGTCGACGCAGCAGTTCACCTTGAAATTCTGACAAGACTCCCCATGTCTATATGCATGCAATTTTTGTAAAAGATGACTGATCAAATGATTTTTGAAGTTCATGCTTATTCAGACTGTACTATCATGCAATGTGACCACCATGGTTATGCAGAGAAATGTAGTGCAAAACAGTTCTATATGCATGTTATTTTAGACACATTACTGACTAAATGATATGCAGTGATGATCATGAGAAAATAATATGAGTGTCATGCATGATCATGAGTCTGTTGCACCAATCAACCTTCACAAAGTTTTATACAGTCTATCAGATGTAGGTCCAAATCAGAGATTGTATTCAAAATAGCTGAAAATTTTATTCATCATGCTGAAACTTACACAAGCCAAGTTCTCTTCTAAGAAATTTAAACTTTTCATTTCCAAGTGGCTTAGTAAAGATATCAGCTATTTGTTTGTCTGTTTCAATGAAATTCAGTTCGATTTCCTTTTTATTCACAGCATCTCTCAGAAAATGATGTTTTATCTCTATATGCTTAGTCCTTGAATGGTGAACATGATTTTTAGCAAGGCATATGGCACTAGTATTATCACATAAAATTGGAATGCATTCCAGTTTTATCTGATAATCATCTAGTTGGTGCTTGATACATAGTACTTGGGCAGCACAATTACCTGCAGCAACATATTCAGCCTCAGCTGTAGACAAGGCTACAGTGTGTTGCTTCTTAGATGCCCAAGATACTAAACAGCCACCAAGGAATTGGCAATAGCCACTAGTGCTCTTTCTATCTACTCGACACCCAGCATAGTCTGCATCAGTGTAGGCTAGAAGATCTAACTCACACCTAGCAGGATACCAAAGACCTAGCTGTTGGGTGCCTAGTAAATATCTAAAAATCCTCTTCACAGCCTTAAGATGAGATTCTTTAGGACTAGCTTGAAACCTAGAGCATAAACACACTGCAAATTGAATATCAGGCCTAGATGCTGTAAGATAAAGAAGGGATCCGATCATACCTCTGTATAGCCTTTGATCCACTGGTTTACCTTTAAGATCTTCATCCAAACTGGTTGAGGTATCCATTGGAGCAGCTATTTCCTTGAGGTTGTCCATTTTGTACTTCTTCAATAAATTCTTTACGTACTTGGACTAAGAGATGAAAGTGCCATCCTCTGATTGTGTAACCTGCAGTCCAAGAAATAGTTTGAGCTCGCCCATTGAGCTCATTTCAAACTCATTAGTCATTATCTGAGAGAATTCCTCACACAATTTGGGGTTAGTTGACCCAAACACAATGTCATCCACATAAATCTGAATAATAAGAATATCTGAATGACTCATTTTGGTAAACAATGTTTGATCAACTATACCTCTTGTGAAATTCTTGTCGGTGAGGAACTTGCTCAACCTGTCATACCAAGCTCTAGGAGCTTGCTTTAAACCATAAAGAGATTTATTTAGTTTGTAAACATGATTAGGGAAATCTAAACATTCAAACCCAGGAGCCTGTCTCACATAGACATCCTCATTAATTTCCCCATTTAGGAAAGTAGATTTCTCATCCATATGCTGAAGATTTATACCTAGGGAGCATGCATAAGCCAATAATATTCTGATTACTTCTAACCTAGCTACATGGGCAAAAGATTCTTCAAAGTCTATTCCAAATTCCTGATTGTACCCCTGAGCTACAAGTCTGGCTTTATTTTTAATGACATTCTCTGATTCATCAGTTTTATTTCTAAACACCCATTTAGTCCCTATGACTGTTTCATGATCAGGAGGTGGAACCAATTGTCACTCCTTATTCCTGTCAAATTGATTAAGCTCCTCATGCATGGCATTAATCCAATGCATATCTTGGAGAGCACAGTCAATGGACTTGGGTTCTATATTTGAAACAAAAGCATAAGCATTCAATTCATGTTGAATTCTTAAGTGGCCTCTAGTCCTAGGGGGGTCATGCAGATTTCCAATTACATTATCTACAGGATGATCCTTAAGATATCTTATGTTTACAATTGGATTATCATGAGTTGATTTACCTCCCCCTGAACTATAGGCTCTTCTTCATCAAGCTCTTTATGTTCTTCTTCATCCTCAGATTTATCTGCAAGATCTCCTTCCTTCAGAATATCACCACCTTCTTCATTCCTGCATTCACCAACATTAGTATTTATCAAGGATTCATCAAAAACTATGTGTGGAGATTCTTCAACAGTTTTAGAATTCAGATTATACACTCTATATGCTCGGGTGTTTTCAGAATAACCAAGAAAGATTCCTGGTTCACCTTTAGGTTCAAATTTATCAAGGTCTCTTTTATCATTTATATGAATAAAACATTTACATCCAAAAATCTTGAAGTGAGCAATAGAAGGTTTCTTACTCTTTAAGATCTCATATGGTGTTTGCTGGGTAGAAGGTCTTACCATGGCTCTGTTAATTACATAACAAGCAGTGTTCACTGCTTCAGCCCAGAATTTCCTAGGTAGACCACCTTCTACAAGGAGTGTACGACACATCTCCACTAGGGTTCTGTTCCTTCTCTCCACAACTCCATTCTGCTCAGGTGTCCTTGGTGAGGAGTACCTATGGTTGATACCATTTGACCTGCAGAATTCATCAAACTGTGAGTTTTCAAACTCACCTCCATGATCAGTCAAAATGTTTTCAATTTTCTGATTTATTCTAACATAGAACTCCTGAAATTCTGAAAATGCATCACTCTTATGAGTTAAGAAATAGACCCAAGTATACCTAGAAAAGTCATCTACCATGACAAACCCATACTTCCTCCCTGATAAGCTAACAGATCTGGTTGGCCCAAAAAGGTCCATGTGTATCAGCTCATAGGGTTTAGAAGACAGATTTTCAGTTCTAGACTTAAATGACTTTCTAGTTATCTTTGATTGAGTGCATGCATCACAGATTTTATTTTCCTTTTTGAAGGAAACTTCAGGAAGTCCTCTAACCATGCCATGCTTATTCAGTTTATGCAAAACAGTGTAACTAGCATGACCTAACCTACGATGCCATAAAAATGCTAAGTCTTTTCTACTGCAGTAAGGCAAAGGTTAGTATGTTGAATGTCATCTAAATCTATCATGTATGTATTATTTATTCTTTTTCCAAAAATTTTGACAATTTCAGAATCAGGTTCAAAAACCTTACAGCATTGAGAATCAAATAAAACCTTATATCCTTTATCACACAACTGGCTGATACTAAGTAGATTATAAGCTAACCATTCAACCAGCATAACATCATCAATGCAGCAGGTAGAACACTTACCTACCTTACCTGATCCAATAATCCTACCCTTTATGTTGCTTCCAAAGGTGACAAGGCCTCCTAGCTTCTCGGTCAGCATGCAGAACTTGGCCTTATCTCCTGTCATATGCCTGGAGCAGCCACTATCCAAGTACCAAAAGTTGCTCTTGGCTGCCAGGCATACCTGCATACACAATTAGGTAAAGAGGTTTGGAACCCAAGACTGATTGGGCTCCATAACAGAAGAGGTAGAAGCAAAGCAAGAAAGCAGGCTTTTCGGAATCCACATTTGTTTAAATGTATTTTGTTCAGTGGATCCTACAAGTTTTCTTCTATTGTTGTTCCTCTTCTTTTTGTTATTTTTCTTATTATTTGCACCAGCATGATTATTGACATTGTTGTTTCTTTGCCAGTGCCTTGGCCAGGTTGCATTCATGGAATTGTGGCCATAATAGTTCCTGGGCTGGCTGTGAAAATGTTGGTTCCTAGGTGTCCAATAACCATACCCATTAACCCAATTTCTAGTGTAAGGTCTTTGATATTGAGCAGCCTGGTATGCAAGACCTGTATGCCTCCCCGGAGTTCTAGTCCAACCTGACCTATTGAAATAGGTTGACTGTGCATTGTAATGGGTCTGAACTCTGGGTTGGTAGAAATGATTGGGTTGACTCTTAGCAACATTCTGTCTCCCCTGCACCTTGGACCCTGCTGACTTATTCATAGGTTTGTTTTGGGTCTTCTTCAGAGGTGGAGGTGATGGTGGAGACTTGGTTGCCTTGTCCTGGTGTTTATAAGACTGGGTAGCTTGACCCCTAACCTGAGATTGACCCTTTGGATTTTGCTTGGATGTGCTAGCTCTACTAGGCTCACTGACTTTTTGTTTGCCCTTCTCCTCAGCACTGGTCTTTTTCAGATTAGCATTTTTGTTCATTGAATTGTTTGGATTCATGCTAATTAGAGGTCCTTTTTCTGTTTGTGCAACAAATGAAATAGTTTTCATTCCAAAGGTTTTCGTTGCACTTGAATTAAATCCTAGGCCCTCTTTTCTGAAATTTACCTTTGACCCTAACAAAGCATTTAAGTTATCTGTTCCTTGGGTCATTTTCTCAATGGTTCTCAGTTTATCCTCATTGTCTTTCTGAATTTCATCAATAGACTTTTTCAGTTCATTATTTACATTGAGGACAGCTTCATATTTTTCACAAATAATTTTTACTTCACTCTCACATTTCTGAATTTTCAGCTTCCATTCATCAATTTCATTTTCAAGCCTCACATTCTCTTCCCTAGAAGCTTTTAACTCATTTTTGATTTCATCTACTTCAGAACATGTGAGTTTCAGATTTTTATTCTCAGATTCTAAACATACAATTTTATCAGTTAGAGTTTTATCATTTTGCATGGAATTGATCTTTCTTCTCAGATGCCTATTTTTTTTTCTAATATCATCAGCTCTATCAGCTATATCATGGTAGGCATCTACCTAATCAGCGATAGTAAAATTTTCAAATATAGTGATTACCTCATCTGAGTCCTCTTCTCTATCTTCTGAGCTTGTTGCCATAAGGTAAATGGGCTTCTCAGATTCGGCTTCACTGTCTGAAGTGTTGCTCAGGGAGCCTTCATCTTCATCACTCCAGGTACTCACCATTGCTTTCCCTTTCGTGTTCCTTCTCTTTGACTTGTCATTATATTTTTGATTATCTGGACAGTCAGCTTTCAGATGGCCTGGTTTCCTGCATTGATAACAAGTGTTAGTTTCAATTTTCTTTGCAGGGTTGTGTTTATACCTTTTGTCCCTTCGGCCGCCACTGTATTTCTTTTGGCCAAATCATCCTGCTCCTTTTCTGAGAAATCGCCTGAACTCTCTAGTCATCGTGGCCATCTCAGAACGAGTCATATCTTCTTCTTCATTCGGGCTCTCCTCTGATGATGAAGAACTACTGGAGCTGGATTTGTTGGATTTGCTGGAACCAGCCTTCAGCGCTATCGGCTTCTTCTTCCTTTCAGCTTCTTCTATCCTTGGCATATTAATTTCATATGCCATCAGCGAGCCAATTAGCTCATCAGCTCTTGTATTGCGCAAGTCCCTTGACTCCTCCATCACAGTAGCTTTCGTATGCCAGGCATGAGTCAAGGACCGAAGTATCTTCCTTACTAAATTATATTCTGTTAGAGGTTTCCCGAGACCTCTTAGACCATTGGTGATGATCGTCAGTCGAGCATACATTTCTTTGATGGTCTCGTTTGGCTTCATCTTGAAGGCTTCATACTCAGATACTAGGAAATTAGCCTTTGTCTCCCTGACTTGAGAAGTCCCTTCATGGATAACTTCCAGTGCATCCCACATCTCCTTGGCTGAAGTGTACGCTGACACGCGGGAGAATTCAGTAGGGTGCAGAGAGTACTGGATGGCGTTTATGGCACTCCAATTCAGCGTGGACCTTCTGATCTCCTCCTTGGTCCAGACATCTTCATTCAGGGACAGCTCATAAGGTCCCTTGCTAACAACTTTCCAGATCTCTTAATCTTTAGCCCTTAGAAACACTTGCATACGATTCTTCCAGTATGCGTAGTTAGATCCATCAAAGAATGGGGGCTTGGTGGTTGAGTGACCTTCAGCTATCATCCCTCGAGCATCCATCTCTGCCTATCCTCTTCGGGCGATGAGTCCCTGTAGAAGAGTATGGCTCTGATACCAATTGTTGGAGTTAGATGGAAGGCTCTTTCACCTCAGAATGTGGATCTAGAGGGGGGGTGAATAGATCAACAGGCTAATTAAAAATTTATGCCTAGATTCAAATGCGGAATTAAAAGGACACTGGACAACCACAGTCAAGGCACCGAATGATGGAGACAAGATATGCTAAACAGACAAGCAAACACACGAAAGGCACAAAGACTTTTAGGTGGTTCGGTCAATCCGACCTACGTCCACCCCACATTCAACTCGAATGTGGATTACTGCTAATACACAGCTTCAATCTGCTGGGCACTACAGCTTGCCAACAACGGCTGGGGCTTACAGCTTATCCCGACCAGAGGAACACCCTCTGCAACAGCTGGGCAATACAGCTTAGCCGTCCGAGACCAAGTCTCGCCTGCTGAGGATTACAGCTTCACCTGTCCAGTGGAGACCTCCACTGCAATGCTGCCTCACAGCTTGAAGAAACAAGAGTTCGGAAATAAAAATGCAGAAGCAAGATGAAAAAGAAAACCCAAATGGGAATGTAGCTCGGAATGAGCAAGCCTCAGCTCTAGTTTCTGAACCAAGAAACTGAGTTACAATATGAGCAGCTCTCAATCTAAACTCTCTCAATTTCACTCTCTCAACACATCTCTTCTCTCTTTTTCTTCTTCTCTGTTTTCTTTCTTCTCACTGTGGATCGATGGCTCTCTGTTGTATATACTTTTCTTCTCTTCAGTTGATCTACCTCCATCTGAAGACGAAGGCTTCATTATATACTATCAGCAGGTGGATGAGGGCGCGTGGCTTCCACATTTCCCGCCCAGAGAATTCGCTAGAACCGAGGCAATTCCATCCACATGGCAGCACCTGATCACCTCGTCCTCCTGGGATCACGAGCCATGTCAGCAATCTCAGTAGCAGATCCCTGTCAGACAAATTATAGGATTATCAGATTAAGTGAAGAACTCTGTACAGACTTATAAGATGAACTGCATTGTATAGACTGCATTGTATGGACTTGTGAATTCGAATGCAGTGTACAGACTCTGCTCAATGTATAGACTTCATCTATGTGAAGCATCCGCTGTACAAACATAAGCAGTATGAAGACTTGACAGACAATTGACGATGTATGGACTTCAAGTGTGAAGACGTTGTGAGTGCAAATGCAATGTACAGACTTCAGATGTGAAGCAGTCGCTGTAGAGACTTCACCAGACTTCACTCAATGTACAGACTCCACGAACGATGCATGCAATGCATTGGAGGATGTACAGACTTCCTAAAGTGTGAAGGAGTTGAGTGTATAGACTTCACGATGTGAAGACTTGCCAACAAAACATGTATAGACTTTACGTCGTGAAGCAATGTATATACTTAGCTGAAGAAACTCTGTACAGGCTTGACCAAGGCAAGGCAATCGAGTGTAAGGACATCCACAATGTACAGACTTTATAATGCTAAGACGATGTACAGACTTCATGCCAAGAGAAACTCTGTACACACTAGCTCAAAGCAAAGCAGTTGGCTGTATGGACTTCCAGTGTGTAGACATGCCAAAGATAACTGGACGATGTATAGACTTGAACAAGGTAGAGTCTATACAGACTTGGAAATTCACAATGTGTAGACTTTGGCAAGGCAACGTCGGTAAAGCAACCACTATATAGACTTGCTGAACATAGCGTAGGTAAAAGTCCCAATGTATAGACTTGGAAGTGCAACGAAGAAAAGATGCCATTGTACAGACTTTGGCAAAGCAACGATGTACAGACTTGCACAGTTCCAGCTAGAGGATGCATAGACTTTACCCAGTGCAAGCTACAATGAATGAATGTATAGATTTAACAGTCTCCATGGCTGTACAGACTTAGTCACAGGCTGAACAGTCGAATGTATAGATATGCTTCCACTGACCAGTGTATAGACTTTGCAAACGTGAGACGCTGAATGAGACGAACGCTGTACAGACTTTGAATGCAATGTATGGACTTTGCATAGACGATGGATGAGACACAGACTAATGTACAGACTTCACAAACAATCCATGAACGAGACACTGAAGTCTGTATAGACTTTAACAATGAATACATGCTGCGATGTACAGACATTGTCCACGAACTGTGCACATGCATGAACGATGTATAGACTCTGAAATGTAGGCAATACGGCAGTGTCTAGACTTTGGGCTTTACCCTGCAGTGTATAGACTTGCTGGTCTGCTTGGAATGCAATGTGTGGACTTGCAGCTGTGCGAGCCATGCAGTGTATAGACTTCATACATGCAGACGTTGAGCTGCAGAATGTGCAGACTTTGCCAACAATCAACAATACAGTGTATAGACTTGGCCAATGCAGCGTTGTATAGACTTCAAGTCAGAATGCATAATGTGTGGACTTGGAAAACAAAGGGGGCGTCGACCCATCAGAAGGGAGCGTCGACCCATCAGAACTGTCCAGACTACACAATGAAATGTATGGACTCTATGTTCATGCTGCAATGCAATGTAGACCTGTGGGTGTGTGCATGACAGTATAGACTCTGACTACATTAGGTACACAGACAACCTGATAAAAATAATTTCATCAAAATAAGAACAGTTGCCAATCAATCAAAACAAGCTGTTGCCAATGAAATAAAACTTATTGTCAACATCATCAACACAGAGGGGTCACAACACACCGGACCACCGCTAGGGCCGCCACAGGAGAGACTCTGTTCCACCTCCCGTATAGAGCAGAGGCGGTCATACCGGTTAAAATATCCAACCCATCTCTACGAGTTGGACAGTTCGACGAGGCCAGAAACAACCAGGCAATGCGAGAAAATCTGGACCTCCTAGAGGAAGATAGGGAGTGCGCCCAGGTAAGACTCATAGCCTACCAGCAGAAATTGACCTAGTACTACAATGCTCGCGTCAAAGAATGCCACTTCCTCCCCGGAGACATGGTGCTACGACGAACAAGCGTGGCGGACCCTAGAGCAGCCATGAGAAAACTAGCACCAAATTGGGAAGGCCCGTACAGGGTAACAGAAGTGCTCGGCAAAGGAGCGTACAAGCTAACGACGCTGGAGGGGCGAGAGGTACCCAGGACATGGAATTCTGTAAACCTCATAATTTTTTATCAATAAATCATTTTACGGATATATCGCCTTGCTGGTCTAACAGAAGCGTCGCTAGCTGAGCTTAATTATGGTGGCTTCTAAGCCTCCAAGAGGCGAGCACTCATGCTCCCTTAGAAATTATGGTGGCTTCTAAGTCTCCAAGAGGCGAGCATTCATAATCCCTTAGAAATCAAGGTAGCTTCCAAGCTCCCAAGAAGAGAGCACTCATTCTCCTTCGAAAATGATGGTAGTGTTCAAGTTTCCAAGAGGCGAGCACCCATGCTCCCTTAGAAATCACGAGCAACAGTCTTTTCCCGCTAAGGGAAGACGTATGCTCTCCCCCAAAACTAATAATGCGTAAGCCCTCAAAGGCAAGAGAAGTCCCCATCGTCACAAAAAATGAAGCACGTCGCTAGCCTAAGGCGGATATGAGACCCATGGTCTTCCCAGGGAGCGGGACATGCACACACGATGGGAATGGATGGATTTGAACGACGAGTTTATCTCCACTCACAAGCTCGTCGCACACGAAGATAGCTTGCCAAACACACATACAACCCAAGCAAGGATCAAAAACTCCCACTTTTATTCATAGTGCAAGTCGCCAAACTCCAACATGACGTCCTCATGCGGCCATCGTACACGTCTATGAAGATAAGTGGGACAAACCAGGGCAATGGCGGCATCATAGCCGTCCCAGTACCCGGCCATCCAACCTTGGGCGTAGTCGCTACCCCAATCAAATGGCTCGTCGATGATAACCGGAGCAATGTCAACGGCAACTACATCCTCCACCGTCGCTGCCATCGGAGGAGTCGGAGTCGCTGGAGGATCATCGGCCTTGACACCCACGCTGGGAGGGGGGGTTGGAACCTTCTCTCCAGTTGTCACGGCCCTGGGAGAACTCTGAGCCATCGCGACGGTATAATGAAGATAAGGATGGGCAATAGGTACGCCCGCGTGCCTTACTATTTATAGATGAGGGACACTTCGTCTTCCTTACAAACGGTGGAAACCATCCATGCGAATCAGAGAAAGGAAGGGGATCGTTGGAAGGCAAGCACACACCACAAAGCAAAGAGAAGATGGCAAAAAGGAAAGTTTTATTTATAAGTGGGGGGGAGTACAAAAGGGTTACTTGTCCTCCTTGGGACGGAACCTGTCAGGAATGAGGCTCAAGACCCCCTTGTTGCAGTAAAGGCGGTTCACCTTAGCTAGGGCCTCCTGCCATCCATCCAGGTTTCCCCGCCAATAGTCTGTTGAGTCTCTCCAGGTGATTTTGAAGATAACAAAACCCTGGACGTGTTTTCCCTCTCACGTTGTGCATACTAGCTTAAGGGTGAACACTATAATACAATTAAGGCTAAACTCCATCATATCAAATGCTTCAAATGCTCAAGTCTTCAAAATGCATAAATAGAGTTCAAATGGACTTCACATAGATGCAAACATACGTTCAATCCAAAGGTTGATTTTATAGATATGTTTTCTTGGGCTAACAAATCTGTTTTGCAGGTTTTCCAGATTTCGGTCGACCAATCAAACTTGGTCGGTCGACCAATTCTCCCAGGTTTCTGAACTCTGTAAATGTTACAGAGTTCGGTCGACCGATGAGGGATTTCGGTCGACCGAACTTCCCAGCACTGAAAGTTTAAGGAAGTCACAGAGTTTGGTCGACCGACCGAACATTTCGGTCGACCGAACCCTTCGAGGTTACCATTGTTGACTTCTTTTCATGAACGTGTTTAAAGCCCCTATCTTGGACCTTTTGATCTTAAAGTCTCCCAACTTGCCTAAAATCGTGGATCTGCTTCTTGGCTTGTCCCTTGACCATCCTAGGTCTTATAAAAATAACTCTTAGGTCAAGAAACCCTAATTGCTAAAAAGGATCAAAGGAAGGCTATCAAGAGAGAAAGAGGGCTATAGGAAGAACACAGTGAACGGCGCTTAGTCTAAGCATTCTTCATCAAATCTCAAGTATTTGTAGATTATCCTGAAGCCATTCAAGTGGAAATCGAGCGGAGAAGCAAGCTTCACCAAAGATCTTCATCATCCATTAAGGGTGAGCCTGAATCTGAAGTTTTCATTTGTGTTTCTATTTCTAAATTCCATTGAGCTTCAAGTGTGTGTTCTTGTAATCTTTAAACATTCGTGTGTGTGTGGATCTACTCAGATCCGTGTGTGTGTGTGTGGTTTCCTTCAGATTCGTGTGTGTTTTGGTGCGTCTGCACCTTCGTGGGAGTTCTGAACTCCTTACGAGTGTGTGTGTATTCTGATCTTGTAATCCTTTACAAGATAGTGTGTGAATCCTCACAGTTTGTGAGGGGTGGACGTAGGTTGCTATCGTTGCATCCGAACCACCTTAAAATCGCTGTCTATCGTGTGGTTTGGTCCTTTTCATCTACCCACATTCTGTGTGATTGATATTGCATATTATCTCTTCAGCGGTTGATCTTTTAGATCTAGCATAATCGATCATTTCAGTAATAGATCCTTGGTATATCAAAAGGTGGGTTTGAATTGACAAGGCCAATCTTGTCAGGAAGATAACACCTTGCGTGAGTAGAATCTTCGGATTCATACCTCCGCCACAGTACCAAGGATCCGCTGTGTGTGATAGATGATATAACAGATCTAGTTTCTAAAGCGCTATTTCATCATATCTGTTTACAATTGGGTAAAAGTTTCTAAAATTTGTAATCACCCAATTCACCCACCCTCTTGGGTGTCATTGATCGCGGGACTTCAATTGGTATCAGAGCTAAGGCTCTATATTTTTCAGATCTAATGATCTAGAGTCAGATCCAGAACAATGGCCAACAAGGGGATGATGCCTGAGGGTCACTGCATCCACCGTCCTCCATACTTCGATGGCTCGAATTACTCCTATTGGAAAAATAGAATGCATATTTTTCTGACAGCCCAAGAGTATGAGATCTGGAGGGTGGTGGACAAGGGCCCATATGAGCTTTCCAAGGATGAAGACGAATGGACCCCTAAGTATATTAAAAAAATTATAGTAAATTTTAATGCTTTGAACATTATGCAATGTGCTATTCATCTAACGAGTTTTCTCGTGTATCCATGTGTAGTTCAACCAAGGAGATGTGGGACAAACTTTGTGATGAGGGCATCTCACGACACTCCCTCTAGCTCGGGTCGCCTGCACACTCTTGATGTGGACTGACTATGATCTACACTTATTATCTTCATTTCCTTAGTTTCATTTTATGTATTTTCCTTTTATTGAGTCCTATCTTTTGTATTTCCCTTTATTGAGTCATGTGGTTCTAGTCCATTTCCCTTGTTATACTTAATTGGGCCTTATTACCTTAGTTATGGGCCCATAGGATTGAGTCTAGGATATGCTCGGTCTTTTGTCTTATTGTTAGGGACATTTTGGTCATGTAAAGAATGGTTGCCTATATATAGGCCCATCTCTCCTCATGTACTCAACTTTTGATGAATATTGCAATAGCATTTGTCACCTCCCTCTCATTATCTCCCTCATCATCTCTCTCTCTCTCTTTCTTCAAGAAGGGGGCGAACCCCTCTCTCTCTCCTCCCCCTCCCAACCCCCACCTACCTCCATTAACTCCCCACAACTTCCCATAACCCCTCTTTACTCCACATCTAGTCTCAATAACCCTCCACCAATCTAAGCCCTACTTCCCAACCACCACCTACCCTCTCCACTTCCCTAAGCACCTCCCCACCTCCCCAAGGCTGAAGGCCCTCCTCCCTAGGCCCATTTTGAACTTCCCTCCCATCTTCCTTCCCCCAAACCACCCTAGGTCGAACTCCATCTCCCTCCCAACAGCCAAGTTCGCCCCCCACCTCCTCTCCCACTCACCTTCTCTCTTGTGCCCCCCATCTTCCCACCACCACCTCTTGCAGCTCCAGCCCTCTCTCCAGCCCATTTTCGCCCTCCCCACCTTCTTCTCCCTAGCCTTCACAACCCCGAACACCCCAAAGCTCCCTCCCATAGCCATTAGACACACCTCCCACCTCTTACTCTCTTGGCCATCCCCTTCCCCACACCCTCATCTTCTCCTCATTCTGTCCCTGTTTCAGGCAGCAGGGTTGCAGTGACTTGCAGAGGCAACCACGACCGTCACTCAAAGATTCAGGTGGCAAGGCCTATATTGTTGGAATCATCTGCGAGTTAGCTTTCCAACGGTGGTGATCTCGCCGGCTTCCGAGGTTGGAGCTGTTCGTAGGAGCAGATCTCGTCCGACTGAGTTTGCTGTCCCTGTCTAAAGACCTGAAGCTTAAAGCAGAAGCCACCACGGTCCGTACAGGAATGATCTGAGCGCCATTTTCGGAGGGCAGGAACTACGTCCAGTTATCTTTCATCTCCAAGAAGAAGGACCTCAATTGGCTACCGGAACTATCAGTTCTGATTTTCTTCGCCGGAGTGTGCAGACTGCTCTCTGTGGTTCCAGGTTCGACCAGTCCTCACTTCTCCGGCCACCACTCTCTTTCCCGACCTCGGATTGTGGCCCCGTCAATTTCTGCTCGAAGCTACCCTGACCACAATCGCGTCACCATCAATTTCGTTCCAATTGGAGTTCGGGAGCGTCCGCAATACTTTCTACAATTTGCTGCACTAGTCCCGCACCAGTCAGAGGCAGAACGTTGCTGTCCTACTCCAGTCACCGGTCCGGTCAGCCCCGAGTTTCAGAGCTTCCCCAACAATTTAGACATCATCATCTGTCAGTTGGGAAACTTTTGGCACTAGTTTCGTCAAGTTTGGAGTTCCGTGGAGTCCGTGGCAGCGTCATCATTGACACCCTATCCAGTGAACCTGAAGGTTGGCAGAACCGGCAGAGTTCGGAAAGTCGGATTTCCTTTGCATAATTCCCCACCCCGCTTGGCCGGCTGAAGGCCCCTCCATGCGTGGAGGTAGTTTTGAATGTAATAAGCTTAATCCCCACCCCAATATCACCCCTCCTGCGAGAGACGTAGTGCTGTACTCCTTTCACTTTCAGGTCAAGCGACACCGCCGCGGCGATCGGGTGTATACCCTCGCCTCCCGGCGCGCCCTCATCTCTGAGCGGGATTGGTGTTTACACACCGATCAAGTGAGCATCTGATACCATCCCTTATTGCCTCATTTCTGCAAATTTAGTATTGCTTTGTATGCCCGTCGGACGGTGAGAAGAGAGCTCGATCTTGTAAGCTACTTTGGGTGTGACCACCGCGGACCGGGAGTGAGTGCCACCCAAACCCCACCCTGCGGGCCAGCCGCCCACGAAGTTGGGTAACCCAGATCCTTAGGGGTCAGCCAAAGCCCACTAAGTCACTTAGAGTCATTGGGTCTCACCTCGGACCCTCGCCATCATCCCCCGGCCCCTCCGGGTGATCGCGTGTGCCGTGAGAGTAAGCCGCTATTGTGAGAATCATTGGAGTGCTTGTATGCTTGCGGGTCTAGGTCCTAGGATCTTCAATTCATACTTAGTCAACCTTGGGCTGTGCCACATCAAGTGATATCAGAGCAGTCATAGGCTTGTCCTTACAAGTCTAGTCTTGGGTCACACTAAGTCTTTCATAGGTGCATCCGCACACCCTTGCATAGCCCACCCAACTTTACATGACCACTCGTAGTGGAACTCATTATCAAGTCAATCCATCCTCTTCCAATAACACTATGAATCCCAATCCCCAAGGGAATCCCGCTCACAACGAGTACGAGCTTCCCGACCACATGAGGTTTCTTGTGGAAGGCATGACTAACATTATGGGACGGCTTGATGATATAACGGCCCGGCTTGAACAAATTAAGGAAAATAGGCATGTCCCAAGGGTAGGAGATAGAAGGGAACCACCTCCACATGTGGAGCCAGCCATAGGAGAGCTCAACCTTGACCACCCTCCCGAACCGGAAAGGGACCCACCTCCTAGAAGGAATGAGAGACTCCCCCAGGACAACCCGGATGACCAACTAATGAGACTTGTGAAAGTCGATGCACCCACCTTTGATGGGTCTCATCATCCGAGCATCTACTTAGATTGGGAGGCAGCCATGGACCAATATTTTGATTGGTACCCAATGACCGAGGATAGGAGAGTCCGGCTTGCAAAGATGCAATTAACCAAACTAGCCAAGACTCATTGGATGAATGTTGAGGCATTAAGGATAGTTAGGAGGGAAGCTCCCATCACCACATGGGGGGCCATGAAAGACCAACTCAAACTCAAATATGTCCCACCCTCCTACCATCAAAATCTCCTAGATGAGTGGCAAGCCTTGACCCAAGAGGGAAAGACCGTTATGGAGTACATTGAGAAGTTTGACTACTACCTTCTCAAGTGTGGAGTCCAAGAGGACTCCACCGTCACACTCTCCCGCTTTAGAAATGGACTTCAATTCCATGTAAAAAAGGAATTATTCATGCGTCAAGTAGCCACTTTAGAGCAAGCCTACCAAGTAGCTCGGGATGCCGAGAAATTCTCTCGGTATACACGAATGGTTCCCCCTCAGGGGATGGACCCCAAAGCCATGGCACCTCGGGCCAACCCTCCACCTCCCCAAAGAGGTCTCCTTCCCACACCCATGGGAGCTCCTCCCACCCGGGTCACCCCTGATGGGGACATCAACGACAGCCCGCTCACATTGTATTTACATTTACGTCCTTTTGTATTTGTATGAATACCCTCGTGATATATGGGTACACAATTGTAGGTCTTAGTGGGTTTATTTGCAAAAGGCCATTGGGTTTCTTTGCAAAAGTGCATGTAGGCCCTGCAGGGGCCCCCTCCCTCCTCCTTATTGGTCCACTTGGACTCCCGGGCCCAAGGTGGCTGGTCCATTGTCCAACCTTGGACTTGGACCTAGATTTAAATAAAGAAGACAAATCCAAATAGCCTTCTTTAAGGGGGGGGGGGAACCGTGTATTATATTGGGATTTATTGTGGTTGTTCAAACCACATCCCAGCCCTTCACTCATCAACCCTTGATCAAAGGGTCTAGAATTAGTTAGAGACCTAGTCTATATAATGTTGTATTTTTCATGAGAAATTGATGGAAAAAATCAGAATTTTATGTGTAAGCCTTGGAGCTTGGTGCGCCCCTTGCCTCTCCCATGCTGTTCTTCCTTCCCCAACCCCAGATCTAGAGTGTATCCCTCTTCTATCATCCCCTCTCAACCTCCGGTGATCGTCTGTGCCGCCGCCGCCGCCACCGTTCGTGCCGCCTTCGAGCCGCCGTGGAATCGTCATCAAGTTTCTGTCCTACTGGACAGAGGTGTGGTTCGTGAATTCCTGAAGCCATCCACGAGTTCTGATCGATTTGAAATTTTGAGGGTTGGTTCCTATCTTCTAGCCCCTTCTCCAAAAAAAAAATTAGGTTCCAAATCCACCGTTTCATATTTTTACCTTTTCATTCATCTCTCAATCTCAGATCTGTTCTGTCACTGTCTACAGTGACAATAGCCCTGAGTTTCATGTCGTAGGTCCACTTTTTGATTTATTTTGGTTCGCCCAATTTTACGGGAGGTTACACCCATCCACCCCTTCATCCACAATGTTTCTAAATTTTTGGTTCGTCCATTTCATATTTTCTAAAAATCGTTCTCAGTCCCAGCTACAGTTCTGTCCCCCTGTTCCCAGATCCGACCACCAGTCACCCCAAAAATCATAGTAAATCACCACAACCTCCAAATCAAATTCCAAAAATAGTCACCATTCCGTGGTTTGATCCCCTACAACTTTGAAGAAGAGCTCAAGAGCTGAATCGGAAGTTTACTAGGCGGTCAATGGTGGTTCTCAGACAAGTACCCTCAAATCTGAGGTTTCAGTTACTGTACAACAGAGGCTTGTAAATTCATTAAAGTTTTGATCCGACCAGATCCAGCAGATCTCTCTGGGTCTAGATTGAAGCATTTGAAGAGAGCTTTCCAACGATAGCTCACGCGTCCCGATCCGACGTCGGGATTGATCGCAGCGGCCGTTTTCGCCGGAGCGCGCGCTGCAAAATAGCAACCACCAGTCCGTGGACAGCAAACCCGACGGGTGCCGATCGGAACCGCCCGACCCCCGGGCGACGTTCCGGTGTGCCGCCAGCCCAGGGAACACTTCCCTAAGTGTCCACACTACAGCGGCGCCACCAGGTCCCACACGGCCCCTCTAGACAGCACGTGGGCCCCACGGTCGTGATCACGCATGTAGCCGAATCAACACACGAAGCTGCCCGTCATCCCGAATTCGGCCCTCCCGGGCCCATTGTGTCGCCCTTTACCTCCCTGCGTGGAGTGGGCATATTTCCATTGCTGTAATATTCATGTATTAACTGTCCTGGGAGCACGAGTTCGGTCGGGCCCGTCGTCCCCACGCCGAGCGCGTGGAGGTATCGCATTCGCTCCCTTACTTGGCATTTTGCTTAATTTTCATATATGCTTGCTTATGCCACTGCTAGAGAGCATGATAGGGTAAATAGCTCGCTTTCTATTTATATCACCGCTGCTGCGAGAGAGAGCGTTACCGTCCCGTGACCCGATCTGGGCACGAGTGAGGGCCGACCACCCTAGCTCACAGCCGGTTTCTCAACCGCGCACATCCGATGCTTCCCTCGTTAAGGGGCAGTCACGAGCTTGTCGTGTCCGTGGCCTCGTCCCGCATCAACCCCTCCTAGTGGCACTCCACCACCCCGCCCCACAAGTGGGCCCCTAAACACAACTCCTAATAGGCCCAATCCGACACCCACTCCCCCTCACACTAAGATGACCCCAAACCATCAAAGTGGGCAGCAATGCTTTAGGTGCTATGGGTATGGACACTTTGCCAATCAATGCCCCACCAAGGGAGCATCTAACTTGCTCATAGAGGAGTCCAACCCCCAACCCCAAGCTGAATTTGAAGGGGAAGTTGAGATATATGAACCCTCTCTTGAATGGGAGGAGGAGTATGAGAACAACTACATAGAGACCAACCAAGAACAACTCCCTCCATCCACCGACTCCCACCTCGGAGTGGTTAGGTGCACCCTCACTCAAACCCAAGAGCATGATTGGAAAAGAAACACCATATTCCATACCTACATCCGGATAGGGAGCCATGTTAGAAAGGTCATCTTGGACAATGGAAGTAGTGTGAATGTGGTGTCACCCGACACCGTCAAACTTTTGGGCCTTACCACCTCCCTACATCCACACCCATATCGGGTAGCATGGATTGATGCCACCTCAATACCCGTTAGTGCTCGTTGCCTTGTCCCCATTACATTCCAATCCTATCAAGGCCAAGTATGGTGTGACATCCTACCAATGGAAGTTGGGAGTATACTCCTAGGGCGGCCTTGGATCTACGATGTAGATGCCACCTTCCTTAGAAGGACAAACACTTGCATCTTCACTCATGAGGGAAAGAAAATCCAACTCAACCCTTCTCCACCCCGCACCCTTCCCAAGAAAGCATCTCCCTCCCTTGAGGGATCCCCTACCCCTCCCACTATTCCAAACCCACCAAACCCCACCCCATCAAGCCTTAATCCTAGTACCACCAATGAGCCTCCTATGAGCCTACACCTCATCACTAGGAAAGAGCTTGAGGAAGAAGTCAACCACGGAGAACAAGTGTGTGCCATTGTCATTTGCCTCGGGGAATCCACCCCAACCAACCCACACCCAATAGAAATTCAACAACTCATTGAGGACTTCCATGATGTGTTTCCCGAGGAACTTCCGGACAAACTACCACCCATGCGTGATGTGCAACATGCCATCAACCTCGTACCCGGGGCCACCTTGCCTAACCTCCCACACTACCGCCTCAACCCCACTGAGCATGCCGAGCTCAGGAGGCAAATTGAGTAGCTCATCAAGAAGGGCTTCCTCCGGATTAGCAAAAGCCCTTGTGCCGTCCCAGCTCTTCTCACACCCAAAAAGTACGGAACTTGGCGCATGTGTGTGGATAGCCAAGCCATCAACAAGATAACGATCAAGTATAGGTTCCCCATCCCTCGGTTAGATGATATGTTAGACATGCTAGCTGGAGCCACCATCTTCTCCAAAATTGACCTCAAGAGTGGCTACCATCAAGTTCGCATTAGGCCCGGGGACGAGTGGAAAACCGCCTTTAAGACTAAGGACGGTCTCTATGAATGGCTTGTCATGCCTTTTGGCCTTTCTAATGCGCCAAGCACCTTCATGCGCCTCATGACCGAGGTCCTCCGGCCCTTCATTGGCATCTTTCTAGTTGTCTACTTTGACGACATCCTCATATATAGCCAATCCAAGGAAGCCCACCTCGATCACCTCAAACAAGTGTGCACCATTCTTAGGAAGGAGAGTCTCTTTGCTAACCCCGGGAAGTGTTATTTCTTGACCAATCAACTAGCCTTCCTAGGATTTATTGTCTCATCCCAAGGGGTATCCATGGACCCCGAAAAGGTCCAAGCTATTCTTGAGTGGCCCGAGCCCAAGACCCTTCATGAGGCCCGAAGCTTTCACGGGCTAGCTACCTTCTATAGGAGATTCATCCGTGGGTTTAGCACAATCACCGCTCCTATCACGGATTGCCTCAAGAAAGGCACCTTTGTGTGGACTAGGGCAGCCTCCAAAGCATTCCTAGAGCTCAAGGAAAAGATGACCCAAGCCCCGGTCCTTTGCCTACCCGACTTCTCGAAAGTCTTCGAGGTCACTTGTGATGCATCCGGGGTAGGGATTGGGGGCATCCTCAGCCAAGAAGGTCACCTGGTAGCCTATTTTAGTGAGAAACTTTGTGAGGCTAGAACTAGGTACTCCACATATGACAAAGAGCTTTATGCCGTGGTTCAATCCCTTCGGCATTGGAGGCACTATCTCCTACCCAAGGAGTTTGTGATCTTCTCGGACCATGAGGCTTTGAAGTACCTCAACACCCAACAAAAGCTCAATGCCCGCCATGCCCGATGGGTGGAATACATTCAAGCTTACACCTTTGTCCTCAAGTACAAGATGGGTAGTGAGAACCGCGCCGCCGATGCGCTAAGTACGCGGGTAGCCTTACTCTCCACCATCCAGGTGGAAGTAACTGGGTTTGAGAGAATCAAAGGGGAATATCCAAATTGCCCCGACTTTGGGACTCACTACAACACCCTTTCCACTCAGCCCCACAAGGAACATGAAGGGTTCATACTTCAAGAAGGGTATCTATTCAAGGGAGCTAGGCTTTGCATACCCCGGACTTCACTTCGGGACTTCTTAGTTTGGGAGTTACACAGTGGTGGCCTAGCTGGTCACTTTGGAGTCCAAAAGACCATAGAGTTAGTTGAGAGGCAATTCCATTGGCCTAGTCTCAAGAAGGATGTGGCCCACATTGTGGGACAATGTCGCATTTGTGCCTCAGCCAAACAAGTGAAGCAAAATACTGGGCTTTACACACCCCTACCCATACCAGACCGACCTTGGGAGGATTTGAGCATGGACTTCATCCTTGGCCTACCTAAGACCTTGCGCAAACAAGATTCCATCTTTGTAGTGGTGGACAGGTTCTCTAAAATGGCCCACTTTATCCCATGTTCCAAGACCTCCGATGCTTCTAGGGTCGCCCGATTATTCTTTGATGAGGTGGTCCGACTCCATGGATTACCTAAGACTATTGTGTCTGATCTGGATGTGAAATTCACCAGTTATTTTTGGAAGACTCTTTGGCACCTGATGGGAACCCTCCTCAAATTCTCCACTGCTTACCATCCTCAAACCGATGGCCAGACTGAGGTCGTCAACCGAAGCCTTGGGAACTTGCTCCGTTGCCTTGTAGGGGACCACCCTGGGAATTGGGATCTCCTCTTATCTCAGGCCGAGTTTGCCTACAATGATTCTGTCAATAGGTCCATAGGCAAGAGTCCATTTGAGGTTGCACATGGTTATAGGCCTAGAAAACCTTCTGATCTTATTCCCCTTCCCCCACATGCTAGAGTGTCAGTCTTAGCTGAGCCCTTTGCACAACATATCAAAGAGTTGCATGATGACATCCGCAAGCATATTGGAAAGAGCAATGAGGCTTACAAAAGGCGGGCAGATGCTCATCGGCGCCACTACGAGTTCCAAGTGGGAGATTCGGTGATGGTGAGGACGGAGCGGCTCCTTCCAGGGCCTGCCTCCAAGTTGAGGGCACGGGGTTCGGGACCCTTTCGAGTTCTGAGACGACTTGGCAGTAATGCTTATGAGCTAGACCTACATGAGGGTTTTGGGGTACACGCTACTTTCAATGTTGCGGACCAGGTACCCTACAAGAGCCCCGTGGTGGAACCCAGTGAGGAGCTTGAGCCTTTACCCCGCCTTGAGAGAGACACTCCCGGAGGGACTCCACTTTCTAGCTTGAGAGACCGACGAGAGCAGATAGAAGCAATACTGGATGAGCAGAGTATCATTACTAGGCACAAGGTGTATCAGCGCTACCTGGTTAGGTGGAAGAACCGTCCCCCGATAGAGGATACGTGGGTGAGTCGGGAGGATCTGCTGCGCTTGGACCCCAACATGCTGGAGCATTACGACAGCCAGGCGGACCCATACTCGACGGGGTCGAGTTCTCCCCACCCTGGGGGATTTGATGAGGGCATCTCACGACACTCCCTCTAGCTCGGGTCGCCTGCACACTCTTGATGTGGACTGACTATGATCTACACTTGTTATCTTCATTTCCTTAGTTTCATTTTATGTATTTTCCTTTTATTGAGTCCTATCTTTTGTATTTCCCTTTATTGAGTCATGTGGTTCTAGTCCATTTCCCTTGTTATGCTTAATTGGGCCTTATTACCTTAGTTATGGGCCCATAGGATTGAGTCTAGGATATGCTCGGTCTTTTGTCTTATTGTTAGGGACATTTTGGTCATGTAAAGAATGGTTGCCTATATATAGGCCCATCTCTCCTCATGTACTCAACTTTTGATGAATATTGCAATAGCATTTGCCACCTCCCTCTCATTATCTCCCTCATCATCATCTCTCTCTCTCTTTCTTCAAGAAGGGGGCGAACCCCTCTCTCTCTCCTCCCCTCCACCCTCCAACCCCCACCTACCTCCATTAACTCCCCACAACTTCCCATAACCCCTCTTTACTCCACATCTAGTCCCAATAACCCTCCACCAATCTAAGCCCTACTTCCCAACCACCACCTACCCTCTCCACTTCCCTAAGCACCTCCCCACCTCCCCAAGGCTGAAGGCCCTCCTCCCTAGGCCCATTTTGAACTTCCCTCCCATCTTCCTTCCCCCAAACCACCCTAGGTCGAACTCCATCTCCCTCCCAACAGCCAAGTTCGCCCCCCACCTCCTCTCCCACTCACCTTCTCTCTTGTGCCCCCCATCTTCCCACCACCACCTCTTGCAGCTCCAGCCCTCTCTCCAGCCCATTTTCGCCCTCCCCACCTTCTTCTCCCTAGCCTTCACAACCCCGAACACCCCAAAGCTCCCTCCCATAGCCATTAGACACACCTCCCACCTCTTACTCTCTTGGCCATCCCCTTCCCCACACCCTCATCTTCTCCTCATTCTGTCCCTATTTCAGGCAGCAGGGTTGCAGTGACTTGCAGAGGCAACCACGACCGGCTCTCAAAGATTCAGGTGGCAAGGGCTATATTTTTGGAATCGTCTGCGAGTTAGATTTCCAACGGTGGTGGTCTCGCCGGCTTCCGAGGTTGGAGCTGTTCGTAGGAGCAGATCTCGTCCGACTGCGTTTGCTTTCCCTGTCTGAAGACCTGAAGCTAAAAGCATAAGCCACCACGGTCCTTACGGGAACGATCTGAGCGCCATTTTCGGAGGGCAGGAACTACGTCCAGTTAGCTTTCATCTCCAAGAAGAAGACCTCAATCAGCTACCGGAGCTATCAGTTCTGATTTTCTTCGCCGGAGTGTGCAGACTGCTCTCTGTGGTTCCAGGTTCGACCAGTCCCCACTTCTTTAGCCACCACTCTCTTCCCCGACCTCGGATTGTGGCCCCGTCAATTTCTGCTCGAAGCTACCCCAACCACGATCGTGTCACCACCAGTTTCGTTCCAATTGGAGTTCGGGAGCGTCCGCAGTGATTTCTACAATTTGCTGCACCAGTCCTGCACCAGTCAGAGGCAGAACGTTGCTGTCCTTCTCCAGTCACCGGTCCGGTCAGCCCCGAGTTTCAGAGCTTCCCCAACAATTTAGACATCATCATCTGTCAGTTGGAAAACTTTTGGCACCAGTTTCGTCAAGTTTGTAGTTCCGTGGAGTCCGTGGCAGCGTCATCATCGACACCCTATCCAGCGAACCTGAAGGTTGGCAGAACCGGCGGAGTTCGGAAAGTTGAGTTTCCTTTGCATAATTCCCCACCCTGCTTGGTCGGCTGAAGGCCCCTCCCTGCGTGGAGGTAGTTTTGGATGTAATAAGCTTAATCCCCACCCCAATATCACCCCTCCTGCGAGAGGCGTAGTGCTGTACTCCTTTCACTTTCAGGTCAAGCGACACCGCCGCGGCGATCGGGTGTATACCCTCGCCTCCCGGCGCGCCCTCGTCTCCGAGCGGGATCGGTGTTTACACACCGATCAAGTGAGCATCTGATACCATCCTTGATTGCCTCATTTCTGTAAATTTAGTATTGCTTTGTATGCCCGTCGGACGGTGAGAAGAGAGCCCGATCTTGTAAGCTACTTTGGGTGTGACCACCGCGGACCGGGAGTGAGTGCCACCCAAATCCCACCCTGCGGGCCAGCCGCCCACGAAGTTGGGTAACCCAGATCCTTAGGGGTCAGCCAAAGCCCACCAAGTCACTTAGAGTCATTGGGTCTCACCTCGGACCCTCGCCATCATCCCCCGGCCCCTCCGGGTGATCGCGTGTGCCGTGAGAGTAAGCCGCTATTGTGAGAATCATTGGAGTGCTTGTATGCTTGCGGGTCTAGGTCCTAGGATCTTCAATTCATACTTAGTCAACCTTGGGCTGTGCCACATCAAGTGATATCAGAGCAGTCATAGGCTTGTCCTTACAAGTCTAGTCTTGGGTCACACTAAGTCTTTCATATGTGCATCCGCACACCCTTGCATAGCCCACCCAACTTTGGATGACCACTCGTAGTGGAACTCATTATCAAGTCAATCCATCCTCTTCCAATAACACTATGAATCCCAATCCCCAAGGGAATCCCGCTCACAACGAGTACGAGCTTCCCGACCACATGAGGTTTCTTGTGGAAGGCATGACTAACATTATGGGACGGCTTGATGATATAACGGCCCAGCTTGAACAAATTAAGGAAAATAGGCCTGTCCCAAGGGTAGGAGATAGGAGGGAACCACCTCCACATGTGGGGCCAGCCATAGGAGAGCTCAACCTTGACCACCCTCTCGAACCGGAAAGGGACCCACCTCCTAGAAGGAATGAGAGACTCCCCCGGGACAACCCGGATGACCAACTAATGAGACTTGTGAAAGTCGATGCACCCACCTTTGATGGGTCTCATCATCCGAGCATCTACTTAGATTGGGAGGCAGCCGTGGACCAATATTTTGATTGGTACCCAATGACCGAGGATAGGAGAGTCCGGCTTGCAAAGATGCAATTAACCAAACTAGCCAAGACTCATTGGATGAATGTTGAGGCATTAAGGATAGTTAGGAGGGAAGCTCCCATCACCACATGGGGGGCCATGAAAGACCAACTCAAACTCAAATATGTCCCACCCTCCTACCATCAAAATCTCATAGATGAGTGGCAAGCCTTGACCCAAGAGGGAAAGACCGTTATAGAGTACATTGAGAAGTTTGACTACTACCTTCTCAAGTGTGGTGTAAGACCCCGAGTTTCTGTACAAATATTAAATGTTGAATAGTGACTGTGGTAAATAGTAAATAGTAAAATTTTTGACTATCATATATAAAAAAAAAATTCCGAAAAATAGTAATCAATTAGTAAAGACCAGGGTAAACACTTTGGTCTTCTGTACTTGACCCTAATAAAATCATTTACATGGCTTAATCAGTGATTTAAGCCTGACTTAAAAACGCGGAAAATACTATTCATACGAAAATACAACTACCTTAGAAAAATCTGTAAAAATCACATCTGATAGAGGGTATTTTTCTTAGCAACTTTGTCTTCTGAAGTTTCATCGGTAAAAATCAGAAACTCTCTCTATCGACTAAACCGTTGAACATTGGGTTAAATTATTATTTTAATCTTAAGATTAGGAGATTAACAATAAACCTCGTGATAAAATTCCATAAAAATCATATTATGAAAGAGCATGTCTTGATTAGTAATTTTGTCTTTTGGGTCCAATTCATTAAAAATCATTTAGTAATATTAAATTGAGGTTTTAGTTAACCATTCCTTAATCTTTTAGATTAGGCTTAGATTAGGCTAACCTTACCTTGAGAAACACGTGAAACCGTGTTTTGGTTGGCAGAAACACGTTGTCAACAATGCAAAGGATTTTGCGGCTCTGACCAAACCGTGTGTGAAGATTAAACACTCCTCTTCCAAACCTATAAGTAGAGGAAGCTCCCTTAAACATCTCTTAAACACAAAAGAGTTCTTGCTGCTGTGAAGAAGCTCTGCAAGTCTACTGTTCATCTTCTTCCCCATTCATCTTTCCTTATTTCATCGGTTAAGGTAGGTAACCATGGCACAAACCTTGAATTTGATAAATGGAATGAAAGGGCATCATGTTAGCTTGTAGAAACCATGCTTTTCCATTTATTTACGTACTCAAATGCATAAAACGCCGGATTTATGCTTCTGTTTCGCTATTCTCGTGTTACAGGGATTAACGGTTCCAACCGGACCGCTTTATCTCTTAGACGGTTCAGAACTGCCCGCCCGACTTATACAAACGGCCCAATTAGAACCGCCCGCCTTGTATAAAACGGCCCAATGATAACCGTTTTACAGCCAGTAGGTTTAACGGCCCACTGTCATCCGTTTAACTTCCAGAAAACTGATTTTTTTTGCTATTTTGACCCATTTAACAATGTTAATTAGTAAAAATTGACAATCCACATAAATAACAGATAATGACATGAGTAAATTTCTGTTATTTGCAATATCTATTTTGATAAATTGTTTAAAGTGAAAATCATTGAAATTCACTTGTAACTTTGGATAAATTGAATAAGTATGGTAAATAGCTAAACTTTACCATAGGTAATTTCTGTAAATTACTGTAAACCAGAAAATTACTGGCCGACTTATGGCAAGTCTTTGACCAATTAGCCGGACACTCCATCCGGCAAACTTTACATTTTTTTTTTACCGTAGAACATTTTTACCGTGGTAAATTACGGTTACATCATGACTATTGTTTTAACTTGATTAATTGATCGATTACCCTTGGATAATCTTCGGTCATATTTGAGCCCGAATTGATCAATGGACATTAAACTGAAATTGGTTGGTTTAATTGTTATTGGCAACCCGGTAACTATTTTGCATAAATTATCTTATAATTAGACATTATCGTTATGCTTAATACGGATTCGCTTGAACCGTATTTCTTAAAATACGACCCGAATGGTTCGTATATTCGTTCTTCGGAACTTACTTCTCTCTCTCGAACGGCTTACTGTCAACCGTTCATTCTTGGCCCCGTGACTCGTTACTCATGTGAGTACGGCCCGGTGTTTGCCGTACGACTACCTTGTTTTGAGTTTTTCATCGTGGTTATACTCTTGAATCAAAGGAGGCAAGTGTCGTCCTTTACATCTTGTACCCGACAGAAATTCATCTGATTATATTGGCCATAATTGACTATGTCTAGACGGGGGATCAGTGATCCAATTGAAATGAAATGCCAACGCATCATAAGGGCCCGGTCTGGTCCTGGGGAGAGCGCCCGAAAAGATATTGAGCCCATTGGGATGTTTATGACAGGGTGAGGCATTGCACCCGAATACTTGACTTGACATGTTACGTCTATGACAAACTCTTGTTACTTGACTCGTGCGTATTTACTTGGTTACATGTGTAACATACTTGCTGGCCAAATTATCTACTGTTACTTTACTTGTTCATTACTTGGTAAATTGTTATATTTCTTGACTTTGCAAGATATCTTTTACATTGTTTCTTTTATCGTATCGTCATTCTTTATTTACTACATTTCATATAAATTGGAAATCAATGGTTAATTACGTAAACCTGTTTGTGGTTATCTACTGAGCGCGTTTAGCTCACTCCTACTTTTCCCCTCTTTCCAGGTGATGAACTTGTCGGGAATGGACTGGAGTGATATCGAGAGATAGTTTTAGTTTATTGAGTCAGTTTGCACCCTTAGTATTAGTGAGAGATTGTTCTAGTATTTTGCTTATTATTTGGATGTAGTTGTTCTACCCAGTGTACTCAACTTTATTATCAATAAAACTCTGATTATTATCTTTTCCAACTTTTTGTGCAATGGTTTGCAATGGTTCGGAATTATTGCTCGCTTGCCCCTAACCGTACGTCCCGAGATTCCGCATCGGGGCGTGACATGTGGAGTCCAAGAGGACCCCGCCGTCACACTCTCCCGCTTTAGGAATGGACTTCAATTCCATATAAAAAAGGAATTATTCATGCGTCAAGTAGCCACTTTAGAGCAAGCCTACCAAGTAGCTCGGGATGCCGAGAAATTCTCTCGGTATACACGAATGGTTCCCCCTCGGGGGATGGACCCCAAAGCCATGGCACCTCGGGCCAACCCTCTACCTCCCCAAAGAGGTCTCTTTCCCACACCCATGGGAGCTCCTCCCACCTGGGTCACCCCTCCTAGTGGCACTCCACCACCCCGCCCCACAAGTGGGCCCCTAAACACAACTCTCAATAGGCCCAATCCGACACCCACTCCCCCTCACACTAAGATGACCCCAAACCATGAAAGTGGGCAGCAATGCTTTAGGTGCTATGGGTATGGACACTTTGCCAATCAATGCCCCACCAAGGGAGCATCTAACTTGCTCATAGAGGAGTCCAACCCCCAACCCCAAGCTGAATTTGAAGGGGAAGTTGAGATATATGAACCCTCTCTTGAATGGGAGGAGGAGTATGAGAACCACTACATAGAGACCAACCAAGAACAACTCCCTCCATCCACCGACTCCCACCTCGGAGTGGTTAGGTGCACCCTCACTCAAACCCAAGAGCATGATTGGAAAAGAAACACCATATTCCATACCTACATCCGGATAGGGAGCCATGTTAGAAAGGTCATCTTGGACAATGGAAGTAGTGTGAATGTGGTGTCATCCGACACCGTCAAACTTTTGGGCTTTACCACCTCCCTACATCCACACCCATATCGGGTAGCATGGATTGATGCCACCTCCATACCCGTTAGTGCTCGTTGCTTTGTCCCCATTACATTCCAATCCTATCAAGGCCAAGTATGGTGTGACATCCTACCAATGGAAGTTGGGAGTATACTCCTAGGGCGGCCTTGGATCTACGATGTAGATGCCACCTTCCTTGGAAGGACAAACACTTGCATCTTCACTCATGAGGGAAAGAAAATCCAACTCAACCCTTCTCCACCCCGCACCCTTCCCAAGAAAGCATCTCCCTCCCTTGAGGGATCCCCTACCCCTCCCACTATTCCAAACCCACCAAACCCCACCCCATCAAGCCTTAATCCTAGTACCATCAATGAGCCTCCTAGGAGCCTACACCTCATCACTAGGAAAGAGCTTGAGGAAGAAGTCAACTACGGAGAACAAGTGTGTGCCATTGTCATTTGCCTCGGAGAATCCACCCCAACCAACCCACACCCAATAGAAATTCAACAACTTCTTGAGGACTTCCATGATGTGTTTCCCGAGGAACTTCCGGACAAACTACCACCCATGCGCGATGTGCAACATGCCATCGACCTCGTACCCGGGGCCACCTTGCCTAACCTCCCACACTACTGCCTCAACCCCACTGAGCATGCCGAGCTCAGGAGGCAAATTGAGTAGCTCATCAAGAAGGGCTTCCTCCGGATTAGCAAAAGCCCTTGTGCCGTCCCAGCTCTTCTCACACCCAAAAAGGACGGAACTTGGCGCATGTGTGTGGATAGCCGAGCCATCAACAAGATAACGATCAAGTATAGGTTCCCCATCCCTCGGTTAGATGATATGTTAGACATGCTAGCTGGAGCCACCATCTTCTCCAAAATTGACCTCAAGAGTGGCTACCATCAAGTTCGCATTAGGCCCGGGGACGAGTGGAAAACTGCCTTTAAGACTAAGGACGGTCTCTATGAATGGCTTGTCATGCCTTTTGGCCTTTCTAATGCGCTAAGCACCTTCATGCGCCTCATGACCGAGGTCCTCCGGCCCTTCATTGGCATCTTTCTAGTTGTCTACTTTGACGACATCCTCATATATAGCCAATCCAAGGAAGCCCACCTCGATCACCTCAAACAAGTGTGCACCATTCTTAGGAAGGAGAGTCTCTTTGCTAACCCCGGGAAGTGTCATTTCTTGACCAATCAACTAGCCTTCCTAGGATTTATTGTCTCATCCCAAGGGGTATCCATGGACCCCGAAAAGGTCCAAGCTATTCTTGAGTGGCCCGAGCCCAAGACCCTTCATGAGGCCCGAAGCTTTCACGGGCTAGCTACCTTCTATAGGAGATTCATCCGTGGGTTTAGCATAATCACCGCTCCTATCACGGATTGCCTCAAGAAAGGCACCTTTGTGTGGACTAGGGCAGCCTCCAAAGCATTCCTAGAGCTCAAGGAAAAGATGACCCAAGCCCCGGTCCTTTGCCTACCCGACTTCTCGAAAGTCTTCGAGGTCACTTGTGATGCATCCGGGGTAGGGATTGGGGGCATCCTCAGCCAAGAAGGTCACCCGGTAGCCTATTTTAGTGAGAAACTTTGTGAGGCTGGGACTAGGTACTCCACATATGACAAAGAGCTTTATGCCGTGGTTCAATCCCTTCGGCATTGGAGGCACTATCTCCTACCCAAGGAGTTTGTGATCTTCTCGGACCATGAGGCTTTGAAGTACCTCAACACCCAACAAAAGCTCAATGCCCGCCATGCCCGATGGGTAGAATACATTCAAGCTTACACCTTTGTCCTCAAGTACAAGATGGGTAGTGAGAACCGCGCCGCCGATGCGCTAAGTAGGCGGGTGGCCTTACTCTCCACCATCCAGGTGGAAGTAACCGGGTTTGAGAGAATCAAAGGGGAATATCCAAATTGCCCCGACTTTGGGACTCACTACAACACCCTTTCAACTCAGCCCCACAAGGAACATGAAGGGTTCATACTTCAAGAAGGGTATCTATTCAAGGAAGCTAGGCTTTGCATACCCCGGACTTCACTTCGGGAATTCTTAGTTTGGGAGTTACACAGTGGTGGCCTAGCTGGTCACTTTGGAGTCCAAAAGACCATAGAGTTAGTTGAGAGGCAATTTCATTGGCCTAGTCTCAAGAAGGATGTGGCCCACATTGTGGGACAATGTCGCATTTGTGCCTCAGCCAAACAAGTGAAGCAAAATACTGGGCTTTACACACCCCTACCCATACCAGACCGACCTTGGGAGGATTTGAGCATGGACTTCATCCTTGGCCTACCTAAGACCTTGCGCAAACAAGATTCCATCTTTGTAGTGGTGGACAGGTTCTCTAAAATGACCCACTTTATCCTATGTTCCAAGACCTCCGATGCTTCTAGGGTCGCCCGATTATTCTTTGATGAGGTGGTCCGACTCCATGGATTACCTAAGACTATTGTGTCTGCTCGGGATGTGAAATTCACCAGTTATTTTTGGAAGACTCTTTGGCACCTGATGGGAACCCTCCTCAAATTCTCCACTGCTTACCATCCTCAAATCGATGGCCAGACTGAGGTCGTCAACCGAAGCCTTAGGAACTTGCTCCGTTGCCTTGTAGGGGCCACCCTGGGAATTGGGATCTCCTCTTATCTCAGGCCGAGTTTGCCTACAATGATTCTGTCAATAGGTCCATAGGCAAGAGTCCATTTGAGGTTGTACATGGTTATAGGCCTAGAAAACCTTCTGATCTTATTCCCCTTCCCCCACATGCTAGAGTGTCAGTCTCAGCTGAGCCCTTTGCACAGCATATCAAAGAGTTGCATGATGACATCCGCAAGCATATAGGAAAGAGCAATGAGGCTTACAAAAGGCGGGCAGATGCTCATCGGCGCCACTGCGAGTTCCAAGTGGAAGATTCGGTGATGGTGAGGACGGAGCGGCTCCTTCCAGGGCCTGCCTCCAAGTTGAGGGCACGGGGTTTGGGACCCTTTCGAGTTCTGAGACGACTTGGCAGTAATGCTTATGAGCTAGACCTACCTGAGGGTTTTGGGGTACACCCTACTTTCAATGTGGCAGAGCTGGTACCCTACAAGGGCCCCGCGGTGGAACCCAGTGAGGAGCTTGAGCCTTTACCCCGCCTTGAGAGAGACACTCCCGGAGGGACTCCACTTTCTAGCTTGAGAGACTGACGAGAGCAGATAGAGGCAATACTGGATGAGCAGAGTATCATTACTAGGCACAAGGTGTATCAGCGCTACCTGGTTAGGTGGAAGAACCATCCCCCGATAGAGGATACGTGGGTGAGCCGGGAGGATCTGATGCGCTTGGACCCCGACATGCTGGAGCATTACGACAGCCAGGCGGACCCATACTCGACAGGGTCGAGTTCTCCTCACCCTGGGGGATTTGATGAGGGCATCTCACGACACTCCCTCTAGCTCGGGTCGCCTGCACACTCTTGATGTGGACTGACTATGATCTACACTTGTTATCTTCATTTCCTTAGTTCCATTTTATGTATTTTCCTTTTATTGAGTCCTATCTTTTGTATTTCACTTTATTGAGTTATGTGGTTCTAGTCCATTTCCCTTGTTATGCTTAATTGGGCCTTATTACCTTAGTTATGGGCCCATAGGATTGAGTCTAGGATATGCTCGGTCTTTTGTCTTATTGTCAGGGACATTTTGGTCATGTAAAGAATGGTTGCCTATATATAGGCCCATCTCTCCTCATGTACTCAACTTTTGATGAATATTGCAATAGCATTTGTCACCTCCCTCTCATTATCTCCCTCATCATCTCTCTCTCTCTCTTTCTTCAAGAAGGGGGCGAACCCCTCTCTCTCTCCTCCCCCTCCCAACCACTTCCAACCCTCACCTACCTCCATTAACTCCCCACAACTTCCCATAACCCCTCTTTACTCCACATCTAGTCCCAATAACCCTCCACCAATCTAAGCCCTACTTCCCAACCACCACCTACCCTCTCCACTTCCCTAAGCACCTCCCCACCTCCCCAAGGCTGAAGGCCCTCCTCCCTAGGCCCATTTTGAACTTCCCTCCCATCTCCCTCCCCCCAAACCACCCTAGGTCGAACTCCATCTCCCTCTCAACAGCCAAGTTCGCCCCCCACCTCCTCTCCCACTCACCTTCTCTCTTGTGCCCCCCATCTTCCCACCACCACCTCTTGCAGCTCCATCCCTCTCTCCAGCCCATTTTTGCCCTCCCCACCTTCTTCTCCCTAGCCTTCACAACCCCTAACACCCCACAGCTCCCTCCCATAGCTATTAGACACACCTCCCACCTCTTACTCTCTTGGCCATCCCCTTCCCCACACCCTCATCTTCTCCTCATTCTGTCCCTATTTCAGGCAGCAGGGTTGCAGTGACTTGCAGAGGCAACCACGACCGGCTCTCAAAGATTCAGGTGGCAAGGCCTATATTTCTGGAATCATCTGTGAGTTAGCTTTCCAACGGTGGTGGTCTCGCCGGCTTCCGAGGTCGGAGCTGTTCGTAGGAGCAGATCTCGTCCGACTGCGTTTGCTTTCCCTGTCTGAAGACCTGAAGCTGAAAGCAGAAGCCACCACGGTCCGTATGGGAACGATCTGAGGGCCATTTTCAGAGGGCAGGAACTACGTCCATTTAGCTTTCATCTCCAAGAAGAAGGACCTCAATCGGCTACCGGAGCTATCAGTTCTGATTTTCCTCACCGGAGTGTGCAGACTGCTCTCTGTGGTTCCAGGTTTGACCAGTCCCCACTTCTCCGGCCACCACTCTCTTTCCCGACCTCGGATTGTGGCCCCGTCAATTTCTGCTCGAAGATACCCCGACCACGATCGCGTCACCATCAGTTTCGTTCCAATTGGAGTTCGGGAGCGTCTGAAGTTCTTTCTGCAATTTACTACACCAGTCCTGCACCAGTCAGAGGCAGAACATTGCTGTCCTTCTCCAGTCGCCGGTCTGGTCAGCCCCGAGTGTCAGAGCTTCCCCAAAAATTTAGACATCATCATCTATCAGTTGGGAAACTTTTGGCACCAGTTTCGTCAAGTTTGGAGTTCCGTGGAGTCTGTGGCAGCGTCATGATCGACACTCTGTCCAGCGAACATGAAGGTTGGCAGAACCGGCGGAGTTCGGAAAGTCGGGTTTCCTTTGCATAATTCCCCACCCCGCTTGGCCGGCTGAAGGCCCCTCCCTTCGTGGAGGTAGTTTTGGATGTAATAAGCTTAATCCCCACCCCAAGATCACCCCTCCTGCGAGAGGCGTAGTGCTGTATTCCTTTCACTTTCAGGTCAAGTGACACCGCCGCGACGATCGGGTGTATACCCTCGCCTCCCCGCGCGCCCTCGTCTCCGAGCGGGATCGGTGTTTACACACCGATCAGGTGAGCATATGATACCATCCTTGATTGTCTCATTTCTGCAAATTTAGTATTGCTTTGTATGCCCGTCGGACGGTGAGAAGAGAGCCCGATCTTTTAAGCTACTTTGGGTGTGACCACCGCGGACCGGGAGTGAGTGCCACCCAAACCCCGCCCTGCGGGCCAGCCGCCCACGAAGTTGGGTAACCCAGATCCTTAGGGGTCAGCCAAAGCCCACTAAGTCACTTAGAGTCATTGGGTCTCACCTCGGACCCTCGCCATCATCCCCCGGCCCCTCCGGGTGATCGCGTGTGCCGTGAGAGTAAGCCGCTATTGTGAGAATCATTGGAGTGCTTGTATGCTTGCGGGTCTAGGTCTTAGGATCTTCAATTCATACTTAGTCAACCTTGGGCTGTGCCACATCACTTTGACTGATCTACGAAGGAACCTCCGAGGTAAAAGAGACCAAAGCAAACCTACTCGTCAGAGATTACGAGCTCTTCAAAATGAAACCCGAAGAAACAATCATTGAGATGTTTGCAAGACTGACAGAGATCACTAATGGTCTCAAGAGTCTCAGAAAAGAATACACCAACTCCGGGCTCGTGAGGAAGGTGTTAAGATCTCTTCCACCTGTGTGGCACACAAAGGCCACAATCATTGAAGATTCCAAGAACCTGTCCATACTTTCCTTGGACGAGCTCATAGGGTCATGAGTGACCCTATGAGCTCGTCCAAGGAGAGAACTGTTGAGGAAGAAACGAAGAAGAAGAAAATAGTGGCCTTGAAAGCCCACCAACCTGATGATGACTCCCAAGAAGAGGAGTCTACCGAAGGAAGTGATGAGGAAGAGAACTTGGCCATGTGGACACGCCAAGTGAAGAAATTCCTAAGAAGAAAAAGAAATTTCCAAGGAAACTTCAAAAAGGGGCAAAGAAGGCTAGCCCAGACTAAGGGGGAGCCAAGCAAGCCCAATAGCATTATATGCTATGAGTGCAAGAAGTCCGAGCACATGAGAGGGGAGTGCCCAGATTTGAAAAAGAAATTCAAGATAGAGAAGTTCAAGAAGTCCAAACCCATGGTCGTCACATGGAGTGATTAAGAGGACGAACAGTCCGACGAGGAGCTGGAAGAGCTCGTGGAAAGCTTGTGCCTTATGGCACACAAAGATGACTCAACTGAGGTAAATTCTGACCCTGACTTTATCTCAAATGAACAATGGGAATCAGAATATGAAAAGTTGTATATGAAATACAAGAAAATCTGATCGTAAAATAAATTCCTCAAGAAAAAGATTGAAGATCTCACATATGAGGATTCTTCTGTTTAGTTTGAAAAACTTGAGCAGGAATGGTTTGAACTAACAGAAGAAAAAGAAATCTTGTCTCAAACAATTTCATATATTGAAAAATCCAAAGAGGAATTATCATGCAAGATATATGAAATAGGAAAAATTTATGAGAACTTGAAAAGTGAAAAAGAAGTTATGATATCTACAGTTTCAGAACTTGAAAAGAAAAATGGAAGTTTAAATAAGGAAGTGGTTGACTTGCAGTCCACTTTAGCTAGGTTTGTTAAAGACAAACAAAACCTAGACAACATGTTGGAGGTTAAGGTTAACTTTCAGAAAGAAGGGTTATGGTACATTCCCCAAAATAAAAAATCATTTGAGCACAAGATCACAACTTCCTTTGTTTATGAAAAGGACAATAATTGTGCTTCACACTCATACACAATGCCGAAACATGTCCAACCTAAATCATGCAAATTCCAAAGAAGGTTTTCAAATGTAAACTGTTTTCATTGTAGAAGATTTGGTCAAGTTATTTCTAATTGTTGGTTCAAACAAAACACTCAAAGAAATCATGCTGCTTGGACCAGAAAAAGATATATGCAGAATTGGACTAACTTCTATGGACCCAAATTAATTTGGATACCAAAAATAATTGAATGAGGATGTTGTTTCTTGCAGATATGCCTTGAAGCCAGGGGGAGTAAATGGTACCTGGACAGCGGTTGTTCAAGGCATATGACATGGGACAAGAAGGTATTCTTTACTCTGCAAGATAAGGACGGAGGCTTGGTTGCCTTTGGAGGAAAGGACAAAGGTAAAATAGTTGGAATTGACAACATAGGTAAGAATTAAGAAACCCTGATTGAAAATGTACTTTTGGTAAAGGGTTTGAATCATAATCTTTTGAGCATAAGCCAATTGTGCGAGAAAGATTTTAAGATTGTCTTCAATGAATCACATTGCCTCATCATGAATAAAAGCACTTATGAAATCAGGTTTATCGGCAAGAGAAATAACAATGTATATACTATTGATCTTGATGATGTTTCCGGTGATGATGTGTGCTTGGTAGCAAACAACCATGATAATGCATGACTATGGCACCGAAGACTAGGTCATATTTATTTTGGAGTAATCTCCAAATTGTCTAGACATGACTTGGTGAACGGACTGCCAAAGTTAAAATTTGAAAGTGATAAAATATGTGAGGCTTGCACAAAAGGAAAGCAAACACGCATCTCTTTCAAAAATAAGAATATTGTTTCTACTTCTCGACCCTTAGAGCTGCTGCATCTCGATCTCTTTGGTCCGACTAGGACATCCAGCCTAGGAGGAAAATCTTATGGATTTGTGATTGTCGATGATTACTCCAGATTCACATGGGTATTATTCCTAGCAAATAAAAATGATGCCCTAATGGAGTTTCAAGTATTTTGTAGGAAGATCCAGAATGATAGAGGTTACCTCATCACCACAATTCCAAGTGATCATGGTGGTGAGTTTGAAAACTATGACTTCAGCAGTTTTTGCAAAGAGCAAGGATACACACATAACTTCTCATCACCAAGGACGCCTCAACAAAATGGAATAGTGGAGAGGAAAAATAGGACCTTGATTGACATGGCACAGACCATGTTGAGTGAGAACTCCCTACCAAAATATTTCAGGGCTGAGGCGGTAAGTACGTCATGCTACATCATTAACAGGGCAATGGTAAGGCCCATGTTGAAGAAAACACCATATGAGCTCTATAAGGGTAAGAAATCAAACATCTCCTATCTCAAACCTTTTGGATGCCCTTGGTATATTCTAAACAATGGTAAGTCAAACCTAAGTAAATTTGATGAAAAGAGTGATAAAGGAATCTTCCTAGGTTATGCATTGAATTCTAGAGCTTACAGATTGTTTAATAAAAGGACTTTGGTTGTTGAAGAAAGTCCTCATGTTATTTTTGATGAATCTGAATCAAAACTAACGAATCAACCTATTCCAATCTTGGATGCAGATGAAGCTCCTAGAAATCCAACTGATGCTGGATCATCTAAAGCTAAGGATTAACCAACCAAAGGAACTTCCAGCAAGGATAAAAAGGATGAAGATCTGTCAATTAAAACACTTCAAGAACAACAAGTGCAACACCCCGACTTGCCTAGTTCCTCCATGTTCTTGAAAGATCATCCCGCTGAAAATATTATCAGTAATCCTGAAGATGGAGTAAGAACTAGATCGTCACTAAGGCAAGTGGAAGATGAGGATTTGATGGCCTCAATCTCACAAGAGAAGCCTAAGGATGTACTGGAAACTCTGCAAAATGAATCATGGATCCAGGCTATGCATGAAGAGCTGCACCAGTTCGAAAGAAATGAGGTGTGGACTCTTGTGCCGCGTCCTAAGAAGCAACCCGTAATAGGAACCCGTTGGGTTTTCAGAAATAAGTTGAATGACAGGGGAGTAGTTGTTAGGAACAAGGCCCGACTTGTAGTCAAAGGGTATAACCAGGAAATGGGTATTGATTTTGATGAGTCATTTGCCCCGGTTGCTAGATTAGAAGCAGTCCGGATTCTTTTGTCCTATGCTTGCTCATCGAACTTCAAATTATTTGAAATGGATGTAAATCTACTTTTCTAAATGGGTATATCAAAGATGATGTTTTTGTAGAATAACTTCCATGTTTTGAAGACCCAAAACATCCAAAGCATGTGTACAAGTTGCAGAAGGTCTTGTACGGATTGAAGCAAGCTCCAAGGGTATGGTATGAAAGGCTCACCTCATTCCTGATTGAAAATGGGTTCAAAAGAGGTAAGGTTGACCAAACACTCTTCACGAGAAAACCAGGTAAAGACATATTAGTAGTTCAAGTCTATGTTGATGATATAATCTTTGGAGCTACTAATAATGCCTTATGTGATGAGTTTGCACAGATAATACAAGGTGAATTTGAGATGAGTCTAATGGGGGAACTAGCCTTCTTTCTTGGACTGCAGGTGAAGCAAACGTCAGAAGGCATCTTCATAAATCAAGCCAAATACACCTTGGAGCTGTTAAAGAAATATGGGATGATAGAAGCAAAGACCATGTCAACTCCGATGGCCACAACTACGAAGTTAGACAAAGATGAAAATGGTAAAATAGTAGATCCTACATTGTTTCGAGGTATGATCGGATCACTACTGTACTTAACAGCATGCCACCTTGACATTCAGTACAGCATATGTCTATGTGCTCGTTTTCAGTCATGTCCTAAAGAATCTCATTTGTTGGCTGTCAAACGAATTTTCGGTATTTAATTGGCACACTAGACTTTGGCTTATGGTTTCCCATCGGTAGTTAATTTGATTTGATTGCATACACCGATGCAGATTATGCTGGATGTATTGTTGATCGTAAAAGTACTAGTGGGTACTGTTAGTTTCTTGGTGGGTGCCTAGTTTCATGGGCCTCCAAAAAATAACATTCAATAGCTCTCTCAACGGCTGAGGCTGAATATGTAGACGCCGAAAGTTGTGGAGACCAAGTACTTTGGATCAAAAATCAATTGCTTGATTTGAATGTTGAAGTGAATTCAGTTCTAATATTGTGTAATAATACAAGTGTTATCAATTTATCTAAAAATCCAGTTCAACACTTAAGGACCAAGCATGTTGACATTTGGCATCATTCCTTGAGAGATCATATAGGCAAGGGGGATTTTGAGTTAAAATTTGTTGATACACACAATCAATTGGCTGACATCTTCACAAAAGCCTTAAATCAAGAACAATTCAATAAAATCAGAAGAGAACTTGGCATGTGCAAGGATGCGAGCATACATACCTAGGTCTACACTAGGATGAGTGCTGCATATGTATAAAACTCATAGGCATGACGGGTAGATTGTGTGAAAAACATGCATATCCTGTGTGATTTTGTTTTAGTCGTGTATGATACCACCCTTGTATGCTTGACTGTATTTATACAATATAGCCATTCCTTGAAATTTTTCTAAGGTCAAATATTCCTTGATTAAATAAATGTGGATCTTAAGATCTGAGAATTAGAGGCATTTACTGAGGGGGAGTTTCATAAAAAAAACTCCTAAAGGAGTCATCTCAGAAGGATCACCCATTCCCTCTCTTTCCAAACACGAAGGGGGACAAGTGAAGTTTGTAAACAAAAAAAAAGTTTATAAAAAAAGGAGAAAAAAGAGAAAAATGTTGAAGAAGTTATAAAAAAAGGGTGAAGGAGTTGTACCAAAAACCAAAAAAAAGAATGAAATTAGGGCTAGGCCGACCATTTTGGTCGACCGATGCCCCCGTTTCGATCGACCGAACACGGCGAATCGGCCGGACGAACTCATGTCCGAACCTTCTTTTAAGGGGGTTTTCACACCCATTCACTCACTCTTTCATCCCCACTCACTCCCACAACTCCTCTCCAACCCTAAAAACCCCCAAAGCACCTCCTCTCAAGCCCTAGAATCCCATCCATCTTCCATCCGCACAAGATCTGGCTTGTTCGTTGTCTTTCTAGACGAACTCACTCCGGCGGCGTGTGCGGCTCCAAAGCTTTTTTCTTGAGCTCCAGGTTGAGGAGAAGGTTCTTCCATCGTCTCCTGTGTGTCCTCCGGTCTCCATCTTCTCTCACGAGCAGAGGTTTGCAAATCCAAGGGTTTCCACCTAGATTCTCTATTTAGATGGCGCCTAGACGAAGCTCTCAAAGGCTTACCCTAGGGGAATCCAGTGCTCGGAGAAATGAGGAACAATCTCCTCCACCACAGCGGCTAGCAACACCTCCACGGGCACGACAGATCCTCACACGGCCGATTATCGACCCCCGGTTGGTCGATTTTGATGAGATGAACGAAGTGTTGCCAGATTTAAGTGTCGTTTTTGAAATACAAGATGGGTGGATTGATTTTGTGACCAGATACTCCAGGTATTATCCTAGGCTTGTCCAAGAATTTTATGGGCACCTGGATATGAGGAATGACCATTTGTATACGGTTGTCAAAAGGAGTCGAAATTACGATCGATCCAGAGTTATTTGAGCACGCCCTAGGAGTGTCCACTAGGGGCGCCGATATGATTTTTGGTCATGGTTCTGTTAAAGACACCTTTCTAGTCATGACCTGCAGTGAATACATCAAAGGAGCTAGTAACCTGATCAAGCTGAATGCCAACTATTTTCCGCCATTGCAGCGGATTCTACACCATATGTTTACCACCCTTATCTATCCTAAAGGGGGCAGCAGGGATGAGGTTAATGAAGTGCATAATTTTCTATCCTACCATGTTATGAATGAGAATCGGATCAACATGGGACGTCTGATGACGGACTTGATACAAAGAAGACGATCCTTGCCTTATGCCTCACAGTTGACAGGGGTATTTCTTCATGCTGGAGTTGGTTTGGCAGAAGAGGTGTTTATTCCAGTAAGACAGGATGATGTATATAATGAACACAAGATGTTCTTCGACTTTGGGTACTATTGGAGTCCTGATGGAGAGTTACACCGAGATGTGAGAATGTATGGAGAAGAATCAGAAACTGAGGACGAGGAACAAGAGCAACAACAACAGCCGGAGGCTGAAGCCCCACCCCCGCCTCCCGTTCAGGCCGATGAGCAGCCACCTCCTCCTCACTATGCAGATCTGGATGTGTCGCCTCCATCACAATTCTTTCATGGGGAGTCCTCTTCTCAGGATGCTGGATAGCGCTCTTGGGCAGACTTTGAGGGCATTGTCGGGCGACACACTAGCATAGAAGCAAAGGTTGATACCTTTGGGCAGCAACTGTCTACCTTTGGGAGCAACATTGATACATCTTTTGCCTCTATTGGTAATTTACTTGAATCAATGAACGGCCAGATGGCTACCTTCTCCCACTCCTTGGCTACCATCACTCAGAACATGGCCACTCTCTCTACTCGCCATGAAGACACTCGCGAAGCCTTCCACACTACCTCCCATTCTCTCGTCGGCATCCAGCACCACTTGATATCCCAAGATGACCTCCTTCACTCCATTATCCATCATCTCGGCAATGCTAGTCACGGCCCTCAACCTGGCCAAGATCCACCACCTCCTACAGACGACAACTAAGGAGCTTCTATTTCATCTCTTTGGCGCTTGCTTTTGGGTCCTGCAGTTCATTTTTGGTCCACTTTTCTTGTAACCCATCCCCTCTTTGATGATGACAAAAAGGGAGAAGTAGCTAGTATAGGGCTAATATATATCTTATGGCCTGCGTGTCAAATGTTTGTCTGATTGTTTGCCATTTGGCATTTGTGAGTGTCATTTGACATATTTGCATTACTTGAGTATTTTGCATTGTGAGTCAGTGTCCATGTATTACATTGTGAGTCAGTGTCCATGTCCTATGTAATGATAATCTTAATGAATGAAATGAGCACTTGGTTATGTCATGGCTATTGATTTCATTTCACTTCTTCATTCGGAGCTAGCAAATAAAGGAATGAATGATTTGGTGTCTACAGAATGAATGGCTTGGCGTTGCTTGATACTGGCTTCTGATTGGATTTAAATTATCTTGTGAGTACTATAACCATATGGGAGTTGTCAAGTATGCAATGCGTTGATTTCAAGTTCTAAGTTTGGTTATCAGCACGCAAATGCATCTTTTGGTCTAGAGTTTTGTCATCATCAAAAAGGGGGAGATTGTTGAGTCTCTCCAGGTGATTTTGATGATAACAAAATCCTGGACATGTTTTCCCTCTCACGTTGTGCCTACTAGCTTAAGGGCGAACACTAGAATGCAATTAAGGCTAAACTCCATCATATCAAATACTTCAAATGCTCAAGTCTTCAAAATGCATAAATAGAGTTTAAACGGACTTCACATAGATGCAAACATACGTTCAATCTAAAGGTTGATTATATAGATATGTTTTCTTGGGCTAACAAATCTATTTTGCAGGTTTTCCATATTTCGGTCGACCAATCAAGCTTGGTCGGTCGACCAATTCTCGCAGGTTTCTGAACTCTGTAAATGTTACAAAGTTCGGTCGACTGATGAGGGATTTCGGTCGACCGAACTTCCCAGCGGTAAATGTTTCAGGAAGTCACAGAGTTCGGTCGACCTAACCCTTCGAGGCTGCCATTGTTGACTTCTTTTCATGAACGTGTTCAAAGCCCCTATCTTGGACTTTTTGATCTTAAAGTCTCCCAACTTGCCTAAAATCGTGGATCTGGTTCCTGGCTTGTCCCTTGACCATCCTAGGTCTTATAAAAATAACTCTTGGGCCAAGAAACCCTAATTGCTAAAAGGGATCAAAGGAAGGCTATCAAGGGAGAAAGAGGGATGTAGGAAGAACTCAGTGAACAATGCTTCGTCTAAGCATTCTTCATCAAATCTCAAGCATTTGAAGATTATCCTGAAGCCATTCAAGTGGAAATCGAGCGGAGAAGCAAGCTTCATCAAAGATCTTCATCATCCACTAATAGGGAGCCTAAATCTGAAGTTTTCATTTGTGTTTCTATTTCTAAATTCCATTGAGCTTCAAGTGTGTGTTCTTGTAATCTTTAAACATTCGTGTGTGTGTGGATCTACTCAGATCCGTGTGTGTGTGTGTGGTTTCCATCAGATTCGTGCGTGTTTCGGTGCGTCTGTACCTTCGTGGGAGTTCTGAATTCCTTACGAGTGTGTGTGTGTTCTGATCTTGTAATCCTTTACAAGGTAGTGCGTGAATCCTCACAGTTTGTGAGGGGTGGACGTAGGTTGTCGTCGTTGCATCCGAACCACCTTAAAATTATTGTCGATCGTGTGGTTTGGTCCTTTTCATCTACCCACATTCTATGTGATTTATATTGCATATTATGTCACGCCCCGAGCGCGGAAGTTACCCGGGTGCGTGGCGTGTCTATATAGATCGTGTCATTAGAGTGATAAAATTTTTGACATAAATACGGAGTGCGCAAAAGACTAATAACATCTAATTAATCCCAATAGTCCAAAAATGATAATTATCTGATTTGACCAAATGAGATAAAGCTAGTCCATGACAATTTCCAAATTTCAAATTCAAACACTAGGCTACATGCCTTAACAAAGCTTAGACATTTAAACTGACATAACTGGAAGTACGTCATACATTATTCAAACCCAATCACCGTTCTTCAAGTCTTAACAAATTTCCAACTGACTAGACCATTCATAACTAGGAATACAATGTGGAAACTAAATACAAGGACACCACTAGTTGGCAGTAGATGAACGGTGATTCTAGCACTCTTCACTCGGTCTCATTCCCATTCACGTGGATGTCGCTACCTGAAGTACCTGAAAATGTTAGGAAATAACTGGATGAGCGAATCGCTCAGTAGGAATTGCATCTCAAGTTCGAGCAATCTTTAAGTGAATTACAGTTTACATGAATTACCAGTATGGCTATGCATGATGTACGAGTAAGTAAATCACGTATATAGGTAAATCTATGCATGATGAACAATAAGAGATCAAGAACTGTATAAGGAAAGTATCGTGTGATTGCAAGTATTTGACCAAGCAGGATATCAAGAATTTTATAGATGTAAATGCCACTTCTTGGGCAAGCAAGAGCTCAAGTACAAGCAAGTAATCATGTTCAAGTAAGTAAAGTTCGTATTCTAGTAAGTAATATCAAGTACGTGTCAATAGATCTGGCTATTTCAATCAAGCAAGTATTTTACCCTTTCTCGGGCCACGCAAGTCAAGTATCGCCCGTTCCGGGCCATGCAAGTCAAGTCAAGCAAGTAGAGAGAGTAAGTGTGGAGTGTCTCAAGTCAAACAAGCAAGTACTTCGGTGCAATGCCAAACACCATGGTCAATAAACTCCCATGGGCACAAGTATCTTCGGGTGCTCCTCCCAGAACCAGACCGGGCCCTATACGCACAACATTCATGTAATTACTTTTGACATCCACTCTCATTTATAGCCAATATAGAGTTTCAAGGGTTGCCATTGTAGGATATACAAGGTATATTTTCATGGACTGGAGTTCAAGGACTCATAGTATGCAGGAAAATGACTTAGGGTTGTGTCGGTACAAATCACGAGACAGATCAGAATCAGGACCTGAAAATACTGAATTGGCACCCTGGGGGTAACCCCTCTTTCAGGTAAATGGCGCCCTGGGGTCAAGGGGTTTTTCATGTAAATGGCGCCTGGGGTATAGGGGTTCTTTAAGAGAATTGGCGCCTGGGGTATAGACCCCCTCTCAGGGAATTGGCGCCTGGGGTATGGCCCCCCTTTCAGCTGAATGGCGCCTAGGGGTGAGGCCCCCTTTCAGGTGAATGGCGCCTGGGGGATGACCCACCTTTCAGAATTTTTTTCATTTTTCCAGAATATATATATATATATATATATGGAATTGGCGCCTGCTCAGGGGGCCTTCATTTAAATGAAGACGACCTGGCTGCCGCTATTCAAGTAATTGGCGCCCTGGCTTGGGGCGCCAATTACATTAGGTGATTTTCACCCAGTGTGTACGTTCTGTGACTTAAACCACTGTTCATTCCGAAAAAGTTTCTCGAAAACAGGAAGTGAGGACATGAACGGGTAGTGAAAATTCTCGGGAGTTCAGAAACATGTTCATGTATAATTGTTGGGTTTTGGTTTTACAGATATGAATTTTCTAATGTTGTGTTTTTAATTTCTCAAAAATACAATTGGTGCCCTTCTGAGTAGTCTTCATTTAATTGAAGACTCCTCGGGGTGTCACTAATTGATATACAGGGCTCAACTAATTGACGACACTACGGAGAGTCACCAATTGAGTTATTTTTCAAGTGAGTCATGCTTTGTATCAAAAAGGTACATTCTATGATACAAGTTACTATTCATTTTTCCAAAGTTTCTCCGAATCAAAAATTGAGGACATGGACATGTAGAGAAAAATATGAGGATTACAGAACTATATTCATGCAAATTTTTCATGGTTTAGTTCAATAGATATAGATTTTTTGAATATATTGATTTAATAATTGTTGGAAATTATGGAAATGGAAATGACGACACTGTGAAGTGTCTTCATTTAAATGGCGCCGTGGCTGGGGGCGTCCCTTTAGTGAATGGCACCCTGGTTGGGGGCGCTATTCACCTAAAGGCTGGGCTTTTCTGGGTTTTTAAAGCATGTAAGTATCTACTGTAACAGAGGTTATATACTAAGCTAAAACATGATTTTTTTAAGACTGTAAAACTAGTGTAATAAGATATGTTCAAAACTCATGAAATCAGTGTAACAGATTGTGTACAAAACTATATACATATCAGGTGTAACAGGCTATTAAAATCTGCGTAGCATGGTATATACTTGGTCATTTCTTATCACGATAAAGCCATGTAGTATAGCATGGAAGATGAGTTGTTCTAACTCTAAGCATGCATGTTACGTTAACCTATTTAGCTACTAGTTAGGCAAGAGCTTGAGAACACCTACCTTTTGATGTGTGATTACGAGATATAGAATAAAGAAAGCTGCTTCGAGATTGCAGTAGGACGTAGACGTCGGGAAGAAGATGCCCCTTCAGCACTGATGACGGCAGTAGCCTCTGCCAGTGCTACGGAGTGGATTAGTTATAGGATGGGTTTAATGCCATGCGGGTCCGGTTGAGAAACAAGATGTGCTTTGCCAGCTAAATGAGGTTGTTCGTGCCTCAACCTTCTAGACGCATAGATTAAATGACGCCTCTGTAAGGGGACATCTATTAATCTAGGTGGTCCTATTCATGTAAATGACGCCTCTGTAAGGGGACATCTATTAATCTAGGTGGTCCTATTCATGTAAATGACGCCTCTGTATGCGGGCGTCCATTCTTGGCTTTAGATACGTGAAATAATGTAGTGGAATGGTGGCCCCAAGGGTTAAATGATGACATGTATAAGGGCTTTCTCTTAGGTGAATGACACCTTGGCAAAGGGGCGTTCATTCCCTTTGGTTTATGGGAATACACAACCCTTCACGTGCATGTAATAATGATGTTGGAAGGGGGCCCAAGAGTGTAAATGGCGCCTGTTCAAATGGTCTTCAATTTGGTGAATGGTGCCCTGGTGAAGGGGCGCCCATTCTCTTGATGTTTGGAAAAGAAAACCACTTACATACTACCCATGTGACATAAAGCAAAGTTGGTTGTACATTTATATAATAGTCCTCCTATGGTTTGGTTCTTTCTATAAGGCCTTTCATGTAAGATTCTTTAGGAAAAATTCATTACGTACTATGCATAAAGTGATGGGTTGTACATTTATATACTAGTCCTCATAAGGTTTGGTTCTTTACATATGGCCTTCATGATTCTTTATGACATAAAGTGATGTTGGGTTGTTCATTTACATAATGGTCCTCCCGAGGTTTGATTCTTTATATAAGGCCTTCATGTAGGAGTCTTTAGGAAGAAGTTTGATTTCTCTATCGCTTTTATGGGGGTGCTACATATTATCTCTTCCACGGTTTGTAATGCCCTGGTTCTCTCTCTCGTTCTCTCACCTGTAGACACGCCGTTTTCACGTTTTCCCTGGGTAAATCTCATATTACACCGTAATGCCCTAAAGTGACTTGCGCATTTGATTCATGTGGGTGATTAATCATCTTTGCTTTGATGACTTAACAAGTCCATACATAGCAAGTCTATACGTTGCAACAAGTCTATACATTCAAGTCTGTACGTTGCAACAAGTCTATACATAGCAAGTCTGTACATTCTCCAAAGCCTATACAATCCCTAAATCCATGCATCTCCAAAGTCTATACATTCTTCCAAGTCTATACATTCCTCCAAGTCTATACATTCATCTCCAAGGTCTATACATTCATCTCCAAAGTCTATACATTCCTCCAAGTCTATGCATTCCCACCAAGTCTATACATTCTCCAAAGTCTATACAATCCCTAAATCTATTCACTCCAAGTCTATACATTCATCTCCAAAGTCTATACATTCTCCAAAGTCTATACAATCCCTAAATCCATTCACTCCAAAGTCTATACATTCCTCCAAGTTTATACATTCATCTCCAAAGTCTATACATTCATCTTCAAAGTCTATACATCTCTCCAAGTCTATACATTCATCTCCAAAGTCTATACGTTCATTCCAAGTCTACACATTCCTTCCAAGTCTATACATTCCTCCCAAGTCTGTACACTCCATGTCTACACATTCCCCCCAAGTCTATGCATTCCCACCAAGTCTATACATTCTCCAAAGTCTATACAATCCCTAAATCCATTCACTCCAAGTCTATACATTCACTCCAATTCTATACATTCATCTCCAAAGTCTATACATTATCCAAAGTCTATACAATCCCTAAATCCATTCACTCCAAAGTCTATACATTCCTCCAAGTTTATACATTCATCTCCAAAGTCTATACATTCATCTCCAAAGTCTATACATCCCTCCAAGTCTATACATTCATCTCCAAAGTCTATACGTTCATTCCAAGTCTACACATTCCTTCCAAGTCTATACATTCCTCCCAAGTCTGTACACTCCATGTCTACACATTCCCCCCAAGTCTATACATTCCCACCAAGTCTACACGTCACCAAGTCTACACATCCATAAGTCTGTACGTTGCAGCAAGTCTGTACGTCCAAGTCTGTATGTTGCAGCAAGTCTGTACGTTCAAGTCTGTACGTTGCAACAAGTCTGTACGTTCAAGTCTGTACGTTGCAAGAAGTCTGTACGTTCAAGTCTGTACGTTACAGCAAGTCTATACATCGTCTTGCCGCTCGCACACCAAAGTCTATACGCTCGTTGATGGCAAAGTCTGTACATTCCTTTTCGATGTACATACTTTACCGTGAAGTCTATACATTCGTTGATGGCAAAGTTTGTACATTCCTTTTCAATGTACAGACTTTCCCATGAAGTCTGTACACTCGTTGGTGGCAAAGTCTGTACATTCCTTTTCAATGTACATACTTTACCATGAAGTCTATACTGTTGGGACGCTAAAGAGTGATCTAGAGGGGGGTGAATAGATCAATCACCCGTTACAAAAAATTACTACAGCAGAATCAAATGCGAAATGAAAACTTCTACTGAACAGATAATGGGCACAATGCGAATGCCACCCAGAACAGATGAAGAACCGTCCTAAGCATACATCTACTGTGTGAAGATAGAAATATAGAAGCTAGGCAAACCACAAAACAATCACACAGTAGACAAAGGCTTTTAGGTGGTTCGGTCCTCCAGACCTACATCCACCCCACACTCAACCCGAGTGTGGATTACTGCTGACTCACAGCTTGAACTGCTGGGCCTCACAGCTTGCCTACAACCCGCTGAGCCTCACAGCTTGCTGTCCGAGGTACCCACCTCGCATGCTGAGCCTCACAGCTTACTGTCCAGAGGAATCCTCCTCTGCTAAACCCGCTGGGCAATACAGCTTAGCCGTCCAGTGGAATCCACCACTGCAAGTGCTGCCACACAGCTTGAACACAAAAGTTTCAAAAAAACAAAACAAAAGACAAACGAAAGATAAAGAAAATCCCTGCAGGGAATATAGCTCAAACAAGTGAGCAACCTCAGATCTGGTTTTGAACCAAAGATCTGAGGAACGAACTCCTTCTCTCTCTCTCTCTCTTCTTCTTCTCTTCACACTCTGCTCGAGCTCTCTATCTCTCACCTTTTCTCTTCTGCTTCTTCTCTCTTTCTTTTCTTCTTTTTCTATTTTCTCTGGATCGAACAGCTCTCTATTCTTTCTCTCTGCTTCTGCTCTTCTGCTTCTCTCCTTCTGGTTCAATCAGTCTTCATCTGTGGACGAAGGTTTCCTTTTATAAGCAATCACAGCAGGAGCAGCACTGGGCGCATGTCTTCCACATTTCCCGCCCAAGTGTTTTGGCCACGTGTCATCCTGTCAGCCCTTCCAGCCTCGGATCACGTGCCTCTTCATTAAGCTTCACGAACAGAGCCTGTCAGACAGAGAATTATCAGTTTAATGTCGACACATTATATAGACTTCGTTCGATGCATCAAGCAATGTTTAGACTTGATAATGCGAAGACAATGTATAGACTTTGCAGTGTGTGCAGTGATGCACAAGATGAAGTATGCACAATGGCTGTATGGACTTGGCGTTCTGAACAATGTACATACTTGCTGTGAAGAACAATGCCCAAATGCAGTGTATGGACTTAGCGTGAATGCAATGCAGACACAAGAGTGTATAGACTTGATGAATGCGATGCAGACACACAGAGTGTGTAGACTTGATAAATGAACCAATGTATAGACTTAGACAGTCTTGCTAACATGCATGAACAAATGGCATTGTATATACTTGGCCAATGCAACGATGTACAGACTTGCACAGCTCCAGCTACAGTGCAATGTATGGACATGAAGAATGATGCATGTAACGGATGTATAGACTTTGCAATGTTCAACTGAGACGGAAGATGAGACGGACGACTGTACAGACTTTAAAAGTGAGACACTGGACGCTGTACATACTTGAAGACAATGCATGCTTCAATGTGTAGACTTCGCCTATGCATAAGACGCTAATTGAGACGGTCCAGTGTATATACTTATGCTGTGCTGCAAGATGGCAGTGTACACACTTGGTGTCCACTTGAGACGCTCAGTGAGACGGTGAGCAATGTACAGACTTGCTGAAGTGAAAGCATGAACAGTCTGCAAATAGTGCAATGTATAGACTTTACATATGCACTGGCTGTACAGACTTGCCAATGTATAGACTTTAAGTCCAATGCAAAAGGCTGTATAGACTTCATGAACAATGCATGATTGTACTGGATGATGTATAGACTTAGCCTATGCAGACCAGTCCGATGTATAGACTTCATGAACAATGCATGAATGTATAGACTTGCCATGTCTGCCCCAAAAGCGATGTATGAACTTACGCAGTTAAAGGATGTATAGACTTATGTTCTAAACAATGCACAAACACAACACAAGATAATGTATAGACATTGAGTGTGTATACTTGTGTGTGTGCATTGTGTAGACTTGATGCACTGACTGTACACACTTCAGAAAGCGCGATGTATAGACATGCGAATCTGGGGGGTCGACCCATCTAAGTGCACTGATGCAATGTATGCACAAAGCAGATATTGAACTGAAGCTAATTGATAGAATGCAATGCATCTATACTGACTCACTGTTATGAATGCACCTGTGATACTCTCACTGTGTTGCTATCATCAAAACAACATAGCATATGCTTGTGCCTAAGAGGCACAACATTCTCCCCCTTTTTGATGATGGCAACAAAGTGACAGTGAGTCAAATATTCTCCCCCTTTGACATGATCAAAAAGAAGGAAACACATGAGTGCAACATGCATAATACATGCTCAAACTCCCCCTGAAGTACTGACTCCCCCTGAATTATGGCTCCCCCTTTGAGAAGGAATATGGACCGATGAAACAAATGAACATGAAGAGAATAAGGGGTCATTACACAACAGCTGAAGCAGTGGTTCAGAAAAATGAGTATGATTATAAACGACTATTAAAGTATAAGATTCAGCAATATACTGTCTTGAAAGAATTCAGGTTTAACAGTGATAAAAATAGAGTAAAGCAGCTGACCACTGAAAAAGAGTTTTAGACTCCATTTATAGCAATGAATCTAAGGCACATGTTTTTAATAGAGAAGTCAGAAATAATACCCTTTGTGATTAAACATGGAAGTTCAAGAAAGGCAACTTGAATATGTATTGAGAAAAATAATTTTCACTCAATGACTTTTGATTTCAAAGGGTTACAGCAGTTTGTTTTTCACTTTTTAATTTTCAGAAACTGAGCTAAGTGAATAGACCAGTGGCATTTATGCTTTTGACATTAGGTGTACACCTTGATCAGAGACAGGTACCCCCAGTTACTAGGCATAAACTACTAGATCTATTTTAGATCAAGACCTACAAGGAACAATTTTCACCTTTGACATTAAGGGCACACCTTGATCAGAGGCCAGTACCCCCAGTTACTTGGTGAAAACTCCCCCTATAGATTTGACCTTATGAACAGAGGTAATCTGAAGCACTTCATGACTTATGAATTCTCCTGCTTCATTAGAGGAGATCACAGTTTCTCAGTGCAATTCAGCCATTGCTCTGTCACTATGTTCAGCTCTTTGCATTGATGATCTTATTTATTGCTGCCCTTATTTCTTTTAGAGTGATTGTTTAAAAATCAGTACACACTCTCATTTACCTTTTCTAGTCATTTCCAATCTAACACTTTCAGGCAATAAAAAAAACTTATTCTATTTTAACCACGAGACAAAGATTAAGAGCTATAAAAGTTTTCTTTTATCTCAATTTCTGAAGTGCAGACAGTAAACTCTTCAATTTATAAAAGTTAAACCTTCAGTTCCTTTCAATTTGTACGTGTGATTCTTATAAGTGAACAATTGTAATAACCACAGCTCAATGTATAAATCGAAGCAATACTGTTGTTCAGTGAAGGTTAGGGAAATGATGGCAATTGATAAACAGTGATAGCAATAGGCAATAAGGTCCAATGACATCTGATGTTAAGGAATGTGAATGAATTGAATGGGGACAATGAGAAGTGAAAAGATTCAAAGAATTGAACAGAACTCTCAGCTCCTCCTGACACCAAGATGCAAAAGATTTGATATGCAATACACTGTTCTACATGCAGACTATGCAACAAATCTGATAATGATGACCAAGCGACAGCATACAAGCTCCCCTTGTCTATATGCATGAAATGTATTGAAATCACATCACATGATATCAAAATTTGCATTCAGATATGATTCATGCAAATTAGATAGAAGAGAATTACCATTAGCATGATTGTTCAATTCATATTTCAGAAGCTTCAGTTTAGCACCAACAAATCAACATGTATGCATATGCAATTTCAGACAATCATCTATATGCAAATCATGTATGAGGAGAGTTCGGAAAATCCAAACCTGACAATGATGATATGCAATCATTTCAAGTTTATGCACCCAAGTCATGAACATTTTTATCCTTTTCAGATTTTTCAACATATGATGATATGCATTACACGACATGCAGACTACAACAATAAGCAAATGATAGTCATGCAAATGATATATGCAAACATTAGACACATGCATTGACTATGAACATGATTGTGTAGTGCATTTAGCATCTTATGTACACATGCAATAACCGGCAAGAGAATAACATTGAATTTGAGCAGAATTAAATTCAATAGCTGAGTCTGGAATACAGACTGATCAGCTAGACAAGAATAGAATATCAGACATCAAACAATCAAATCAACATGACTTTCTCAATTCAGTTCTGAAGGTAAATCACTTACCTGCTTTACCAGACTGATTGTTTTTACCCTTGGTGTTGTGTCAGATTTTTGACAAGGCCTCTAATTTCTTTCAGCTCTTAGGATTTTGGCCCTGCCTCTTGTCATATGCCTGAAGTAGCTTTTTCTGTTTCATCAGTTTGTTCCCGGCTACCAGACATACCTACAAACACACTTAGGGAGCAGGTTTTGGAACCCAAGATATTTTTGGGCCCCAAGACAGAATCAGACATTTGAGAGTGAAAACATGACAACAGTTGTTTAGGGATCCACATTTATATAAAGGTGGAAGGTTTGGTGGATTCTACAGCTTGAGAGTTCTTTTTGTTATTTTTCTTTTTCTCAGCACCAACAGGTTTAGTTTTCTTTTTCTGGTGCTTTGATGGTTTTTGAGTAGTCCTGGCATTCATTTTATTAGAAACATTGTTGTTTTTCTGCCAGTGTCTTGGCCAATGAGTGTACTGGAAGTTGTGGCCAAAATTGGTCCTAGGCTGACCATAGAACCCCTGGTGACTAGGACTCCATGTCCTAAAATGACTATCCCATCTCCTAGCTGGCTGAGATCTATAGGGCTGATACCAAGTGGGGAAATTCTGATACCTAGACCTCATGTATGCAGGGTTCCACCCAAACCTATTAAGTGGTTGAGGATGAATGTTATGATAGACTTGGGCTCTAGGGAAATAGGGATGAGCAAATTGGTTCCTAGCTTCACTTGGTCTCCCTGCCACCTTTGACTCTCTAGATTTCTGAACTGACTTATATTGGGTCTTTTTCTGAGTAGTTGATGGTGATGGAGACTTAGCAGCCTTGGGCTGGGGTTTTAATGTGCTAGCTGGCTGACCCCTAGCCTTGGACTTATCCTTGGAAGAAGAACATGCAGCTCTAGGCTCTACAACTTTCTGCTTTCCACTGTCCTTAACACTGGACACTTTTGATTTAACATTATTGAAAGCAGATTTTTCATTGACCATTTTTATAAGTGGTCCTCTATTCTTTTCTCCCACAAGTGAAATAGTTTTCAATTCAAAGCTCTTTTTAGCTGAGGGATTAAAACCGAGACCCTCTTTTCTGAAATTGACTTTTGACCCTAGCAATGCATTAAGATTTTCTGTTCCTTGGGTCATGCTTTCAATGATTTTCTTTTTGTCAGAGTTTTCATTTTCCAGAATTTCAACAGTTTTCTTCAATTCATCATTCACTGACAAAACAGCTTCATATTTTTCATTTGAAATTTTTATTCCTTTTTCAAACTTCTGAATTTTCAATTTTAATTCATCAATAACATTTTTCAGCAATTCTTTTTCTTTCCTACAATCAATCACAACATGCTTTAATTCATCAAACTCAAAACATGCATTTTCAATTTGTCATTCTCTGATTGTAAGCATGCAACTTTATCAGAAGGAGTTTTATCATTAACCAGAGAGTTTATTTTCTTCTTCAAGAGTCTGTTTTCCTTCCTAATATCATTAGCTTTATCTAACAGATCTCCATAAACATCTGCCCAATCAGAAATAGTGTAATGTTCGAAAAGGGATGATACCTAATCAGACTCTTCTTCTTCTTCTCCATTTCTGGCCATCAAGCAGATGTCCTTTTCTGATTTTCCACTATCTGAGGAAGTGCTCAGCGTGCCTTCTTCCTCATCACTCCATGTACTGACCATGGCCTTTCCCTTTGGCGCTTTCTTCCATGGTCTTCCTTTCATTTTCTGTAACTCTGGACAATCAGCCTTCATATGACCTGTCTTCCTGCAATGATAACAAGCATTAACATCAGATTTTTCAGCAGGGTTAAATTTATACCTGTTTTGCTTCCTACTGTGGTATTTTCTGTAGAGATTCTTCCCTTCTCTTTTAAGAAATCTGCTGAACTCTTTTGTGATCATAGCTATTTCATCCTTTTCAAGATCTGATCCAGATGAACTCCGATCACTGGATGATCCAATGCTGCTGGACTGTTTTGAGCAGCTATGCTTGGCCTTCAGAGCAATAGGCTTCCTATTTTCGAGCTCTTCAGCTTGTAGTAAATTCATCTCGTACGCCATCAAGGAACCTATCAGCTCATTGGGTTTCATCTTTTGAAGATCTTTTGACTCCCCAACCACAGTTGCTTTGGTATGCCATATAGGAGTCAACGATCGAAGGATCTTCCTTACAACTTCATGATCAGTATAACTCTTTCCCAGATTTCTTAGACCATTTGTTATGATGGTCAGACGAGCATACATTTCGGTCACTGTCTCACCAGGCTTCATCCGAAATGCTTCATACCTTGACACTAGCATGTTTGCCCTCGTCTCTCTCACTTCAGATGTTCCCTCATAAATGACTTCGAGGGTATCCCACATCTCCTTGGCCGTCTTGCAGGCTGACACTCTATCAAATTCAGTGGGATGGAGTGCACACTGAATGGCGTTGATGGCACTCCAATTTAGAGTAGATTTCCGGACTTCTTCTCTGGTCCACAACTCTCATTCTCATGTAGCTCGTAGGGACCTTTGCTTATAATCTTCCAGATCTCGTAGTCTTTGGCTCTGAGGAAGACCTGCATCCGGTCCTCCAATATGGGAAGTTGGATCCATCGAAGAATGGTGGCTTCGTAGTAGACTGTCCCTCTGCTGTTAACCCTCTAGCTTCCATGGCCGTTCCTCTTTAGGATGTTAGTCCTGCACAAAGAGTTAGGCTCTGATTCCAATTGTTGGGACGCTAAAGAGTGATCTAGAGGGGGGTGAATAGATCAATCACCCGTTAAAAAAAATTACTGCAGCAGAATCAAATGCGGAATGAAAACTTCTACTGAACAGATAGTGGGCACAATGCGAATGCCACCCAGAACAGATGAAGAACCGTCCTAAGCATACATCTACTGTGCAAAGATAGAAATATAGAAGCTAGGCAAACCACAAAACAATCACACAGTAGACAAAGGCTTTTAGGTGGTTCGGTCCTCCAGACCTACATCCACCCCACACTCAACCCGAATGTGGATTACTGCTGACTCACAGCTTGAACTGCTGGGCCTCACAGCTTGCCTACAATCCGCTGAGCCTCACAGCTTGCTGTCCGAGGTACCCACCTCGCCTGCTGAGCCTCACAGCTTGCTGTCCAGAGGAATCCTCCTCTGTAAAACCCGCTGGGCAATACAGCTTAGCCGTCCAGTGGAATCCACCACTGCAAGTGCTGCCACACAGCTTGAACACAAGAGTTTCGAAAAAACAAAATAAAAGACAAACAAAAGATAAAGAAAATCCCTGCAGGGAATATAGCTCAAACAAGTGAGCAACCTCAGATCTGGTTTTGAACCAAAGATCTGAGGAACGAACTCCTTCTCTCTCTCTCTCTCTTCTTCTTCTCTTCACACTCTGCTCGAGCTCTCTATCTCTCACTTTTTCTCTTCTGCTTCTTCTCTCTTTCTTTTCTTCTTTTTCTATTTTCTCTAGATCGAACAGCTCTCTATTCTTTCTCTCTGCTTCTGCTCTTCTGCTTCTCTCCTTCTGCTTCGATCAGTCTTCATCTATGGACGAAGGTTTCCTTTTATAAGCAGTCACAGCAGGAGCAGCACTGGGCGCGTGTCTTCCACATTTCCTGCCCAAGTGTTTTGGCCACGTGTCATCCTGTCAGCCCTTCCAGCCTCGGATCACGTGCCCCTTCATTAAGCTTCACGAACAGAGCCTGTCAGACAGAGAATTATCAGTTTAATGTCGACACATTGTATAGACTTCGTTCGATGCATCAAGCAATGTGTAGACTTGATAATGCGAAGACAATGTATAGACTTTGCAGTGTGTGCAGTGATGCACAAGATGAAGTATGCACAATGGCTGTATGGACTTGGCGTTCTGAACAATGTACATACTTGCTGTGAAGAACAATGCCCAAATGCAGTGTATGGACTTAGCGTGAATGCAATGCAGACACAAGAGTGTATAGACTTGATGAATGCGATGCAGACACACAGAGTGTGTAGACTTGATAAATGAACCAATGTATAGACTTAGACAGTCTTGCTAACATGCATGAACAAATGGCATTGTATATACTTGGCCAATGCAACGATGTACAGACTTGCACAGCTCCAGCTACAGTGCAATGTATGGACATGAAGAATGATGCATGTAACGGATGTATAGACTTTGCAATGTTCAACTGAGACGGAAGATGAGACGGACGGCTGTACAGACTTTAAAAGTGAGACACTGGACGCTGTACATACTTGAAGACAATGCATGCTTCAATGTGTAGACTTCGCCTAGGCATAAGACGCTAATTGAGACGGTCCAGTGTATATACTTATGCTATGCTGCAGGATGGCAGTGTACACACTTGGTGTCCACTTGAGACGCTCAGTGAGACGGTGATCAATGTACAGACTTGCTGAAGTGAAAGCATGAACAGTCTACAAACAGTGCAATGTATAGACTTTACATATGCACTGGCTGTACAGACTTGCCAATGTATAGACTTTAAGTCCAATGCAAAAGGCTGTACAGACTTCATGAACAATGCATGATTGTAGTGGACGATGTATAGACTTAGCCTATGCAGACCAGTCCGATGTATAGACTTCATGAACAATGCATGAATGTATAGACTTGCCATGTCTGCCCCAAAAGCGATGTATGAACTTACACAATTAAAGGATGTATAGACTTATGTTCTAAACGATGCACAAACACAACACAAGATAATGTATAGACATTGAGTGTGTATACTTGTGTGTGTGCATTGTGTAGACTTGATGCACTGACTGTACACACTTCAGAAAGCGCGATGTATAGACATGCGAATCTGGGGGGTCGACCCATCTAAGTGCACTGATGCAATGTATGCACAAAGCAGATATTGAACTGAAGCTAACTGCCAGAATGTAATGCATCTATACTGACTCACTGTTATGAATGCACCTGTGATACTCTCACTGTGTTGCTATCATCAAAACAACATAGCATATGCTTGTGCCTAAGAGGCACAACATATACGTTCGTTGATGGCAAAGTCTGTACATTCCTTTTCGATGTACAGACTTTCCCATGAAGTCTGTACACTCAGTGATAGCAAAGTCTGTACATTCCTTTTCGATGTACATACTTTACCATGAAGTCTATACGTTCGTTGATGGCAAAGTCTGTACATTCCTTTTCAATGTACAGACTTTCCCATGAAGTCTGTACGCTCGTTGGTGACAAAGTATGTACATTCCTTTTCGATGTACAGACTTTCCCATGAAGTCTGTACACTCAGTGATGGCAAAGTCTGTACATTCCTTTTCAATGTACAGACTTTCCCATGAAGTCTGTACGCTCGTTAGTGGCAAAGTCTGTACATTCCTTTTCAATGTACATACTTTACCATGAAATCTATACGTTCGTTGATGGCAAAGTATGTACATTCCTTTTTGATGTACAGACTTTCCCATGAAGTCTGTACACTCAGTGATGGCAAAGTCTGTGCATTCCTTTTCAATGTACAGACTTTCCCATGAAGTCTGTACACTCGTTGGTGGCAAAGTCTGTACATTCCTTTTGAATGTACATACTTTACCATGAAGTCTATACATTCAGCTTTAGCGAGTCTGTACATTCTTTAACAAGTCTGTACATTCAACTTTAGCAAGTCTATACATTTGCCTTACAAGTCTATACGTTATTTAAAAATCCAAAAAATTGAGAAAAATGTTAAAAATAATAATGAAAAAATGTTTGGAGAAAATGAAAATCATTCCCGATTCATAAAAATAAATAATTTTATTTATGTATATATATATAAAGAAGGAAATCAATAACAAAAACATAAAAAAGATATATAATATATATTTATAATACCTCTTCTTAATCTAATCTCTACTTATTAATGTTAATCCCTATCTTATCTCGTCGTTAATCCACTTACGATATTTATTTCACACTCACAAATACTCCCGTCCCGACCATGCAATTTTCTTATGTCTCTTTCTCTCTCTCTATTTTCTTCCCTCTTTCTCACGTAACCCCCCCTTCTCTCTGTTCTCACCCTCACTCTCACGGCACTACACAACACACACTCACGTGAGCATCTGGTCATCTCCCATTCCCTTTCTCCCCCCGTGATCCGATCGCAATCGACCTCCTCCCTCAGCTCCCAGAGAACCCACAGTCACTCCCTCTACTTTCCTTCTCGCCACCACAACCGCAAGCTCCCACTCCCTCTGCTCTCCATACGGACAACCTCTAACACCACCACTGCACCCTTCATTCTCTCCATCTCTCCCACTCCATTTCTTCATCTCTCTCTAACCTGCACCCTCACTTCTTCCCTGCCATCGACCACCGCCTCCGACTGCCGCGACCACCGTCACTGACGTCCACCTGCCCCGACGCGAAGCACCTTGCCGCTGCAATCTCGGTCCACCACCAACGCCATCGCCGCTCGCGTTCTCCGCCGGGACACGTCCCACTGTCGACGTCGCTGCCACCGGCACCACCTCCGGCTGCCACCGTCCGCCTGCCTCCCCTGCAGCCCGCCGCGGCCGCCCACGGACGTCCACGCCCGCGTCGACCTCCCCTCGCCGCTGTTGCCTTCGCCCTCCCGGCCACCGCCTGCAGCTCGCCGCAGCCGCCCCCCTGCACATCGCCACCGTCGCCGCGATCGTCGTCCACATCTCCGTCGACCTCCCCTCGCCGCTGCTACCGTCGCCCTCCCGGCCACCGCCTGCAGCTCACCGTCGCGCCATCCCGCTGCCTCCGCCGTTGCTGCCGTCCCCGTCCGCGAGCTCCGCCGGCTCCCTCTGTCTCACTCTCTCCCTCTCTCCTTCTCTCTCTTCTCCTCCTCATCTCGTTCCCACTCTCCCTCTCTCTGCTTCTCGTTCTCTCTCCTCCCCCGCAGTCTCTCTCTCTCTTTAGTTGTTTTTTTTTCTCTGTCTCGCGTCCCCCCTCTCTCACCCGATCTCTCTTTCTCTTTATTTTTTTAGCATCTTCTCTCTCTCTCTCTCCTATTTCTCTGCTCTCACCCTCTCCCTCTCTCTCTCTCTCTTGATCTCTCCCCCACTTTCTCTTTCTTTTTATTTTTTTTATTATCCTTTTCTCCCCTCTCTCTTACCCTCTCACGTTTTCTCTCCCCACCCCTCTCTCTGCTCTTTCGCTCAATCCCTCTCTCATTTCATTTTTTTCCTTTCTTTATTTCTCCCCCTCTCTCTCCTCTCGCACCCCCTCTCTCTATCTCTCTTATTTGTATTTTTTATTGTTTCTCATCTTACTCTCTCTATTCTGATCCTCTCTATTTCCTTCTCTATGCTCTCTCTCGTCTCTCTCTCTCTTTCTTCTCTCTTCTCATCTCCCCCATCCTGTCTTTTCCCTCTGTCTCCAGAAGGCACGCCCCCCCTCCCTCTTTCTTTCTGCTCTCTCTCCCCCTCCCTCTCTGCTCTCTCCATCTCTCTCTCTCTCATTTTTTTACTTTTTTTATCCCCCCTCTCTCACTCTCTCTTCCCCCTCTCATCCTCTCTCTCTCTCTCTCTCCCTCTCTCCCTCTCGATCTCCTCTCTCTTTTCCCTTTTTATTTTTTTATCTTTTCTCTCTCCTACCCCCTCTCTTTTCCTCTCTCCCTCTCTTTTACTTTCTCTCTCTTTCTCTCTTCCCCCCTCTTTCTCTCGATCTCTCCCTCACTGTCTCTTTGATTTTTTTTTATTTTTTCCTCTTTCTGCTCTCCCCATCTCTCTCTCCCGGTATCGGTTCTCTCTCTCCCCTTTATTCTCTTTCTCTCACTCCCTTTCTCTCACTCCCTCTCTCGATCTCTCTTTCTCCCATTCTGTTTTATTTTTTATATTTTATTTTAACCTTCTTTTTCCCCTCTCTTTTATCTCTTCTCTCTGCCTTCCCCCCTCTCTCTTTTCACCCTTTTTTATTCTTCCCTCATCTCTCTCCCCCTCGATCTCACCTTTTCTTTTTTTTTTTATTATTTTATACACCCTCCCCCTTTTATTTCTCTGCATCTCTCTCTCCCGTGGCCTCTCTTTCATATACATATATACATATATCACATATCCTCCCTTTTATTTTCTTTATCCAAAAAAAAGTCAAATAATAAAAAAAAATACAAAAAAATAGAGGAGAGTTTCCTCCTCTCCCTCTACTTCTCTCAGTCTGTGCGTGAGTATGCTTGTAGGTGTGCATGGTATGGAGCCAAAAGGGACCTGCCGGTCTGATCTTTGTTGAAGTCGACAAAATAAAGAAGGTCGAGCGCACGAGGAGATATTCCACTCAGCCGTGTATTCACGCCGCCTTCGTCTCGGAGAAGCTCCCTCGAGCCCGTCGTCAACCTCTTAATAAGCTTCCTCACCACGTCGTCTTATTTGCTTTTGTTTCACTAGTTGTGTTGCATTGCATGCATCATTATCTGTCACTTCCATAGCGTCTCTCTCCCTGAGAGACCCCTCCTTGTTCATTCATCATATCATCTATCTACCTTTTTATGTCTAAAAGGGGTTTCAAACAACACCAACCAGATGTGCGTTTGAACATGACTCTGCTATTTTCATATCAAGGGACTGGTACTACACTACTTTCATTCTAATCCACCATCCATTTGTTTCGTCTGCTGTGTTTTGCAAGGATAACCAAAGGAAGCCCTCTCCGTCGGCCGGCCGAAGGAAGAGGAAGAAGAAACTCACATCATCCCGTTGCCTGGAGGCAAGACACGATCATTCTCCTATTTTGAGGTACACTACCTCTGGCGATCACACCCTCCTTACTCCTGTTGTGTTAGTTCTTTACTTTATTCTCACCCGCACGGAGGACCATCCCCGCAGCGGTTCCCCTCCCCATTTAATTCTTATTTAAACCCCGATCAAGGAATCCGTTCCTCGCGGTGGTTTCATTTCCTGTACTTTCGTTCCAACCCCGATCAAGGAATCCGTTCCTCGCGGTGGTTTCATTTCCTGTACTTTCGTTCCAAACCCGATCAAGGAATCCGTTCCTCGCGGCGGTCTTATTTTCTGTACTTTCGTTCCAACCCCGATCAAGGAATCCGTTCCTCGTGGTGGTTTCATTTTCTGTACTTTCGTTCCAACCCCGATCAAGGAATCCGTTCCTCACAGTGGTTTCATTTCCTGTACTTTCGTTCCAACCCCGACCAAGGAACCCGTTCCTCGCGGCGGTTTCATTTCCTGTACTTTCGTTCCAACCCCGATCAAGGAACCCGTTCCTCGTGGTGGTCTTATTTTCTGTACTTTCGTTCCAACCCCGATCAAGGAATCCGTTCCTCGCGGCGGTTTCATTTCCTGTACTTTCGTTCTAACCCCGATCAAGGAACCGTTCCTCGCGGTGGTTTCATTTCCTGTACTTTCGTTCCAACCACGACCAAGGAACCCGTTCCTCGCGGTGGTTTCATTTCCTGTACTTTCGTTCTAACCCCGATCAAGGAACCCGTTCCTCGCGGTGGTTTCATTTCATGTACTTTCGTTCCAACCCCGATCAAGGAATCCGTTCCTCGCGGCGGTTTTATTTCCTGTTCTCCGTCCCAGCCCCGTTGACGGAACCAGTTCCTCGCGAGGGCTTCTTTCATGATTCTCATTCTGTCAATTGTTCTTGTTACTCTCATATTTGTTATAAAACCCCGCAAAGGCCAATGCCTAGTGGCGGTTCATGTTGTTCATACTACTGTCATCCCGTTCTGTTAAGTGATATCCTATTATAGTTAGTTTGCCTAGTTCATGTTGTTATTATCGTTTCGTGATATTAACAGTTTGTTATAATGTGGTGTATCTTTATGTTGTGTATCACTCACTCCTGAATCCATGGAAACGTCTACCGTCGGACCTTCTCCAGCTTTTGCCGCTAAGTTAGTACCCCTCACTCCTCATTCTTGCGCCGCTCCCTTCATCATCACCATTGTTCGCATCAACACTTTGCATTTCGCTTGTTACCCAAAGTCACCTTACGTCCTACCCTAATATTCGGTATCTCTAAAGCTACTCCCAAAGCAACGGGTTACGCCTGTCGAAGAGGGAGTTAGTTTGCGCGAGAGGACCTTCCGGTCCCTATCTCCGCCCTGTACCAGAAATTGGGGTAAGTTCAGATTTTATTGTGTCTCACTAGCAGGCTCCTTTCAGGATGGGTTTTCCATTACCCTTCCCTCACTTTTCATCACTACCCCCTCTTGCATTCGAGAGTAGACGATCTCAACCGTCTACTTCTCACTTTTCTCCAGCCTTTCATCACTATCCTCTCTTACCCTCCGAGGTTGGACGATCTTCACCGTCTACACCTTATTGGCGATCACGGTGGGACCTCTTTTGTTTTCTCTGGTTACCCAAATATCATCGGCACCCACGTGTGCCCCTTCACTTGGCACCCCCGTGTGCCCCTCCTGATTGCGCCCGTGTGCGCTATATTCGTGCTCTCAGTAGCACTCTTGCCATCGGCACCCACGTATGCCTCCTTCACTCGGCACCCCCGTGTGCCCCTCCTGATTGCGTCCGCGTGCGCTATATTCGTGCTCTTAGTAGCATTCTTGCCATCGGCACCCACGTGTGCCCCTTCACTTGGCACCCCCATGTGCCCCTCCTGATTGTGCCCGCGTGCGCTATATTCGTACTCTCAGTAGCACTCTTGCCATCGGTACCCACGTGTGCCCCTTCACTCGGCACTTCCGTGTGCCCCTCCTGATTGCGCCCGCGTACGCTATATTCGTGCTCTTAGTAGCACTCTTGCCATCGGCACCCACGTGTGCCCTTCCACTCGGCACCCACGCGTGCCCCTCCTGATCGCGCCCGCGTGCGCTACATTCGTGCTCTCAGTAGCACTCTCGCCATCGGCACCCACGTGTGCCCCTCCACTTGGCACCCACGTGCCCCTCCTGATTGCGCCCGCGTGCGCTATATTCGTGTTCCCGCTATCACTTTTGGCATTCCAATTTCATCCCTCGTGCACTACGTACATTACTCCAGAGTCCCCTTGAAGTCTGAAGAGATTCGTATCATTACAGAAAAGGAGTGCTGTGATGTTTGTTTAATTTCTTTTATTGTATATATTTTTTGTTTGTTTATATCTCATGTTAAATTCAGCATTGCATTGCATATCATCTCCCTTTTATTTTTATTTCTTTTGTTCCATTTTTTTAGGATCACCCTTTCTTGGTGAAGGAAGGACTCTCCGTCGAGAATTCCTCTCGACGGACTAGGATCTCCTTCATCGGGACCTCAGTAAGTCCCCGACATCGAAGGATTCCCTCTTCGTTCACTGGGCTGGTTGTACCACTGAAGTTCCCTAGAGATAGTCAACCCATTCGTGGTGAGTCGAGTGTCCTTAGATCACACGGTGGAAATCAATATTGCAACTAAGGTCCCTCCTGTGGTGTGAACATTAGATTAGAAAAAAAAAGAAAATAAAAAGAAAATAAAAAGAAAACAAAAAAAAGGCGTAAAGCATCAACTTGTTTGTTAATCTTTGCTATTGGGTTGAGTGTGTATGTTATTGCGTTCTGGTAGAATCTCACGTTCCGAAAAAGATCAAGAAATGTCCGGGAACGGTCAGAATCCGACCCCGGGTCACCAGGGCACACATGCCCCTGCTGAGGACGCAGGTTCCTCACGTGAACCATCATATGAGGTGCGAACCACCATTGGGGAAACATCCCCGCCGCAAGATATTTCCTCCCTACTAGGTGTCCTCGCGAACACACAGCTCAATCCCGAGCAGGTTCGAGCCTTTCAGGCCATCCTAAAAGGGAAATCTATTGCTTCTACTTCTCAAAACCCAACACCAGTTGTTCCCTCTACTCAAGAGCCTGCACAGGCAATCCCTTCCTCCCTCCCTCTCGCGCAGATAAGTCTGCAACCTCCCTCTTTCCAATTACCTCCCCAGTCTCAAGTTCCACCAATTCTTCATACAACATTTCAGTCAATTCCGTTTACTGACTTGCCACAACGTCCCACTCATCCGGAATTCCCTTCTCAGGCTTCTGCAAGGCCTCAGTGGCCACCACAACCTGCTCCTTACGATGAGGTCACTCAATCTCTCCTTCATAGGCTGAACAAGATGGACAAACAATTCCGAGATTTCAAAAAGGTTGTGGATGTCAAATCCGCGCCTGAGATTTCTTTACCAATCCTTCCTGTATTCCGTCTCCTTCCTTCTGAAATGCCAATGTACCGACGGTACACCGGCATAGGCAACCCCTTCATTCATCTAAAGGACTTTATGTATGAGTCCTCGTTTTGGTAGAACGATCAAAGATCCCTGGCATATCTCTTCAGGAGATCATTGAATGGCCCCGCCTTAGAATTGTTCTATTCCCTAGAGCCGAGTGAGGCTGAGAACTTCGACGTAGTGCAACGAAAATTCCTACAGAAATATCAGGATAGGGTCGGTCCCTCCCTTTCTATTACCGACCTAGTGGCCGAGAAAATGAAGTCAGACGAAGATTTCGTCCAATTTGCTGATAGATGGAGATCCTTGGCAGAGAAAGTGAGAGACCCCATTTCGGAATCGGAACAAGTGAAGATGATTGTGTCTAATGCCACTCCGCAATTCAGACACGTCCTGGCAATGAACAAGCTCACCACTATGGAGGAACTATATGAGAGGGCTCGATATATCCAAACATAGTTGAAAGATTCTCCCCTCATGCATATGTTTGAGCCACCAAAGCCAAAGGTGTTTAGGAAGCCAAGCACGGGTGCCCAAGCTGGAGTGACAGAAGGGGTCGTAACGAATGAGTAGGTGAGTGCGGTTGGCAATCCCAACCGGCAAGCCAACCCCAGGCCTCCACAAGCTCCACAATTACCCTTTCATCAGGACCAACAAGGTCAGCAACCCTATCGTCCTCCTCCACAAAACAACCTCCTCCAGAACAATATGCCTCAACCCTTCCATCTCCAACAACAACAACAGCGACCTCCTCAATATAATCAGGTTCCACCACCCGGGGATTATGGCCCCCAACAACAGAGGAGGCCGATCGGCCCTAGGAGAGCTCACTGCCCACCTTTGCCAGAGTCATTATCAGACATTTTTAATGCTCTCATGGCTGCTAATATACTCACCTTGCCTAAGGAAAGAGCCATATGGCCCACGAACGTTGACACTTCCAGGTATTGTGTCTTCCATAGACAGCCGGGTCATACAGTGGAAAATTGTTTCCATTTCAGAGATTATATCTATGATATGAATGATGAACATCAAATAGATTGGGATGAAATGAGGCGATACGTCGCCATGATGAAGGCCAGGAGACCTCCTCCTAGACAGCAGCAGCATCAACAACAACAACAACAACAACAGCCTCAGCAGGCACCACAGCAACAGCCAAACATGGGCATCCTCCAAAATCCATTACCGGCGCACCAACAACCCAACCACCAAGTCAACCCCATCTCTTCCTTCCCGGAAGTTGGAAGAGGGTAAGATTGGCATACGGAAGGCAGCTCTGTCCTTGTCGCCAATCATGTTCCTAATCAACCTCCATGCCTTGTCCGTCCCGCACCTGTCTGTTCTCGACCCGTAGCACAACCCGCAGTGATACCTCACCCACTTCCACCGCCGTCACGTCCTCTCATCCGCATCCCTACTGTTAACCTTCCACTGAGTCCTCAGCAAACATCATCCACCTCCACCATAACCCCTTTACCCTCGAAACCTCTCATCACCCACCGCCCATCCGGGGCCCCATCAACATCTACTATGCCTCCACCTCCCAAACCCCTAATCATCCACCGTCCATCCGAAACCTCATCCACTTCCACCATACCTCCACCTAACAAACCACTCATCAGAGCCCCTACACCTTCCATTTCCCTGTTTCGTTAACTGTTCCTCCACCAATACCCCTTGAGCCCCTGCTAAATCCCGTACCTAATCTCGTAGAGGTGCCACCAAACCAACAAGCCATGGTGCTCCGTAGTGGAAGGATGTTCCATCGGATTTTTCCCCAAAACAGTCAGGTCCCTGAGCAGTCTCAGCCAGAGAAAGACACTGAAGAGCAGCCAGAGGAGTCTATCCCCGAGACACAATATGACCTGTTAAAAAACTTGGATAAAACACCAACTCGGATCTCCATTCTCGAGCTAATCAAGAGGTCGAAAACCCATCAGGACGCCTTGATGGAGTATCTTCAGAAGGTTATGGTAAATGAGGATCTCCCAGTGGAGAAGATCTCGTCGGTATTGACACCGACTGATACACAACCGGCTATTATATTTCACCACCATGAGCTTGCCCCCAAGGAGGCTCGAAAATATGCTTTGTGTATTACAATAAAGATCAATGGGGCGTCTATAGACCCATGTTTGGTGGACACTGGTGCGTCTATAAACGTGATCTCCATGAGTACTCTCCAATTATGTGGGGTTGACACGGAACAGATAAGGCCTTCATCAATTACGGTTACGGCCTATGACAATAGCAAAAAGCCACCAATGGGGATGATCATCTTGAATGTAGAATTGGGCCCTGTATCAGTCTTTGCGGAATTCCATATCCTTGATATGGATCCCACATTCAAGGCCATACTAGGCCGCCCTTACATTGAGGTTATGAATCCTGTGCCTTCCACCAATCATCAGTGCTTAAAGTTTCCATACAAGGCTTGGATTATCAAGGTAAATAGCATGTCCATCTTTTCTACAGTGGATGCTATTAATACCTCATTGCCTTCTGTTTGGCCGACTCACCGGCCAATTCTTTCACTGCTAGATGTGTGTGACCCTCGTCGCACCCCTTTAACACAAAAGCCGTTTCAGGCATCAAAGTCATGTCACCCTTCCCATTCTAAGGGATGGGAGATCATGAGAAACATTGGCTACCAACAGGGCAAAGGCTTGGGTGCACAATTACAAGGGAGACTGAGGCTGCCAAAGAAGACAAAGTTAACCCTTAGAGCCGGCCTAGGCTTTGAAGGGCCACTTGAAGCATATGAGGGACCTCTTACATGGACCTTGTACTCTCATTTCAGAAAGGGTCCGATTGTACAGTTGGGGGATTACCCGCGAGAATCACATGGGAAATTGTAGATTGCCTATTTAGCTGAAAGCTGCTTGAGAACTACAAAGAAGGGGAAGCACGGTGGCCCGGACTGCGAGTGGAACAAGTGGTTTGATATACATGACATTTCCATTGCGCTACAGCAGATGTTCTCGCCTCCGGACTTAGAGGGGCCACTTTTGATCTCCGAGATGTCAAAAGATGTCGTTGACATTGCCGAAATTCCAAGTTTTCCTCGCCAAGAGGACGTTGCCACTGACGGATCGCTTTCCGTCATTCTATCTAATCATTCTCCTCAGCCGTTGCTGCTGACTCTTTCCTGGGCCAGACGTTTGTCTGATGATATTCCCAGGTCACCTTCTCTGCTCACATTCTTGCGCGGGTTTCTCAGCCCGTGCCAAATTTTCAACCATGATCTACTCAATGAGCCCCACAACCCCTTAGCTATAGTCCCCTCCTCTCATTCCCCAAGTTCTTTCAATTGTTTTGTAATTGAAAATAAAAATAAAAAAAAACATCAATTTTCAAACTCCTCAACAATGCATTTCCTTTGAGGAGACCTCCTACATCTCTCACGAGTGTGCCCCGACTTACGGGCCACTCATTCAAGGTCCCTTGAGTGACCTTCTTTACTCCTCCGCTGAGGGGTCTTTTCCTGTACATTCCTTAGTTTCCCCTTCGTCTGTAGGACAAGTAGGTCAATCTAACAATAATGAGTCAAGGGTAGTGCCTAGAAGAAAACTCAAGGGTAGGCAAATTCCTCGTCGATTTCTTCTAGATTTAGCCAATAGGTGTCAAGCCTTTCTAGCCATTCCTTGATTGCTAGAGAATCCCATCCAACTGTCAGAGTTAGAATGCGAGGAGGATTGCACAATTGATGAGGGGTATGGAGTTTATGAGCTCACAGATGAAGAATACCCTATTGAAGAAGGGGACGAAGAATATGAGGACGCGGCTGACGCATATGCTAGCGGAATGAGGAGGTTTGACGAACCATCAGCCGCTATAGAAGAACCCACCAAAGAGATCAACCTGGGGACCAAGGAAGACCCTAGGATCATCCTCATAAGTGATAATTTGCCACCATCCGAAGAAGAGGAATTGATCAAGGTTCTAAAGGAGTATAGGGACACATTCGCATGGAGCTACGAGGATATGCCGAGATTAGATTCCACCCTGGTCGAACATCGCCTAACGCTAAAACCAGGGTCCGTCTCGGTAAAGCAAAGGTTAAGACATTTTCGCCCCCAAATGACTTTAAAAATGAAGGAAGAAGTCGATAAGCTCCACAAAGCCAGGTTTATTAGAGTCATCCTATATCCTCAATGGGTGGCAAACATTGTCCCGGTCATGAAAAAAGATGGAAAGGTGAGAATCTGTATCGATTTATGGGACCTTAACCGCGCGTGTCCAAAAGATGATTTCCCCTTGCCTCACATCGATGTGTTGGTTGATAACACGGCTGGCTATGAAACTCTCTCGTTTATGGATGGATTTTCGGGGTATAATCAGATCCGTTTGGCGGAAGAGGATCAGGAGAAAACATCATTCACCACACCCTGGGGAACTTACTATTATTTAGTCATGCCGTTTGGCTTAAAGAATGCTGGAGCTACTTATCAAATGGCTATGATGGCAATATTCCATGACATGATGCATGTGTATTTAGAGGTGTATGTGGATGATTTACTGGTGAAATCTAAGACTAGGGAAGAACACCCGAGAGTTCTAGCCAAGGTGCTGCAAAGATCAAGGGAGTTCAATTTGAAAATGAATCCAAAAAAGTGCGTATTTGGTGTCTCATCGGGTAAATTGCTTGGTTTCATTGTGAGTAAGAGGGGTATTGAAATAGATCCCAACAAAGCTAAAGCGATTAAGGATATGGCACCTCCGAAAAACTTGAGAGAGATTCGAGGGTTAATCGGAAGGTTACAATTCATTCGTCGATTTGTGTCTCAGCACTCGCAAAGGTGCAAACCTTTCTACGAGTTGACTAAGGCAGGAGTAGAATTCCTTTGGAATTCTAAATGTCAAAAAACTTTTGAAGGATTGAAAGAATATCTGGCCAATCCACCGGTTCTAATTCCACCCACGCCAGGTAAACCTTTAATCCTTTACACCTCAGTCCTGGATGACTCCGTGGGAGCTGTCCTAGCACAAGTCGATGAAGCGGGTAAGGAAAGGGCGACCTATTACTTGTCCAAACTCCTCAACCCCTGTGAGCAGAAGTACACGGCTATGGAGAAAACTTGTGCCGCCCTTGTCTGGGTAGTGCAGAAGTTGAAACACTACTTTCTAGCTCATGAAGTCCATCTGATTGCCCGAATGAACCCTATGAAGTTCCTTCTAGAAAAATCTGTCCTTACGGATAGATTAGCATGCTGGCAAAGCTTTCTTTCTCAGTTTGACATCACCTACATTCAGCAAAAGGTAATCAAGGGGTATGCCATAGCTGAGCATCTCGCTCACCATCCTCTCCCCAAATTTGATCCTGTCCAGTCAGAGTTTCCAGATGAGGAACTAATGCCCATCAACCAATCAGATGATTACATGTGGACGTTATATTTTGATGGAGCTCTGAATTCCCAAGGGAAGGGAATTGGCATTGCCCTCCTGTCGCCTGAAGGCCTTACATTCCCACTGGCATACCAGCTCAAATTCCCAGTTACCAACAATATATCTGAATATGAAGCTCTTCTAGCTGGCCTGAAACTTGCTCATTCTTTTCGTATCACTGAATTGCGAGTCGTAGGTGACAGTCAACTCATTCTTCGCCAGGTGCTCACCAAATATCGCACTCGCGATCCCAAGCTCAAGCCATGCCAAGAACTCACTGTTGCATTTGCCAAACTGTTTACCAAATTGATCTTTGTCCATGTCCCTCGTCATCAGAATATTCTGGCCGATGCCCTCGTCTCGTTGGCATCATCTTTAAGATTCCCTCTAGGAAGATGGTTTGATTCCATTTCCATCTACAAGCGTCACGCCCCTGCAATCGATGATGCTTCCTACGTAGATATCAAGGACAGGATAGCAAGGAAGGCCCTACATGAAGAAATCCTTGAGAAGAGGGAAATTATGTTGACAGAGTTAAAAGAAGAATTGGCTGATGAGGAGAAGCCATGGTTTTACGAAATTGTCAAGTATTGCAAAGATCAATCCTACCCTGGAGAAGCCACATCGGAAGATAGAAAAGTCATAAGGAGAGTGGCACAGAGATACATGTTGGTCGGAGGAGTGCTGTACAAGAGAAGTCTTACTGGCATTCTTCTAAGATGTCTCGATGAAGAGGAGGTCTGGAAATGCGTCGAGGAAGCACACTCTGGTGTGTGCGGTGGCCATGTGAATAGCCAAATGCTTGCCAAGAAGATCCTTCGGTAAGGTTTTTACTGGCCCACCATGGAAGAGGATTGTGCCGTCTATGTCCGCAGGTGTGTCAAGTGTCAACTTCACGCCGATAAAATTCATTCCCCATCTTCTTCACTTCATCCAGTGTCTTCCCCATGGCCTTTCTCCATGTGGGCTTTCGATGTCATTGGTCTTCTTGGTAATCCTAACTCCCTCACTAAGCAAAAATCATTCATCCTTACTATAACGGAGTACTTCACCAAATGGGCCGAAGCCGAAGCTTATGTGGAGGTTAAAGCATCAACAGTCTGCAAATTCATCAAGAAGAACATCATCGCCAGGTTCGGCATTCCAAGCACAATCATCACCGACAATGGGCCACAATTCATTTCTTAGGACCTTCAGGACCTCTGCAAAAGGTATAAAATTACATTGCATCATTCATCACCTTATTATCCACAAGGTAATGGCCAAGTAGAGGCCACTAATAAAACATTGATTAAAATCATAAAAAAGACCTGTGAGTCAAACAAGTTCTCGGATTGGCCAGAAAAGCTGATTGAGGCTTTATGGGCCTATCGCACTTCAATCCGTACTCCCACTGGGCAAACTCTGTTCGCCCTTACTTATGGGATGGAGGCGGTAGTTCCGTATGAAATCTTGGTTCCTTCTCTCAGGGTACAGTTGGACAAGGAGCTTCCCCTCGACGAACGTCGTGATTCACTCCTTGCCCAATTGGAACTCTTAGATGAGAAACGGCTGGCCGCTGCTGAGCATGCACGTGTATATCAGAACAGACTCACACGTTTTTATCAAAAGAAGGTCATTGAAAGGAAATTTCAAGTCGGTGAAATGGTAGTAAAAAGAATGTTTGTAAAACCTGGTGGGCCGCGTTCTAAACTCCAACCCAATTGGGAAGGACCGTACGTGGTTCGGGCTGTACATCCTGGTAAACCCTACAGGCTAGTCAATACTGAGGGGATCGAGTTATCCCACCCTTGGAATGTGCTTCATCTTAAGAAGTACTACCCTTAGATAGGTGTACATAGTGTTAAAAATGATGAAACGAAAAAAGTAACAAAAAAATAGAAAATAATGAAAACAACAAAAATATGTATATATACAACAACTAAAGAAAAAAATGGAAAAAAATGAAAAGAAGAAAAAAATAGAAAATTCAAAATGCCAATGCTGGGAGATCACCATGTAGTTAAGTCATTGCATTTAACCTCCATGTTGGGATAGGGCCTATTAAGACTTGGTAGGTCTCAGGTCTTGGTTTGCCAGAACCGTGGAGACCCCTGTCCGGCCAGTTCGGCCTATGCCCACTCAAAAGAAGGCAACATGCACATATACGTGTGTGTTATAAAAATCGATAGCAGTGCTTATGGTGAGGCCTCACCCAGAAGGTCTCCAGAAGGCTTAAATCTTTATTCTCTCTCTCTTCGACCGAATGAGACAGCCGGCGCCCTTAAAACGCTGAGCATGGGAAACACGAACACAACCCCTAGGGTGAGAGTAGGGCCCAATTCCTCGAGCATGGGTCAGAGCACGAGAAGAGGGCAATGTCCCCGCAGGCATCCAAGAGGGATTCCATAATGTCAAAATACTATGTCCCTCACAAAAATCTGTCAAGAAAAAATCAGAAAAGAAGAACAAAATCAAAGTCAAGTGAAAAGCCTGGTCATAACCGTGCATGATCCCACAAATGAAACCCCTTTGACTGAAAGTCAAATTCTATACAAAAGGGGTCATGAGATGTAAATGCTCGAGATTTGGTCTGAAGTTGCTCGAAAGGGGAAGTTAAGTGCACCCCTATTGGCTCGCCGGGTTAACGGTTTTGCCGGTCCTCTCAGGCGGTTTGCCCCCAATATTCTTCCTTCTTCCCCTGAAGATGAAGGCTCAATGGAGTTCCCAAAGAGTGAAGCTTGCCAAAGCTTGTAACCTCATTTCAATACAAACATATGGTTGTCCATTTTTTGAAAAGCAAAAGCCGTTGTCGTGAAGGAGTCTCCGTGTTTCTGGATAGTTAAGACCCTTATCTACCATCTTGATGTCTTCTTAGCCTAACCTTGGGCTTAGACTAATGCAAGCGCGTCACCTACGGGTGCGACGGCTTCTGATTCCGGGTCAGCATCGTGCGGTTGGTCGTTTGGGTTCTAGGGTGTTCCATTACATATCATCTAGAGTTGTGAGGAAATAGACCCGGGTCGGGCAAATCATTTACCTTAAACACTTTTTGGGTGAATCCCTTTGGTCGGAAGCAACTGAGAGCCTAAGCATGGCATGACAGTATTGTCATCAGGATAAGTCTTAGCCGGCGGGATTATCATTCGAGGAGTCTAGAGACCCAAATCAACCTAGATGTGCACTTAGGATGCTTGGGAGGTTAGTAAGAAACCCCTATTCTCATGCAAGTCAGATGTTATATCGAGTGGTCATCATGCATTAGCAAAAACAAAAAAAACATTAAACAAACCAAAAACAAACAAAAAAAAATAACAAATCCAAAAACCCAAAAAAAAGGAGAAAAATGTATATGCAAAAAAAAAATGGAAATGTAAAAGACCAAAAAATAAATAATAAACAAACAATAAAACAAAAAAAATGAAAAAAAATGAATAAAAACATAAAAAAAAAACACATTTCGCATGATTGCATTTGTATGCAACATCTCATTTTAAATTTCCGTTTGCATCTGTGTGCTTGTGTGCCGCATTCATCATTATCCTTTATTATTACCTTTGTTAATAAAGGCTTGCCCCTTGACTCGTTATTAAGGATAGCTCAAAATCATGTTTGTTTATTGAGCAAGGGGCAAGTCAGAGCAGAAATACTAACTTGTTTGCTTAGATGTGTACAGGGATTCGGGAGATCAGAAAGAAGTAGAGAACCAAGCATAAAATATTTTATTCCACTTCCATTCAAAAACCAAACAACAAAAGAGATCTTACATTAGGTTCCACCCTCCTTCTCTACATTACTCGTCTCGCCGCTTTCTGGGCAAGAAACTCTAGAAGGTGCTACCCAACTACGAAAAGCGGTACTTCTACCGCTTTGTACTCCTCTTTCTATCTCCATTCCCCGACGTCGATCTGCGGGAGCAGCAAAGAAGCTGCTAACACGAAAGCCACGCTCTCGTGCTCTTCAGTAGCGTTCCTCGCCATCCTTCAGCCACTGCTCGGCGAGGCCGAGACTGGTCCTCAATTCAAATAATTGGGCCTCCAGGGCCCTCTTTTCCTCTTTATCGGCCAATCTCTTGGCCTTTTCTCGTTCCTTGTCCCTTTCTCTCTCGGCACGTTCTCTTTCTCTGTCTCCCCTCTCTAGCTGAAGGGTGATCCTCAGCTCCACAACATCCCTGGAAGAGTCCTCACTTGGACGACGCTGCAGTTCCTCTTCTAGCTCGGCTATTCTAGCTTCCTTCTGCGCGGCATGCGCGTGTGCATCCTGTGTTTCTTTCTCCTGCTATACATATCATCTCAGGCATATGGCAATGCTTGAACAAGGGATATTAAATGGTGAGACTCTCACCTGTGCAGAAAGCATCCCTTCTGCCTCCGCAGCCCGTTGTATAGTATGAGCAAGCTGCTCGTGGAGTAGATCTAACTCTGAAGTAGGAATCCATAGACTGGATGAAACGCCGTCTGCCCCCATCGCCGATGAAACTGCATCGAGCTGGGCACGCTGCGACAGATAAGAGGTGACATTTAAGTGGTTAGGGCTATGAATTTCAAATCATACCAGGAGCCTGTACATACACACTTACTGATGAACCCATAGCCGCTCGGGTGTCATTCAACTCTTGCTCCGTGTCCGCCAAACGAGCTCGTAAGTTCGTTATTATGGTGTCACGGGCATCCTACAGTTATGGCTTATGAGTTCATGAAAAATCAAAAAATAAAAATATAAAAAAATATAAAAAAATATATAAAAAAGAAAATGGTTTCTTTTTACTTTACCTCCATAAGCCCTCCAGGCTGCAGCCTCTCTGCATACATTGCCCTATAGAGGCGTAGGTAATTCTCACTATCTTGTGCCTGTGATTCCACGAGCGTGTCTCCCCGCTGCCAGTCTTCACATTGTTCAGGGAAGCGCACCCTCCAATCAACACAGGTTGCCGGCCCACGCGTCTTCTTTCCGACGCTGGGTGATGTGGTCATATCTACCCATTTCTGGGTAAGCCCTAGGGTCCTCATGGCTAATCGCAGCCTTAGTGGCTCAATCTCATTCAAGCAATGGAGCCAGAGGTCCCGCCCAAACCGGGCACGGCTTCCAATTACCCACGGCTGGTCGACATCGACCATGTTCAAGAAAGGCCTCCAGTTCACCTTTGATAGGTTGTACATATCTTCTTGGTTAGCTAAAATACAAAAAAATGCTAAAAATGAATAACAAAAAAAGAAGAAAAAAAAGTATCCTACCATCGTTGCAGGGAACTCTTGCAGCTCTCGCCTCAACATCATCAGTTGGTAGGATAGTGGTGCGGTACTCATGATGGGTTCCCACCGTCTAGCCAGTGGGATCATTACTGGTCGCCAGTGTCGAGCTCTCCCCATTGGAAGGTAGTAGTAGCTCCATAGCTACATCATCATGGGCCATTCACATCAACAAATACAAAAAAGGCACAAAACAAAAATAACACAAAATAATCTTTTACCTGGATGAAGGGCGTAAACCCACTTATTGTAACCTCTCGACCTGTCCTTTGCGACAGACCTATGAATAGATGCGCTAGTACGGCAGCTCCCCAGGCGTACTGTCCTACTCTCTCCAAGTCCACGAGCAGCTCCAGGAAGCGGCAGTGTATGTTGTCTCCCTTGGAGCCCAGCAGCAACTTGCCCAACAGGAAGAGGAGGAACCTCCTCAGGTCCATATTGGTCCTCTCCCAGTTGCTAGCATCCACGCAGTATACGGCACGTGCACCTCTTTCTTCCCTTTCCATGAATTCCTCCAGGGACTCGTCATCCCGTGGACGAATGTCAGTAAACCCTAACATCTCCATGATCGATGCCTTAGCTACTGACCTGTTCTTCCGACCGTCAAGGTCCAGCCCCAACAACTTCTGGGCACCTTCTCGATAGTCCGCGTAGGTGACTCCAGTCACCGCTTCCCCATCTACCTTCAGGCCCGTGATGCGGACCATGTCTTCCAGGCTGGGCACCATGTGCCCCTAGGGCATCAGGAATGTCCGACTCACTGGGTCCCATCTTTCACGCAGAGCTTAGATCAGGGCAAGGTCGAGCTTAATTGGCTCGATTCGGAGGAAGGCCCCGAACCCCATCACGTCTAGCCTGGCCTTCTGGAAGTCCGGGAGACCTCGATATGCCGCCACTACCAGCTCTCACGAGATGTGCGATCGCATCATGCTCTGTACATACACAAGAAGTGAGAAAGGGGAGACTTGCTAAGCAAGAAAGGAGAAGAAAGGATGAAGAAAGGAACTAAGGGATCCACGTACAAGCTGTGATCGGGTCCTCTCACTCAGTTGTCCTTCGACTTTTGAGAGTCTTCTAGAACTGCTACTAGATCTGCTCCTCTTCGAAGAGCGGGAAGACTCACCTTCTGCTCTGAAGCTAGATTCACCCTCCATCCTGATAAATGAGCAACACTCACTACCTCCCCTCCTTACAAACTTGCACTCCTCAAATTGGCTCTTACGACTTCGGTGTTTCCAAGTCGAGCAAAAAGGGGAGGTATTTATAGGATCGAAAGGAAGGTGATCTGGATCTATCACCATCATTCCTAGCAACAGCCTTTACGACAATTCACTCTCCTTTTACTCTCGTGCCCACTCTACCATGTAGAGTGATCGATTCGGAGGCGTGATTTGTTGACTTGTCCTCCCTATTCGGTCCGAAGATTCCCCGTGTTTATTGTCCCGTTGCAACTACTTTTAGCGGGGGACATTTATGCGGGAAAACAAGACCAGTGGCCGATGTTTTTAAAATTGGTGGTAGATCCTTTGAAATCATGGCCTCGGTACCCTCGTGTGCCATTTTGCCATGTGAGGTAAATGGGGCAGAGCCGTGATTTGTTGACCCGTCACTCTTACGTGGTCTAAAGATTCCCCGTGTCCCTTGTCCCATTGCTACTACTTTTAACGCGAAGAAGAAATTGGGGACATTCACGAGGGAAAAGAGGATTAGGCGTCGATATTGTTGAAGTCGGTGGCAGATTCCCTTTGAAAATCATGACTATTGTGAGTCACCGCCCCGAGTTTTAAGGAGACATCTCGTCGAGCATGTCTCGAGCGAACCTGTGTGGTAGAGAAGAGCCGTAGAGGAGAAGGAATGCATCCAGGACAAACAAGCCGCGTTCGTACCAAGCCATTCCACTCACACATCTATATAAGGGTTTGTGCCCGTCATGAGGAGTGAGTGGGTGTGCAAGCCACTCACTAACCCTCGTCACTCTTCTGGTCATTTCTCTTCTCTCTTCTCTCCGAAGGCAAGAAGTCCCTCGGAGGCCTTCTATAGTCCCGTGACGCAGCAATCGCTTTGCCGTGCCACACGTTCCCACCGGCTCTTTGGCGGTGTACTTCGTCGTCTTCCTGCTTCCCTCGCAACCCCGATGGCCGCGAAGCTCTCGAAGTCAAGGCCGCTGGTCGAGCTGCCCTCTGCTTCCCGAAAAGACTGCACCAGCTCCAGGGGCCCACCACCGTGAGCTCCAATTCCCTACAACGACTCTGAGGGGTTGACGTGCCCGATCACTGCTTCTCCCAAAGTTTCATCGCCAGGGCCTTCATTACCCTCCTCTTGTCCAAACCTCGATGCCGCTCTATCCCCATCTCTCTCTCCACTCTTCCCCCTTACATCTCTCCTTGACACTCGGAGGGAAACTTTCGGCTCTAGGACGCCTCAGAGCAACCCCTCGTGCTGAAGTTATTCTGGTCCTCCAGTTCCCGGCAGATGACAGGTAGCCGTCGTCCGGCGTCTAACATTCCAAGCCGCCTATGCCAGAAGGGAAAGGGGAGAGAGGAGGTTCAAAGAGCACGAAATGGCATTAAGGCTTGACATTTATTTCAAAACGAGATACATCAGGGACTGGGCATCACGGGCCTCAGTTTCCCCAGTTCCATTACATAAGCCTTCAACAGCTCACGATCCTCACTAACAGTCACCATCGCCTTCTGTGGAATATTGGCTTTCCATGATGCTTTGATCGCTTTTCTGTCCTTGGCTTCATCTTCCATGTCTAACTCCCTCTCCTTAATCAAAGGGAGATCGGATGGTGTAGGAAAAGAGTGTCGCGGGAGCCCGATTTGCAGGCAACACCGGTGCGAGCTGTAAAGAACAAACTCAGTTGCACCGATAAGCTGGAGTTCCGCGTAGGGGAGGATCTCGTGAGAAGTTCACGTCCAAGTAAACATGCTGGCGCGTGAATAAACACATCCCGCTCCAAAGTGTTGAAGTAAGTGCGCCAGTCTCCACGTGACTTCAGCTGAGGCATGCGATTAGCCACACTCCCGCCAAAACCCAACACATCAACCATGTGATAAAGGGGGCTTTGTTGGAAGATTCTGGAAGTAGTTCGTGCCTCCTCGCAGTGATCAAATTTGAAGTGGAGATCGATCCAGCAATTGAGGAGAAACATGCACCCATAGGGGGGCTGGCCCATGCTGGAAGCCGTGAGACCGCTGTAAAGGTAGGCGAGGACGGCTGGCCCCACTCTTCTGCCCTTCCATAGTCCGCAAGTCACGCCCAACTGATCCTCCTCCATGATATTGTCAGTGCTGGGGAAGAGGAGAGCTCCGGCCAAACATATCACGAACCCTTTCATGAGTCCTTCTAAGCATCCGTCACCTGTCAATCTTTCTAAAGCGCTCATGGTCCAGCATGCGAGCTTTTGTAAGTTGATTCCCCGCTGTGTCCGAACGCCTTTAATGGCTCCGTAGGGCATGAAGCTTCCTAGGACTTCCTCAGAGGACACCTTCTTCCCCATGGGCAAAATTTTTATTCTCCCATCATTCCTGAATCTTTTTAAGCCAAGCAGGAGTTCCACCTCCTCCAGAAGGATCGTCGATTCAAAAGTCAGAAAGACGAAGGTGTGGGTTTCAGGGTGCCAAACCTCTATCAGTGCACCCATGGCTGCCTAATCCATGCAAATCTTGTTATAATATTTGGCTTGGATGACCAGGCCTTGAAGGTGCCACTTTGAAATAAAAACCCTCATGTCGGTAGTAATGTTGGACGTGAGTTTCGATAGCCAGGGCAGTCTGGAGAATCTTCGAGGACCCGGAAAGAGGGGATACGGCTGAAAGGAAAGGAAAGAAAAAAAATGAATGGGTAAGAAAGAACTCGTGTCTGAAAAATAGAGGAAAGAGCTAACTCACCATTCGCGAGAGAATCCTTTCGCTCAGATGACCTCCGATGTCGGTCAATTTCAGGAATTCACGATCGAAGCTCCCCCTTTTGGTAAGACGGGAAGGTTCACCCTCCATCTCCAAAGACCATGATCTCTCCTTTCCCATCTCAAAGGAATCCACTTCACCGAAACCACCTGCAATGCATTTGGCCAAGCGCTAGGGGGATACTTATAGGAGAAAAGAGGGGTAAAACTGTAAATGTAAAGCATGAATGATGAGTTATCGTTATGGATTTTTACCGGAGGAATCTTGTTTGGTTTGCATTATGTCTCTGCTTGTTTCTGTGAATTACCTGGGTGTGTGGATTTCTTTGAGAAGTGCGATTCCATTTCTTGTGCAATAATTATGTGTTAACTGTTCAGTGCAGACATCGATGCAATAATTGTGTGTTAACTGTTGAGCGCAGGTACCATTGAATAAAAAAAAGGGGGGGATAACATTGTCCCACCCTCGGTCACTCCGGTGATCGGCTCTACTGTGTCATGCATCCTACTATATGATATCTACACTATTATAGCATACCAGGGACCTTATGTCTTGGATAAATATGGAGTTTGAGTTCCCCTTCAACAAAAATAGTGATCACTTCAGAGGAATTCAGGACGTACGGATAGGCCGTTAGGATGTGACAGCTTGGGGACGACGGTTCCGTCCGGTGTGCCGGTACGTGGATAAACGGCCCCCAGCTCAGTATCAGCTCATCGGATCGCTATCCTGACCCAGTCTCCACAACTTAACAATATTATCCTTGGTTATCTTCTATTTTCTTTTGTTTTATATTTTTCTTTTAAACCCAGCATGCATTCATGTAGGACTTTGAGTTCATTGTGGAAAATCACTCACTTACTTTGATTGTGTGAGCCACTGTGCTTAATTGCTTAAATATGGGATATTCCATTCCGAGTCGAGTACTGAGTTTCCCCGAGGATGTCTTGGGTTGTTTTTCTGGATGAAACCATTGTTTGGATTTGTCTCCAATTCATTTCTTCAATTTCCCTCGGACCCACCTTGGCTGTAGCACGTCCACAATGGCTGGTAACCGCTCTTCAATGGTGAAACCTGCAGGTTTACAACCCAGGTACTTCCGCACTGTGAAGTTGGTCCCCTTGTAGTTGTCTGCACCCTAGTGCACATTTTGTCATTCCTTGTGAGTTTATCATCCAAACAATGGCTGATTTCGGAGAGTCTTCTTCAAGGTTACTTCGGTGAAACTCGGGAAAGATTCCCATCAGGAGAATGATAAAGGCATGTCTCATCACACCTTGACATCTGCTTTTCACTTCACTCCATTTCACTCCATGCATTTCATTCCATTCCATTACATGTCCTGTCCCTACAAAGCAGATGCCAAGGCGGGGCAGCTGTAGACACGCCGTTTTCACGTTTTCCCTGGGTAAATCTCATATTACACCGTAATGCCCTAAAGTGACTTGCGCATTTGATTCATGTGGGTGATTAATCATCTTTACTTTGATGACTTAACAAGTCCATACATAGCAAGTCTATACGTTGCAACAAGTCTATACATTCAAGTCTGTACATTGCAACAAGTCTATACATAGCAAGTCTGTACATTCTCCAAAGTCTATACAATCCCTAAATCCATGCATCACCAAAGTATATACATTCCTCCAAGTCTATACATTCCTCCAAGTCTATACATTCATCTCCAAGGTCTATACATTCCTCCAAGTCAATGCATTCCCACCAAGTTTATACATTCTCCAAAGTCTATACAATCCCTAAATCCATTCACTCCAAGTCTATACATTCACTCCAAGTCTATACATTCATCTCCAAAGTCTATACATTCTCCAAAGTCTACATAATCCCTAAATCCATTCACTCCAAAGTCTATACATTCCTCCAAGTTTATACATTCATCTCCAAAGTCTATACATTCATTTCCAAAGTCTATACATCCCTCCAAGTCTATACATTCATCTCCAAAGTCTATACGTTCATTCAAAGTCTACACATTCCTTCCAAGTCTATACATTCCTCCCAAGTCTGTACACTCCATGTCTACACATTCCCCCCAAGTCTATGCATTCCCACCAAGTCTATACATTCTCCAAAGTCTATACAATCCCTAAATCCATTCACTCTAAGTCTATACATTCACTCCAAGTCTATACATTCATCTACAAAGTCTATACATTCTCCAAAGTCTAGACAATCCCTAAATCCATTCACTCCAAAGTCTATACATTCCTCCAAGTTTATACATTCATCTCCAAAGTATATACATTCATCTCCAAAGTCTATACATCCCTCCAAGTCTATACATTCATCTCCAAAGTCTATACGTTCATTCCAAGTCTACACATTCCTTCCAAGTCTATACATTCCTCCCAAGTCTGTACACTCCATGTCTACACATTCCCCCCAAGTTATACATTCCCACCAAGTCTACACGTCACCAAGTCTACACATCCTAAGTCTACACATCCATAAGTCTGTACGTTACAGCAAGTCTATACGTCCAAGTCTGTATGTTGCAGCAAGTCTGTACGTTGCAACAAGTCTGTACGTTGCAACAAGTCTATATGTTCAAGTCTGTACGTTACAGCAAGTCTATACATCGTCTTGCCGCTCGCACACCAAAGTCTATATGCTCGTTGATGGCAAAGTCTGTACATTCCTTTTCGATGTACATACTTTACCGTGAAGTCTATACATTCGTTGATGGCAAAGTCTGTACATTCCTTTTCAATGTACAGACTTTCCCATGAAGTCTGTACGCTCGTTGGTGGCAAAGTCTGTACATTCATTTTTAATGTACATACTTTACCATGAAGTCTATACGTTCGTTGATGGCAAAGTCTGTACATTCCTTTTCGATGTACAGACTTTCTCATGAAGTCTGTACACTCAGTGATGGCAAAGTCTGTACATTCCTTTTCGATGTACATACTTTACCATGAAGTCTATACGTTCGTTGATGGCAAAGTCTGTACATTCCTTTTCCATGTATAGACTTTCCCATGAAGTCTGTACGCTCGTTGGTGGCAAAGTATGTACATTCCTTTTCAATGTACATACTTTACCATGAAGTCTACACGTTCGTTGATGGCAAAGTCTGTACATTCCTTTTCGATGTACAGACTTTCCCATGAAGTCTGTACACTCAGTGATGGCAAAGTCTGTACATTCCTTTTCAATGTACAGACTTTCCCATGAAGTCTGTACGCTCGTTAGTGGCAAAGTCTGTACATTTCTTTTCAATGTACATACTTTACCATGAAATCTATACATTCGTTGATGGCAAAGTCTGTACATTCCTTTTTGATGTACAGACTTTCCCATGAAGTCTGTACACTCAGTGATGGTAAAGTCTACACATTCCTTTTCAATGTACAGACTTTCCCATGAAGTCTGTACGCTCGTTGGTGGCAAAGTCTGTACATTCCTTTTCAATGTACATACTTTACCATGAAGTCTATACATTCAGCTTTAGCGAGTCTGTACATTCTTTAACAAGTATGTACATTCAACTTTAGCAAGTCTATACATTCGCCTTACAAGTCTATACGTTATTTAAAAATCCAAAAAATTGAGAAAAAGGTTAAAAATAATAATGAAAAAATGTTTGGAGAAAATGAAAATCATTCCCGATTCATAAAAATAAATAATTTTATTTATGTATATATATATAAAGAAGGAAATCAATAACAAAAACATAAAAAAGATATATAATATATATTTATAATACCTCTTCTTAATCTAATCTCTACTTATTAATCTTAATCCCTATCTTATCTCGTCGTTAATCCACTTACGATATTTATTTCACACTCACTAATACTCCCGTCCCGACCATGCAATTTTCTTACGTCTCTTTCTCTCTCTCTATTTTCTTCCCTCTTTCTCACGTAACCCCCCCTTCTCTCTGTTCTCACCCTCACTCTCACGGCACTACACAACACACACTCACGTGAGCATCTGGTCATCTCCCATTCCATTTCTCCCCCCGTGATCCGATCGCAATCGACATCCTCCCTCAGCTCCCAGAGAACCCACAGTCACTTCCTCTGCTTTCCTTCTCGCCACCACAACCGCAAGCTCCCACTCCCTCTGCTCTCCATACGGACCACCTCTAACACCACCACTGCACCCTTCATTCTCTCCATCTCTCCCACTCCATTTCTTCATCTCTCTCTAACCTGCACCCTCACTTCTTCCCTGCCATCGACCACCGCCTCCGGCTGCCGCGACCACCGTCACCGATGTCCACCTGCCCCGACGCGAAGCACCTTGCCGCTGCAATCTTAGTCCGCCAGCAACGCCGTCGCCGCTCGCGTTCTCCGCAGAGACACGTCCCACTGTCGACGTCGCTGCCACTGGCACCACCTCCGGCTGCCACCGTCCGCCTGCCTCCACTGCAGCCCGCCGCGGCCGCCCACGGACGTCCACGCCCCCGTCGACCTCCCCTCGCCGCTGCTGCCTTCGCCCTCCCGGCCACCGCCTGCAGCTCGCCGTAGCCGCCCCCCTGCACATCGCCACCGTCGCCGCGATCATCGTCCACGTCTCCGTCGACCTCCCCTCACCGCTGCTGCCGTCGCCCTCCCGGCCACCGCCTGCAGCTCACCGTCGTGCCATCCCACTTCCTCCGCCGTTGCTGCCATCCCCGTCCGCGAGCTCCGCCGGCTCCCACCGCCTCACTCTCTCCCTCTCTCCTTCTCTCTCTTCACCTCCTCATCTCGTTCCCGCTCTCCCTCTCTCTGCTTCTCATTCTCTCCCCTCCCCCGCAGTCTCTCTCTCTCTTTAGTTGTTTTTTTTTCTCTGTCTCGCGTCCCCCCCCTCTCACCCGATCTCTCTTTCTCTTTATTTTTTTAGCATCTTCTCTCTCTCTCCTGTTTCCCTGCTCTCACCCTCTCCCTCTCTCTCTCTCGATCTCTCCCCCACTTTCTCTTTCTTTTTATTATCCTTTTCTCCCCTCTCTCTTACCCTCTCACGTTTTCTCTCCCCACCCCTCTCTCTGCTCTTTCGCTCAATCCCTCTCTCATTTCATTTTTTTCCTTTCTTTATTTCTCCCCCTCTCTCTCCTCTCACACCCCCTCTCTCTATCTCTCTTATTTGTATTTTTTATTGTTTCTCATCTTACTCTCTCTATTCTGATCCTCTCTCTTTCCTTCTCTCTGCTCTCTCTCGTCTCTCTCTCTTTCTTCTCTCTTCTCATCTCCCCCCCTCCTGTCTTTTCCCTCTGTCTCCAGAAGGCACGCCCCCCTCCCTTTTTCTTTCTGCTCTCTCTCCCCCTCCCTCTCTGCTCTCTCCATCCTCTCTCTCATTTTTTTACTTTTTTATCCCCCCTCTCTCATCCTCTCTCACTCTCTCTCTCTCTCTCTCTCTCTCTCTCTCTCTCTCTCCCTCTCTCCCTCTCGATCTCCTCTCTCTTTTCCCTTTTATTTTTTTTATCTTTTCTCTCTCCTACCCCCTCTCTTTTCCTCTCTCCCTCTCTTTTACTTCCCCCCCTCTTTCTTTCGATCTCTCCCTCACTATCTCTTTGATTTTTTTTTATTTTTTCCTCTTTCTGCTCTCCCCATCTCTCTCTCCCGGTATCGGTTCTCTCTCTCCCCCTTTATTCTCTTTCTCTCACTCCCTCTCTCGATCTCTCTTTCTCCCATTCTGTTTTCTTTTTTTTATTTTATTGTAACCTTCTTTCTCCCCTCTCTTTTATCTCTTCTCTCTGCCTTGCCCCTGTGGACGCACTAAAATTCGCTCGTGGCGGGTGTTTCGTCTATTGAGTGCGTGGGCGTGCCAGTCACCGGAGTGACAATTTATTCGGGCTCCGAAGAGCCCATGGTGCGCTCGATCTGACTTCGTCAGACGATTGTATGGTTCGTGTCGGGATCAGATCCCGTCATGCCATAAAGGTCACGACGTCATTTACATCCCCCATACGAGGGAATACCCTTGATTAATTGCCGAAATTAGGGGCCCTGCGACCGAAAAGGAGAATACTAATTGCGCGAGAAAGAGACAGGAATAGATCACACTAAGGATTGCATCCGGACCACGAGCTGTCGGCCGTGTCGGTCACTCATGGACCTTTTCATGTTCGGACATGGGTCCGTGATAGAAACGCGACAGAAAAATCGGGGACGAATCCGTTCAAGTGCATGCCGAATGCACGGTGACCTTAATGACGGCCCGGAAGGACCCGATGGCGAGAAACGAATCCGGTCTAATCGGAGTGTTGGCCCAAGATCAGGTTGGGGCTTGGCCATGTCGGGTGGATTCCCGAGACTCGGGCTCGGCCTGAGGGTGCGGCATTATTGTTCCTTTTGCGTCGGGTCACAGGGAGAGATGGGACTGCAATGTGGACCCTAGCATTTTTTTTTATCTGGGGTTTTAATTAAGTGTTCCTCTCTTTCCTTTCGCTGCTTATTACCTCTTTGTGCATTTGTTCCGAATGATTTCCCTTTTTTATTATTATTGTTATCGTCATTTTCTCACCCCCGCCCCTCTTTATTATTATTATTATTTTTGTTGCAATCTTTTTGTTTTATGTCCTGTATATGCTCGAATTTCCTTAATTATTATTATGCTTTTTTTTATTAATTTATTTGTGGTCATCACTATTATTACCGATGTCATGAGATAGGGTCGGTGGGGTGTACCGGTAAAGGGAATGCCGGGCGTGCCGGCGAGGGCACCCCAAGCGCAAAGGGGAGTGTGCCGGAGAGGGTGGAAAAGGGTGTACCGGCGAAGGAAGGTAAGGGTGCACCGGTGAGGGGAAAGGAGGAAGAAGGTGACGGTGAGAGTGAATGAGAGTGTACCGGTGGGGGGGGTGGAGGTGTGCCGGGGAAGGCGCTGAGGAGAGCGTGCCGGCGAAGAACCAGCCAAGTGTGCCGGTGAAGGATGGCTAGAGGCATGCCGGCAAAGGGGAGAATGAGATAGTGAGAGAGGGATGAGGGTGTACCGGTGGAGGCCAAAAGGGGTGTACCGGTGAGGGGTGCTGATGGGTGTGCCGGTGAAGAAGGGAGTGGAGATGGAGTGTACCGATGGAGGGCCAATAGATCGTGTCGGTGAAGGTTGGGATCAGAATACCGGTGAGGGTCCACTCCTCTGTTATTCGTTTTAAGGCTTTTCTTTTCTTCTTTTCTTAATTTGCATGTAGTTTTACATATACTTCTCCTTTTCTTCGCTTCATTCCGTGCGGCCTCTTCTCACCAATCGGACGTTCGGTCTACCGTGTCATTGATCGGTTCAGTTCTCATGCTGCCGGTGGTGGCTTGATTAATTGGAAAGTTTATCATTAATCATTTTATCCGTTCGTTACTTCCTTTTGCCTTTTTAATGTCTTATTATTTTCTGGCAAAAATTCGGCAGCACCTCCCCTCTACCCGAGCGTAAGGGAGGTAAAGGGAACGCGCCCACATGGAGTGGCGGAACCCGACAACTGGAGGTGGGCGTCCGGAGGCGACAACACCTTTATAGAACCTCGGAAAACATGAAGAAAACGATGAACGGGAGGCTTCTAATACTGGACAGGGTGGACGGGGGATTGGCCAAGGCGTACCGGCCAAGGACGAGCATAGGGTGTGCTGGGCTAAGAAGGCTAAGGGCGTACCGCTGAGGCACAAAAGGGGGAGGTGTACCGCTGAGGGCTATTATGGGGTGTACCGGCCAAGGGCCGAAAGAGTGTGCCGCTGAGGGCCACTATGGGGTGTACCGGCAAAGGGCTGAGAGGGCGTGCCGGAGAGGCGTTAGGCTGAAGAAATCAAGGATGCACCAGCTGGGAAGGGCCAAGGATGCGTCGGCCAAGGGCTGAGGGCCATCGGTGAAGGGAAGTTAAGGGCGTACCAGTGGAGGAAAGCCAAGGGCTACTGGCTACTGGGTGTTCTGGAAGAGAAGGAGGGTCTCCCTCCACTCAAGCAGATAGGTACAACTGATGGCCATAGGAGAGGGCAAAGAACCCATGAGGCCAAGGATCATATAGGAGGAATCACGTCGCTACGGGGACTCCAAAAGCATCGGAGAAATAGAGAAATGGGGGAAAAATGAACAACACATCATACACCATGCAAACTGGCGTAAACCAACAGAAATAACAGAGAAACCCAAGGAGGGTGATTTTCATTCATGGGGAGCAAGAGGCCGTGGCCATCCATATACATTGCCGGGCACGCCCGAGTCAAGGCTACGGGCAAGGAAGAAAACCAAAATACAAGATGAAGGGAGGAAGAAAACAAGGAAAACCACGGAAGGAAAAGTGTTGGGGATTGAAGCAGGGACGAGCGTCCACTGCTCGTTCCCCCGCACCTTCCCCTGTTACATTCAGCCCTCCTTCTCTCTTACTCTCTCTTCTGCCCGGTGGCCGTCGGAGGAGACTCACGCCGGAGCCCTTCTTCTTCTCCCTTCTCTTCTTTTCCTCTCTTGCGTATGTCTCTCCCTATGTCTGTGTGTGTATTCCTCTCCAGCTCCTCCTTCTTCTTTTTTTGCCGGAGCGGGAGTCGTTTTATACTCCCAGCCATGGGAGCTTCTGAGCACGGCCGTCGAAGGCGGGAAGCAGCTCCGTCATGATGGGGTTTGACCTCTTCCATCCTTGCTGTCAGGGGAGTAGCCTGCGTGGCCCAACGGTTGGTTGACACCTCAGGGAGCTCACTGCGCGCCAAGGACGCGTAGGGCATGGGCACCACGTCGTTCAGTCGTTGAAAAGGCTTAACGCTGTGCCGCTGGTGGGCTGACTAAGTGTGCCGTAGGAGGGCCAAAAGGGCGTGCCGCGGGAACACCCAACGGGCGTGCCGCTGAAGGCCCAGAAGAGTGTGCCGCTGAGGGCCCAAAGGGGCGTGCCGCTGAGGGCCATGTGGCGTGTGCCGCTGAAGGCCTCTCTCTTGGGTGTGCCGTTGAAGACCCTGAGGGGTGTGCCGCTGGGGACCCCTGGGGGTGTACCGTTGAAGCCCCTGGGGGTGTACCGCTGGAGCCCAGGATGGGCGTGCCGCTGAAGGCCCTGGGGGCTGTGTGCCGCTGAAGGCTCCCTCCCTGGGTGTGCCGTTGAAGGCCCTAGGGAGCTGTGCCGCTGAAGGCTCCCTCCCTGGGGTGTGCCGTTGAAGACCCCCCCCAAGGGGGGGGGGTGTGCCGTTGAAGACCCCCCAAGGGGGGTGTGCCGTTGAAGACCCCCCCCAAGGGGGGTGTGCCGGGGAAGACCCCCCCAAAAAGAGGGGGGTGTGCCGTTGAAGACCCCCCCCAAGGGGGGTGTGCCATTGAGGCTAACATGGACAGTTTTGGGCCGCGGGTTGTGGCCCGTTTGATTTCTTCGAGGCTCGTGAATCGTGGGTCTCTCGATGGTCGATTCCTCTTCACTGTCGTGGCTCCTGGAGACGGCTTCACGACAATGTTCACCTTCGGGGAATCTAAATGATCAGTCTCTCCCGGTCTGCTTCGCTCGACGCCGTTGTTGATGCGGGCCGAATAGGATATCATGGGTGTGTAATTTTTGGTGTCCACAAATGCCTCCCACCCACGGGTAGCGCGGGCGAAGGATGAGCCGAGCGGTGCCCGCGGGTGTACTGGCCTCTTTTTCTCTTCCCCAGTGCCGACAGGGTGTCGGGAGCTGACCTGGTTTGTTGTCTCTTGGTCTCTTCATCAGTGCCGACAGGGTGTCGGGAGCTGACATGATCCGTTGTCTCTTGGTCTCTTAGTCAGTGTCGACAGGGTGTCGGGAGCTGACATGATATGTTGTCTCTTGGTCTCTTCGTCAGTGCCGATAGGGTGTCGGGAGCTGACCTGGTTTGTTGATCTCTTGGTCTCTTCGTCAGTGCCGACAGGGTGCTGGGAGCTGACGTGATATGTTGATCTCTTGATCTCTTCGTCAGTGCCGACAGGGTGCCGCGAGCTGACGTGATATGTTGATCTCTTGGTCTCTTCGTTAGTGCCGACAGGGTGCCGGGAGCTGACGTGATATGTTGTCTCTTGGTCTCTTCGTCAGTGCCAACAGGGTGTCGGGAGATGACCTGGTTTGTTGTCTCTTGGTCTCTTCGTTAGTGCTGACAGGGCGTCGGGAGCTGACCTGGTTTGTTGATCTCTTGGTCTCTTCGTCAGTGCCGACAGGGCGTTGGGGGCTGACCCGGTTTGTTGATCTCTTGGTCTCTTCGTCAGTGCCGACAGGGTGCCGGGAGCTGACGTAGTTTGTTGTCTCTTGGTCTCTTCGTCAGCATCGACAGGGTGTCGGGAGCTGACCTGTTTTGTTGTTCTCTTCTTTTCTTTTCTTTCTCTTTTCTTCTTCTTTTTTTTTGAACCACATTACCGATACAAGCGCCCTTTCGGGTTTTCATCGGTACAGGCCCCCTCTTGCTTTTGCCCACGCGCCCTCTCGGGTTTTCACGTGGCGGGGTACCCGATTTTGGCTGTAGCGCTCTTTCGGGTTTTTGCCACAGCTGGGTTGTTGCCATTTTTACCCTTGTCCCCGTGTAGGGGCAAGTCCGGCGGGGTATCTCTATTTTTAACCCCATTTTCTTTTCTTCTTTTTTTTGTTGACGAGCGAGTGATACACAAGTGTTGGCTGGGGCACGAAGCCTCGCGCCGGAAGGTAAGGCTTGTTCGTTGGCAAGAAGAAAATGCCAGCGCAATGGGAGAGTTCATGCCGATTCAGACGTAGGGTCCGTAATGGCAATATTGTATGGAGTGGGTGGCTAGGGCACGGAGCCTTGCGCCGGAAATGGATTTATTCACTGGCAAGAGACGAATGCCAGTGTAAGGATGGAGGTTCTGCCGATCCGGGCGTAAGGCCCTTGATGGCGATTTTGTATGATGGGAGGTGGCTGAGGCACGAGGCCACGCGCCGAGGAAGGACTTGTTTGTTGGCGGGGTAGTGGCGTCACGAGTGCGTTGTGGGCGGGGATGGGACGTTCCCCGGAGACAACTATTATTGTATGTTATCGACTTACACCTCCACACATATGAGTAGACTCGTGCGAAGGTATATGTACGTATATATATATATATATATATATATATATATATATATATATATATATATATATATATATATATATACATATATATATATACACATATCTATTTAATATCATATATATATATATCCCCCTTTTTTTTCTTTTTTTTGTATTTTCTCCTTTTTCTCCCTTTTTATTTTCTTCTCTTCTCCCCCTTTTTTTTATCTTTCCCCTTTTCCCCTTTTTTATTTCTCCGGTTCCTTTCTTCTCCCTCTCTTATTTCCCCCTTTTTCCTTTCCTCTTTTTTTTTCCTTTTTTTTTCTTCTCCCCCCTTTTCTCTTTCTCCCCTTTTTTATTCCCCTTCTCTTCTCTTATTTCACCGCCATATAAAAGGGGCGGGGGCAGTTCATTCGAACCACCCCCGTTCGAATTCCCCCTCCCTCTTCTCTCTCTTCAGCAGGCGACCGTTCGCCCCCTCCCTCTCTTCTCTGCCTTCTCCGTCACCGAGCGCCACCGCCGCGGGCATTGTCGCCATCGCCGCCGTCTTCTCCATTGGGTGAGGGCGCCACCGTGGGAGGCTCCCCCCTCTTGCTTCTCTCCTTCCTCCTTCGCCTCCTCTTTTCCTTCTCTTCCTTATTCTCTCTTTTTTTTTCTCTCCGTTTGAGGCATGGCGGAGCCCTAGGCTCCTTCCCCCCCTCTCCTTTCACCTCTTCCTCTCCTTCCTCCTTCGCCTCTCCCCTTTTCTTCTCCGTCTCCGGCGTCGTGGGTGGCCGGATGTGCCGTTGGGAGCGGGCGTGGGCGCGCCGGGGAGACACCGTGGAAGCGTGCCGATGAGAGGGCGTCAGGGTGTGCCGGTAGGGGAGGCGTCGGAGCGTGCCGGGGAGGAGTGCTGGCAACTGTGCCGGTGAAGGCATGGAGGAGTGTGCCGGCGAAGACCGCCTTCGCGGGCGTGCCGGGGAAGGCACCTAGAAGCGTGCCGGCGAAGGGCACTTAGGGCGCGTCATGGAAGCGGGAGGAAGGTGTGCTGGGGAAGCATCCCGGGGTGTACCGGTGAGCACTGCCAGGGGGCGCACCGGGGAAGAGCTCCCGGAGCGTGCCGGGGAAGGCCCTCTTGGGCATGCCGGGGAAGGCGCTGGGTAGTGTACCGGTGAGGGCCGCTGCGGGGTGTGCCGGTGAAGGCGCTGGGTAGCGTACCGGTGAAGGTTTCCAAGCCAGGGGAAGAAGACTTTTTGATCGGCGGACTTCTGGTGTTGCCTCTCGGGGCCCACCATGACTTTGTTGGGGCCGTCACTCCTTGTGGGCGCGCACCTGTGTTTTTCCCTTACGCCTCTGGCCTAGGGGAAACTCTGCCGAAATTTCGTCAGAAATTGGCAGTATCTTACTTATTTTATTCGTAGTAAAGCCCCTTTACAGTTTTTCATCCCCTTTTGCCTGTGGCTTATTCTGGTCTTCCATTTGTGTATCTTTACAGATAAATGGCTGCCCCAAGTGGTTCTTCTGCTCCTGCTGCTGCTGTCGGTGCCGACCTTATTCCATGGGGTCCAGTGCCAGCGGTCACATGGCTCAACGTGGAGGCCTTGGACCGGGAGCACGCGGAGATAGCCGCTTTGGCAGCGTCGTCGGGATCCGACGGTGAGAGCATGGACTTCGGCCGGCTTGCCAGAGTTGAAAGCGACTTCACATTTGATCGGGCCACCGGGGAGTACAGGAAGGACTTTCCGAAGGACAGGCACCTTATTCGGTTTTTGAGGCATCTGCGTTCCCGAGAGGGGCGAGATTTCCGCAGCATAAAGGCCGTCGAGCGGGCCATCCTGCATGCCCGGGACAGTCTATTATACAGCGTCCCCAGGAGCATTCCGATGTATCTGGTGGGAGAAGCCCGGGAGTGGAAGCCAGTCTTGGGGATTGAGGGGGTGCTACCGGCCGAAGATAAACTGGTGCGAGCACCTCAATTCACTCCGGCAAGATGGGACATGTCTGCCGGGAAGGTGCATGGCGAGTCGCCCCGATTTGGCTTATTCCTGGCTCTCCTAAAATGGGGTTACAGGGAGGAGCCATTTATCTTGGACTGTCTGGCCATCAGGTTCAAGTATGAACTGTCGCTGGGCTGGTTTGGGGAGCTGAAGCTTCAAGATGTACACAGCTTCCGTGAAGGGGCGGTGGAGTTTACCGAATACGTACTATTCAACTACGCCCCTCTGTTGGTCCGAGCTGGTATTTACCATAGTGTTTACGCCCCCGTTACGGCTACCCCATCTCTAAGGGTCTCTGCTGTGGTATGATAGAAGTATTCAGTGCTGAGACCAATACTTTTTACACTGCGGAAGGCGAGACCTCCCTAGACCTGTGGAGTCTTAGCCAGTTGAGCGGCTTTCCCATTGACGGGGAGCCTTATGAAGAAGTATGCCTCCCCGACCTGATCAAGGATGCAACCAACGGGGACGGCTACTATTCGCTGGGGTATTCATACCGGTACCTTATGAAGGCGTACCGGGAGCTATACCAGTTGTCGCATGGTAGGCGGCAGCCCGCCCGTGGGGACAGAAAGAGGGTGCGCATGACCCTGTGGCTGCAATACTTCTACGACGGGTTGAAGCAATATGAAGAGTTTCCCCGTGTTGGCACCGCCGTCGCTCGCAAGAAGCGTGCGAAGCCCAAGCTCGATGTGAAGATCCCCTCCAAGGGGCGTCGGAGCGGGCCTAATCCGATGGGTGTCAACCCGCAGACTCACTGCGCCGCCTATCTCGTGTATTGGCTATGTTCATTTGCCATGCCATATGGGGACGAGACGGTGATTCGACCGGACGCTATCTATCCGGCGTGTCAGATGGTGTGGGGGATCAAACTCTCCCTGTGCCCGACAACCCTTTGCTTGATCTACAAGGCGTTGGGATATGTCAGTACTCATCAGTTCCCGAGACAGGCCCGCTACATATGTCCGCTGCATTTCTTCAATGCGTGGGTCTGCTCGCTGTTCCCCGAGTTCGCCCCGCGAGCTCTTCAAGACTGGGGCTGGTGCCGAGAATGTTGGAGTTCGCCAGCGCAGAGCCGGCTTCTACTTGCATGCGGATGTATGACATTCGGGGCCGGTTGACAACGGTTCCCCGGGACGCGGCTGGCACTATTCACTTCTGGACGCTGGCCGCGCACTCAAGCCCTCTGGTGAATAACAAGAGGGAATGTAAAGACGACCAGGTGGAGAAGTACATCCACCCTATCATCCAGAAGAATGTGGTCCGCCCGTTGTTGGAGCCCGAGCTGAGGGACTGGTCGCTGTCTATTCGCCCGAGTGTGTTGGCGTTTAGAAAGGGGGACAATGTATTGCTGGAGCCGTATTACCCCTTCCGCTTTGGCCGAAACTTCGGATATGATCAGCATATCCCGGTTTACCATGCACAGTTCGGCCTGCCCTCACGGAATATCCGGGGAAGTTCAGTTGCCGAGCACGCCAGGAGCTGGTGGGACTTCTTTCACCGGGCAGACTCTGCCTCCTTCAGGGTGCCAGATCCGGGTCGCATCCCCCGAGTGACCCAGGATTACATCAAGTGGTGGAACACCCGGACGGCCTTCTATCGATTGCATAAGACCGACTGCTGGGATGGGGCCGAGAGGAGGTTCCTCAGCAGGCAGGCGGTGCCGGTGCTTGACATTGAGATAGATCATCTTCTTCGGCTCAAGAACAAGCAGGAGAAGGAGGTGGTGGCATATATGGCCGCCCGTCGGGAAGCCCGGGACGCGAGGCCGACGCCGAAAGTAGAGTTGCCTCCAGTTGCGAAGGACAACTATAAGAAGACATTGAGGGATCTTTGCAGGGTGGGGAGCGACCGTCTGGAACTCATTAACTACCCGTTCCCTATAGAGGAAGAGGGGACTCCTGCTAAGAGCTGGCGCCCAGAGAGGGACCCGATCTGCCCATACCGCACGTTTATGAGGCGGGAGGAGAGGAAGCCCGAGAATTATAAGGACACCACATGGCTGTATGTCCTGCTGCGGGTGAATGGGCTGAAGATTGAGGATCAGACGGCCGCCATCCTGAGCAAGCGCCTGCACGTCCCATACTATTATGCCGACGGGTGGGGCATGGACCACTTCAATCTTTTCTGCCAACTCTCTTCGAAGAAGCATGCAGATCTGGCTACCCTTACAGACCGGTGCCAGAAGGTCGAGGACGTATGCTGGCTGGTCCGAGAGGCGGCGCGTCGGGACAAGGAGCCGTCCCTGAGCTACTGGCCAATAACACTTCGGTTGTACACCGGTCCTCATGGTATTTAACCTTTCCGTCTCCTTTATTCTCATTGCTGCGACCTTAGCAGGTTATCGGATGCTAATCATATGCGTGTGTCTATTTTGACAGACCATCCCGATAGCGTGCAAATGGCGACGTACCGAACTTCCTCCGGCTCGTACAGAAGCCCGCCTATTTTGAGGCGGCACTGCCAGCTCCGACTACGGCTCCTCTGCCCAAGGCTGCTAAGAGGTCTCGGGCGAAGTCGCCTGTGAAGAAGGCAGTGGATGCCGCCAAGGTGGCCAAGCAACGGGACACGAAGCGGCGAAAAACAGAGACGGCCAAGGCTTCGACGGTCCCTCCTCCGACGTCACGAGTCCCGTCTTTTGAGGAGTTCGAGGTCGCCCGGAGCGAGTCGAGCCAACCTGCCAGTTAGCGTCTCCGCTCACCAGTGTGCCTTTTAAGTCCCTTCTTCTTTATTTTAATTTTGAGGCAGGGCCTCGACACCTGAGTGTTTCTTTTTGTCTCAGTCCCTGTGGGAGAGCCCGTGCCCACGCCTGTTCCTGATGTGGAGGCACCGATTCCCACGCCCATCCCCGCTGTGGGTGAGGCTGCGGCTGTAGCAAAGGCGACTTCGGTGCCAACTTCGACTTCCCCACCACAAGCCAAGGGGAGGTCCCAGGCGAGGTCACCTGTTAAGAAGGTATTGGCTGCTGCCAAAGCGGCTGGGCGGCACACGGCAAAGCGGAAGCAAGCCGAGGGGTCCACGGCCCTGGCGGTCGCTTCTCCGGTGGCCCCTATTTTCTCCTTTGAAGAATTCGAAGTCACCCGGACCGAGCCGAGTCATGATGGGGGTGAGGTTCACCGTCCGCCGCCGTCCTTTGGGATTTATTTGTCTCCTGGGCCGAACTCTTTTATGCGCGTATGACAATTGCATTTCTTTCTTTTAGGCGGTATGGGGGAGCCGGCGCCTGTACTGACCCTGGGCGAGGGCGAGGCCGTGGTTCCTAAGGCCGCGTCGCCCATCAAAGAGGCCATTCGCGAGCCGCCTCGTGTTGCAGAAGCCGGAGGGGGTAGCTGTCTCCGTCCGCGTGATTGAGCTCTTTCCTTCTTTGGGAACCCGTTGACTTTAGCATGACCTGTCTTTTCTTTTATGTGACAGGCGCCGCTGCAGCAGTTGTCGAGCCACTATGGCCCCGCCTGCACCTCCCAGCAACGCAGCTGTATGTGAGGAAGAAGCTGAAGTCTGCCACACCAGCCCCAACCAGTCCGCGGGAGGATGTGCTGGTTATTGACCTTGAAGAGGATGCTCCTTTGCCGGCAAGGGCAGAGCCTGTGGCGGTCGAGTCCTCGTCGGGCGAAGAGGTAGATTATAACTATTCCTCTGATGAAGTGGCTTCTGACGAGGGCGCGTCTGAAGCATCGGGGCCTCCCGAGCCGGTCTTCAAGGCCCCCTTACTTGCTGGCTCCTCAAGCTTTATGGGGAGGGCTGCTGTAAGTGTGAGCTTGCTTGGGCCGGACCCCCTTTTTCCCATAGTTGGCTAATGATCTCGTTCTTGTTGTCCTCAGATTTTCAGGAGCTTACCCAGCCGGAGGTTGTGGGGAAGGCCGCTTCAGTCGCGCTGGTCGACCGCCCGGCGGGAGCCGCTGCTGGCATGGGCAAGCTAGCCCTCTTGCTCGACGCCCTTCAACAGGAGGCGTCCGCGGAGCCTTTAAGTGCTACCGAAACGGCGGACGAGCCTCTGGAGGAGGGGGAGATTGCACCCGAAGGCAGCATCATCCCGGTGGCCGAGGTAAGCACGTGGGGCTTATGGTTCTTCCCCGCCTTTTGACTTTGCGTGATCTGTTCTAGGCAGCGGGTGGCTGACTTCGCTTCCCATGAGCAGGTGATGCCGATAGGAGGGAAGACGTCCGGTCGTGCCCGGAAGGCTGTCGCGAAACGGAGGCCAAGCATTGGCCCAATAGCGGTGGAGGGGCTGGCTCCTGTCTCGGGCTCAGGGGTGGAGAGCCTTGCCGCGCTCGTAGAAGCGGGGGGCATCCCCCAGCTGCTGGTTCCACTTCCGCCTCTCCCGAAGCTCCCGGCCCAAATGGAGGACCCTCTCCTGAGGTAGATATTTGCGGGGCTTCGCGCACATCTGGAGGGATTCTGATGGGAATCGATGCCGAGTATTAACTTTTATTTTTACATTTGAGTCCTTTTATTTACTTCTATATCCTTGGGAAAGTATATGTACAATTGTAAGGCTTTGTAAGCCAATGTGTCATTCCCTAGGATTGTGTGGGTTTTTGTGCAAATGTGTAGTAGGTCCAGTTAGGGGGCCCCCTCCCCTTCCCCATTGGTCCACCTCATCCATGTGGGGCTGGTCAACCATTCTAGGTGGCCATCTAGAAGGTTTGAATGCTAATTGACCACATGGGAGACAAAGGGGTTAAAATTTCAAAGGTTGGCCACCTACCTTACCTACCTAGTCAAAGGAGTGCTCCATTCATATGTAATTTATTTTTTTTGAGTTTTGACCATATGGGGGAAGAAAATGACTTATTTCCCACAAAATTCCCAGCCCCCCACCCCTTGCCATTTTCTATATAAGCCTATGTATAGTGTCATTAGAGATTAATGAAGAAATGAAGAAAAAATTTGTAAAATTGGCTTGAGCCATTGAAGGGTGTGCCCTTGTTCCTCTCTCCCCCTGGTGTTCTTCTCCTCAAACCTCAAGTTTTAGAGTGTATCAATCTTCTATCTCCCCCTCTCAACCTCTGATCTTCATTGGTGCCGCCGCCGCCGCCGTTCGTGCCGCCTTCGAGCCGCCACGGGATCGTCTTCGGTTTTCTGTCCTGCTAGACAGAGGTGCAGTTCGTGAATTCCTGAAGCCAGCCATGAGCTCAGATCGATTTGAAATTTTGAGGATTGGTTCCTATTTCTTAGCCCCTTCTCCAAAAAAAAATTTAGGTTCAAAATCCACCATTTCATATCTTTACCATTTCGTTCAACTCTCAATCTCAGATCTATTCTGTCACTATCTACAGTGACAGTAGCCCGGCGTTTCATGTATTAGGTCCACTTTTTGATTTATTTTAGTTCGCCCAATTTTACTGGAGATTACACCCATCCACCCCTTCATCCACAATTTTTTATAAATTTTTGGTTCATCCATTTCATATTTTCTAAAAATCATTCTCAGTCCCAGCTACAGTTCTGTCCCCCTGATCCCAGATCCGACCTTCGTCCAGTAAACAAATCACAGAAAATTATAGACACATCCAAACGTATCCAAACCAATTTTTCTGTCTTTCCAGCTCAATTTCCCACACCTTTTCTGAAGAACTGAACCCAGATTCGAACGTCTACCTCACGGTCAAAGGCAACCCACAGTCAAGTTCTTTGCAGGTCTGAGTCTTCGATTACTGTACAACAGGAGATTGAAAATTCCATAAGTCAAGATCCGAGCAGATCCAGGCCAGATCTTTGGGTCTAGGTTGAAGAACTTCAAGCTAGATTTCCAACGGTGCCAGTCTCGTGTCGATCCGACATCGGGGCTGATCGCAGCGCCCATTCTCGCCAGAGCGCGCGCCGAAATATAGAACCGGCAGATTTCCGATCGGGTTTTCCGACCGGTGCCGAACGGAGCCGCCGGGCCTCCGGCCGGCGAACTAGCGTGCCGTCATCCCAAGGAGCAACCCTCCGGGCATCCACCACTACAGCGGTGCCACCGGGTCCCACACGGTCCCTCCGGACAGCACGTGGGCCCCACCGTCACGTGTTCGGGTGTTGCCGAATCAACGCGAGAAGCCGCCCGTCAACCCGAATTCGGTCCTCCCGGACCCCATTGTGTAGCGCTTTACCTCCCTGCGTGGAGTGGGCAGCGAGTTGCATTTCTGTAATATCCTTGTATAATTGTTCCGGGAGTACGACTTCGGCCGGGTCCGTCTTCCCCACGCCGAGCGCGTGGAGGTATCGTCTTCGCTCCTACACTTGGCCTTTCGCTTATTTCATATATGCTTGCTTATGCCACTGCTAGAGAGCATGATAGGGTAATTAGCTCACTTTCTATTTATATCACCGCTGCTGCGAGAGAGAGCGTTACCATCCCCTGACCTGATCCGGGCACAAGTGAGAGCCGACCACCCTAGCACACAGCCGGTTTCTCAACCGCGCACATCCGACGCTTCCCTCGTTAAGGGGCAGTCACGAGCTTGTCGTGTCCGTGGTCCCGTCCCGCATCAATTTGGTATCAGAGCCAGGTTGAGTCTAGGGTGTCAAAAAAAAGTGTCATTCATTAGTCATTTTACGTCTAAGTCGTGTTTAGGGTCATCATTATTTTAAAACAAAAAAAAATATCTTTTGCATCGCATCCCAATAACCCGGTATATCAAAAGGTGTTGCCCAAACGTTAGGCTACGTCTATCGGGAAGGCCCCACACTTGCGTGAGTGGTCTTCGGATCGGTTATCTCTACCACGTACCGAGTCTTGGTCGTCATGTTTAGGGTTGTAGTCCATTGTCTAGGTGGTTCATCTACTAGTGTCGACATGCCCACCCACTAGTCCCTAATCCCCATGGATTCCCAAACACCCGGATGGTGGAGATACTATCTCAAATGGAAGGACCACCCGAACCACCCCATGAGGCCCGAGACCCGGGACTTCTACGGGTCTGATGACCCGAGTGTCTATCTAGAATGGGAAGCCATCATGGACGATTACTTCGAGGTGTACATTATGTACGGGCCCATGCAAGTCGATGTTGCCAAAAGGCGACTTTTTGGTGAAGCCGCCACAACTTGGAGGAACATCAAATATTGGAGGGAGGATAGGGATCTAAGGCCCATCGAGTCATGGTGGGAAATGAAGAGAGCGCTTAGGAGGGCCTACGTTCCCCGCCCACCTACCTCCAACCACGGAGGTCATACCACTCACCAACCCCACCAACTCACCCACAATCAAGTGGGCCACACCTTTACCCAATCCCACCCCTTCACCGCCATCCAAGCCCACCAAGGCGACCCCAATCTAGTGGCCCGTCCAGTCACCTCCAACCAGCCTCCCCTTAGCACCCCCATCCCAACCCACTCAAGTACCTCCAACCGAGTGGAAGCCCCGCTTATAGCCGAGCCTAGGACCACACCTAGGTCGAGGGACTAGGAGCGAGTCCACCCCAAGGTCCCTACTCCAACCCGCTCCTTTGAGGAATGCAAGAAAATGATTTCGGATTTGTTGGAAAGGATAAGTGCTTCTTCACCTCTCGTAGGTGCTCCATCACCACCCGCTCCTTCCGAGCTCTATTCGGAACCTTCTTCTTTGGAGCTACCAAAGCCCGAGCCACCCGTGTTTCTTACGGGAACACTTTACATAGCCGAGCCACTTCTTAGTTGGCTCAAGGATGGCTTGGTCCCACATCCCTTTCCATCCATGGACCCCATCCTACCTATAGTGCCGGTCAACTCATTCCATACCACATTTCGATCTCGTCACCATGTTGATACGTTGGATGATCTTGTCATGGGATTAGATTCACAATGGGAGTTGACGCATCTTTTGGCCCGAGGCTTTGACCAACCCGCTAGTCTTAGCTTCACCCATCCGGCCTTCGGGTCCATTACCTCCGAGTGCACCGTGGGTTGTGTCACCACGGAGGTCCTCTTACTCCTCCCCTTACCGGCCGAGCCCGAATTCATACCCTTTTGTCCGAGAGAGGAATCATACTTCTTGCTTACGGTCCCCGTCCCACCCATCACAATGCAAGAAGGTGACTATCCACACCTTCAAAACTTCTACACGTGGGACCGTGACTTGGGGGAGCCCACCACAAGGGGTCATACCTTCTTCGATCCCTTTGACCCATTCCTTAGTGGACCCCATGACCCACCTTATATAGTTCATTTCTTCAAGGGAGTCCACTATCACACTCCTACCCCACGGGCCGGGTCATTTACACCCACCAAGCCCGTCCACGATACAACAACATTCGGCCCTCCTAGCCCTCTCAAGTCCCCCAAATCCAAAGGGCCGTCCATGCATGACTGGGTCATACTTGGATGTTTAGGTGTTCCCCATACCACCCATCTCTGGTTACATAACATGCATGCATGGCACCCATTCGAGTGTCCTGGTCCGCCGTCACCTATGTACGGGTCGGACTAACAATAGGTGTGTCTAGAGTCATGTATGAGTCGGTTTCTTATTTGTGTGGTTTGCATATGTGTGTTAGTGCATGGTGAGTCTGCATATGTCGTGTGCAAGCTCGTCGATGTCAGTCCCTTATGAGTGTGAAAGCGAGTAGACTCACTCGATGAGTATGGGATCGGTTCTACATCTATACCCGGATCAGTCACCTACAGGGACTCAGCGGTGATTCCTAGTGAGTCTTCGAGCTGCTTCCTTCCCTTTTGAGAGTGCCCCACCCGGAGTGTCCACCTCTAGCCCGTAGCAGCTTGTGCATATCGAGTATATATGGATTGAGCAGGTGACGGTCACTTGGAGTGGAGCATACCCGCGCTACTCGGCACGGTGACGGATCCGCCGGAGTACTCGAGCATCCATACCCCTACTCGACGGGGTCGAGTTCCTCCCACCCGGGGAGAGTTGATGGGAATCAACGCCGAGCATTAACTTTTATTTTTACATTTGAGTCCTTTTATTTACTTTTATATCCTTGGGAAAGCATATGTACAATTGTAAGGCTTTGTAAGCCAATGTGTCATTCCCTAGGATTGTGTGGGTTTTTGTGCAAATGTGTAGTAGGTCCAGTTAGGGGGCCCCCTCCCCTTCCCCATTGGTCCACCTCATCCATGTGGGGCTGGTCAACCATCCTAGGTGGCCATCTAGAAGGTTTGAATGCTAATTGACCACATGGGAGACAAAGGGGTTAAAATTTCAAAGGTTGGCCACCTACCTTACCTACCTAGTCAAAGGAGTGCTCCATTCATATGTAATTTATTTTTTTTGAGTTTTGACCATATGGGGGAAGAAAATGACTTATTTCCCACAAAATTCCCAGCCCCCCACCCCTTGCCATTTTCTATATAAGCCTATGTATAGTGTCATTAGAGATTAATGAAGAAATGAAGAAAAAATTTGTAAAATTGACTTGAGCCATTGAAGGGTGTGCCCTTGTTCCTCTCTCTCCCTCTGGTGTTCTTCTACTCAAACCTCAAGTTCTAGAGTGTATCAATCTTCTATCTCCCCCTCTCAACCTCTGATCTTCATTGGTGCCGCCGCCGCTGCCGTTCGTGCCGCCTTCGAGCCGCCACGGGATCGTCTTCAGTTTTCTGTCCTGCTAGATAGAGGTGCAGTTAGTGAATTCCTGAAGCCAGCCACGAGCTCAGATCGATTTGAAATTTGGAGGGTTGGTTCCTATCTTCTAGCCCCTTCTCCACAAAAAAATTGAGGTTCAAAATCCACCATTTCATATCTTTACCATTTCTTTCAACTCTCAATCTCAGATCTGTTCTGCCACAATCTACAGTGACAGTGGCCCGGAGTTTCATGTCTTAGGTCCACTTTTTGATTTATTTTAGTTCGCCCAATTTTAATGGAGATTAAACCCATCCACCCCTTCATCCACAAGTTTTTCTAAATTTTTGGTTCGTCCATTTCATATTTTCTAAAAATCGTTCTCAGTCCCAGCTACAGTTCTGTCCCCCTGATCCCAGATCCGACCTTTGTCCAGTAAACAAATCACAGAAAATTATAGACACATCCAAACGTGTCCAAACTAATTTTTCTGTCTTCCCAACTCAATTTTCCACAACTTTTATGAAGTACCCAACCCCAGATTCGAACGTCTACCTCGCGGTCAAAGGTAACCCACAGTCAAGTTCTCTGCAGGTCTGAGTCTTCAGTTACTGTAAAACAGGAGATTGAAAATTCCATAAGTCAAGATCCGAGCAGATCCAGGCCAGATCTTTGGGCCTAGGTTGAATAACTTCAAGCTAGCTTTCCAACGGCACTAGTCTCGTGTCGATCCGACATCGGGGCTGATCGCAGCGCCCATTCTCGCCAGAGCGCGCGCCGAAATACAGAACCGGCAGATTTCCGATCGGGTTTTCCAACCGGTGCCGAACGGAGCCGCCGGGCCTCCGGCCGGGGAACCAGCGTGCCGCCATCCCAAGGAGCAACCCTCCGGGCATCCACCACTACAGCGGTGCCACCGGGTCCCACACGGTCCCTCCGGACAACACGTGGGCCCCACCGTCACGTGTTCGGGTGTTGCCGAATCAACGCGAGAAGCCGCCCGTCAACCCGAATTCGGTCCTCCCGGACCCCATTGTGTAGCCCTTTACCTCCCTGCGTGGAGTGGGCAGTGAGTTGCATTTCTGTAATATCCGTGTATAATTGTTCCGGGAGTACGACTTCGTCCGGGTCCGTCTTCCCCACGCCGAGCGCGTGGAGGTATCGTCTTCGCTCCTACACTTGGCCTTTCGCTTATTTCATATATGCTTGCTTATGCCACTGCTAGAGAGCATGATAGGATAATTAGCTCGCTTTCTATTTATATCACCGCTGCTGCGAGAGAGAGCGTTACCATCCCGTGACCCGATCTGGGCACAAGTGAGAGCCGACCACCCTAGCACACAGCCGGTTTCTCAACCGCGCACATCCGACGCTTCCCTCGTTAAGGGGCAGTCACGAGCTTGTCGTGTCCGTGGTCCCGTCCCGCATCAGATTCCAGACGCGCGAGAGGAGTTTATGGGCGGCGGCTTCCGGTCCGGCTTTACTCGAAGCCCCTCCTTCGGCCGGAGTAGCGGTACCTGCACCCCTGCCGGTTGAACTAGTGGCAGAGGCGGGCCGGGCAGGGGAAGAGGAGGCAGGAGAGCAGCGGATGATGGCGGCGCCAAATGCTTCGGTGATGATCTTATCCATTCCCCCAGCGGTGGTTGGCCGGAGGTCTTTTGTCGAGCCAGGCAGGCCAGGCGACTTGACTCTTGCTCTTCCATCCTCTTCAGCCACAGTGGACGCCGATTTGTGGGCGGAGGTGGACAGCGCCGTGGAACTCACTCCCCTAGTCGTGCCTTCGGTCAGTCACACCTCGTCGGAGGCGCCAGTCCGTCAAATGCTGGTAACGCTGTGGACGATGCTCTTTGCCGACCTTTCCTTATCATACCAGAAGGTACACACCATAGTGACGCAACTGATCGGGGCGTTACAAGTGTTGGGCTGTCCACTGGGGGAATGGTCGCGACGAGTCTTACTATTACTGAAGTATGTTAAGCGTCGCGAGTTCCTCGAGACCCAGGCTCCTTACGAATGTGCCGCCCTTGATGCCCAGGCCGGCGAGTACTTACAGACTTTGGAGGCCCGGCGTCACGATGAGGAGCGCCATGAGAAGGCTCTCGGGGAAGGCCAGAGCAATGTTCGCTCCCTTAAGAGCCGAATTGCGAAACTGGAGAGCTACCTCGCCGCAGCTAGGTCTGACCTTGCCGAAGCCGAAAGAGCGGTCGAGGCGGAAGGCGAGGCTCTCGCTGTTGCCCAGGTCGAGGCGGCGTCCGTGGAGGCGGAGCTTGCTCGACTCGAAGAACGGAGGGGCCGGTTACGTGACATGACGAATTTTCCTTGCGTCGGAATCCTCCCCCTCGAGGACATCTTCAGGGGCACCGACTGAGCGTTGCACCTCTTAATTCCTTTCTCTTTTCTTTTGAATGTAACACAGGGGTATGCCCCGAAGCTCATGTAGGTCGATTTTCTTTTATCTGAATTGAACAACAGATTTATGGTTTCACATTCTCTTCTAGCACGCATTCCCCTAGGGGGCCTCTTTTCTCCTTCCTCCTCTTTCGCGTATATTGTCCTTTCTCTCTCTCTCTTTTTTGTGCCGGGACGCATCAGGAGGGCATGAGTCTTTGCGATGGTTCGCTCCAGGAGGACCAGGCAGGAACCCATGTCAGGGCACTGGAGAGTGCTCACCTTCCCAGGGGGAGGACGAGGGGACCACCCCATCATACCGAACGGGCGACTCACTGGCCTCGCCACAACGTTCGAAACACGTACTGGCCTCAGGCGGGGGGGTCTCGATCAGAGACCGGGTTTCTCGTCGTCCAGAGGGGACGGAGAGAAGAGTTTGTCTAGTCAATGACCTGGACGGGAGGTTCAAGCCAAAGGGGTACTCAACGCCCGGGGAGGACGGAGAGAAGAGTTTGTCTAGTCAATGACCTGGACGGGAGGTTCAAGCCAAAGGGGTACTCACCGCCCGGGGAGGACGGAGAGAAGAATTTGTTTAGTCAATGACCCGGACGGGAGGTCGGAGCCAAAGGGGCACTCACCGCCCCGGGGGGACGGAGAGAAGAGTTTGTCTAGTCAATGACCCGGACGGGGGAGGTCCGAGCCAAAGGGGTACTCACCGCCCGGGGAGGACGGAGAGAAGAGTTTGTTTAGTCAATGACCCAGACGGGAGGTCCGAGCCAAAGGAGTACCCACCGCCCGAGGGGGACGGAGAGAAGAGTTTGTCTAGTCAATGACCCGGACAGGAGGTCCGAGCCAAAGGGGTACTCACCGCCCCGGGGGGGGACGGAGAGAAGAGTTTGTTTAGAAATTTCTTTTAGTACTTCCGTTGCTACGGGGCGACGGCTAGAAATGGGGGGAGTTCCCCCTTTCTCGGCTTCCACTCTTCCCTTGCTCTTGTATCTTTTTTTTCTCACTTCTTTTTTTTCTTTCTCTTTCTTTTCTTTCTTTCTCTCTTCTCTTCTTTTTCCTTTTCTCTTCTTTTTCTTTCTCTCTTCTTTTTTTTTTCTTTTTCTCTCTTTTCCTCTTTTCCTCTTCTTTTTTCTTTCTTTTCTTCATTTCTCTCTTCTCTTCTTCTCTCTTTTTTTCTCTCTTTTTTTTCTACTTTTTTCTCTTCTCCTTTTTTCTCTCTCTTTTTTTTACCTTCCTCTTCCTTTTTTTTCTCTTTTCTTTTTTTTTCTCTTCTCCCTTTTTGAAAACATGGATAGTGGTCAAGTTGTTTGGACATTAATCACGCAAATCCGCCCAAAATAGGGTGGAGGGTTATATTATTGATTGAACGGGGGCGCCGGAGCGTGGTACAATCTCAAGTGCCTTCCATTAAGTGGCGTGAACTGAACCTCCCCGCGATGGTTGACAATTACATAGGCCCCACCTTCGTAGACTTTTTGGACTACGTAGGGTCCGAGCCAGTTCTCATTCAGCTTACCCTTGGGGTTGGCAGCCATTAGATTTCTTCTCTTGACCATGACATGATGCGGGACGAGACACAGACACGACAAGCTCGCGATCGTCCCTTAACGAGGGAAGCGTCGGACGTGCGCGGTTGAGAAACCGGCAAGAGCTAGGGTGGTCGGCTCTCTCTTTCGTGCCTGGATCGGGTCACGGGACGGTAATGCTCACTCTCGCAGCAGCGGTGATACAAATAGAAAGTGAGCTAGTTACCCTATCATGCTCTCTAGCAGCGGCATAAACAAGTATATATGAAAATAAGCAAATGCCGAGTGTAGGGAGCGAGAACGATACCTCCACGCGCTCGGCGTGGGGACGACGGACCCGGCCGAAACTCGTACTCCCGGGGAACTTAACACACAATAATTACAGCAATGGGAATATGCCCACTCCACGCAGGGAGGTAAAGGGTGACACAAATGGGCCCGGGAGGACCGAATTCGGGATGACGGGCAGCTTCGTGTGTTGATTCGGCTACACGCGTAATCACGACCGTGGGGCCCACGCGCTGTCCGGAGGGGCCGTGTGGGACCCGGTGTCACCGCTGTGGTGGGGACATTGGTAGAAGCGATCCCCGGGCTGGCGGCACGCTGGAACGGCGATCGGAGGCCGGGCGGCTCCGTTCGGTACCCGTCGGAATTGCTGCCCACGGGCTGGTTGCTGCTGTTTTGCAGCGAGCGCTCGGACGAAAATGGCCGCTGTGATCAGCCCCGTTGCCGGAATGCGACGAAACCAGTGCCGTTGGAAAGAGGACTCAAAATCCTCAAACGTAGGGCCAGTGGATTCCTCTGAACCTATGCGGACCAGGGCCTTAGATATTTTTCAATCTTCTGCTCCACTGCTCCAGAAATCTTAGATCAGCATATCAGATCCCTGTAAAAGGCCGTTGACCGCCTACTTACAGTGGGATTCGGACTTTGAGCTCTTCTTCAAAGTTGTAGATAATCAAACCACGGAACTGGGACAATTTTGGGAATTGGAGTTGGAGGTGGGGGTGATTTGATATGATTTTTGGAGTGACTGGTGGTCGGATCTGGGAACAGGTGGACAGAACTGTAGATGGGACTGAGGATGATTTTTAGAAAATATGAGATGGACGAACCAAAAATTAAGAAAAATGTGGATGAAGGGGTGGATGGAAGAAAACGCCAGTAAAATTTGTGGGATGAACAAAAATCAAAAAATGGGCCTAAGACTTAAAACTTAGGGCGGGTGAAAATGGAAACAGACAGCAGACAGAACAGAAGTGGAAGAGTGGACAAAAATCTAAAAATACTAAACGGGATCTGAATGACAAATCAAAATTTAGGGGATGTTCTTGACACCTCTGGAACACCCAGTAAAATTCCCAGCTCGATCTGAGCTCATGGCTGAGGTGGGAATTTCGTGGAAGTTCCTGTGGTACTGCGCGGACAGAACTACAGCGGCGGCTCGATGGCGGCACGAACGGCGGCGGCACCGATGATCACCGGAGGGTGGGGAAAGGAGATACCACTCTAGAATGGAGGCTTGGGAAGGGGAGAACCAGAGGAGAGAGGGCTGGGGGCGCAGCTAGCTCTTGCTCATTCAATAAAATTCTGATTTTCATTGATTTTCACATAAAAATACAATCTTTTATATGATTCCAACCAAATCAATTGTCCACCCTTAGATCTAGGGATGGGGATTGAAGGGCTGGGATTGCATGCCACAAACACAAAAAAAAAACATTAAAAAATGAAGGGGGGGGGGGCGGCCTATTGACTATGGGTAGGTTTTGAATGGAAGGTTGAATGGGGGTAGGTGGGATGGGTGTAGAATGTTGACATTCTTAACCCTTTGTCTACCCATGTGGCATATGACTAGTCCACTCATCTAGAAGGCCACCTAGGCTGGTTGACCAGCCCCACATGGTCTAGGTGGACCAATGGGAAAGGGCTGAGGGCCCCCTTGCTGGTCCCATGGGCAAATTACATAGAAACCCACATAATCTACGGTAGTGACGCATTGGCCGATAAAGCCGTACAATTGTGCGTATACTTTCCCATGGATAAAAAAATAAATAAAAGGACTCAAATGTAAAAATAAAAGTTAATGCTCGGCGTCGATTCCCATCAACTCTCCCCGGGTGGGAGAAACTCGACCCCGTCGAGTAGGGGTAGGGATGCTCGAGTACTCCGACGGATCCGTCACCGTGCCAAGTAGCGCGGGTATGCTCCGCTCCAAGTGATCGTCACCTGCTCATTCCATATATACTCGATATGCGAACTGCTATGGGCTAAAGGTGGTCACTCCGAAGGGGCACTCTCAAATGGGAAGAAAACAGCTCGAAGACTCACTAGGAATCACTGCTGAGTCCCTATAGGTGACTGATCCGGGTATAGATGTGGAACCGATCCCATACTCATCAAGTGAGTCCACTCGCCTCTTACTCATAAGAGAACGACAACGAGCTTACACAAGACGCATGCAGATAAACAAACGACACACAAACCATGCGAACAAACCACACAAAATAAACCACACAAGGAAAACACACCGACTCATATATGACTCTAGACACACCTATTGTTAGTCCGACCCGTACATAGGTGACGGCGGACCAGGACACCCGAATGTGTGCCATGCATGCATGTTATGTAACCGGAGATGGGTGGTATGGGGAACACCTAAACATCCAAGTATGACCCAGTCATGCATGGACGACCCTTTAGATTTAGGAGACTTGAGTGGGCTAGGAAAGCCGGGTGTGGAAGAGCCAGGTGTAGGTGTATTGTGGACGAGCTTGGTGGGTATGGAGGACCCAACCCGTAGGAAAGGGGTATGAAGGTGGACTTCCCCGAAGAAGTGAAGGTAATATGAAGGGTCTAGGGATCCACTAGGGAAGGGGTCAAAGGGATCAAAGAAGGTATGACCCCTTATGGTGGGTTCCAACATGACATGGTCCCAATCGTGAAATTCTTGAAGGTGCGGGTGGTCACCTTCCTCCGTCATGGTAGATGGGACCGTGTATAGGAAATATGACTCCTCCCTCGGAAGCAAAGTCATGAAGTCGGGCTCATCCGGTAGCGGGAGAAGTAGAAGAACCTCCGTGGTGACACAACCCACTGTGCACTCGGAGGTAATGGACCCGAAGGCCGGATGGGTGAAGCTACGACTCGTGGGTTGGTCGAAACCTCGGGCCAACATATGTGTCAACTGCCATTGCCAACCTAAACCAAGGATAAGGTCACCCAATGTGTCAACATGGTGACGAGATCGGAACGTAGTATGGTAGGAGTTGGCGGGCACTAAAGGTAGGGTAGGGTCCATAGACGGGTAAGGGAGTGGGACAAAGCCATCCTTGAGCCAATAAGAAGCGGCTCGGCTATGTATAATGTACCCGTTAGAAATACGGGTGGCTCGGGATGAGGTGGCTCCAAGCGCGAATCCGAAGGTGGAGTGGGCCGCTGGGGCTGGGTGGCTGGACATACGGGGTCCCTAAGGGTGATCTTACCGGGTAGGTAAGGTGGGCATAAGGTGCAAGTCCTCTTATCCCAGTCAAGATTGGCCCTTCTCTCTCCTAACCACTTTTGCCCTAAAATGATGCATGAACCAGCAAGTGTGCCGATCCTGCACCATGCGCCATCGGTGTAGAGAACAGAGCCGATCCTCTTATAGAACTCAACACAAGCAAAATCACCATCACGGACAATCTCGCCTGTCTTGGAGAGAGACTCCACGATGTCAAGAGAAACCCAATTATCCGACTCCCTATCGGTGAAATGGAGTTCCGTTGTGGACCCGTTGGGTAGAGCGGCTTTCATAATGAGAGGGGCAAAACCAAAGGCTCGGTCCATGAGGACATTCATTTTGGCCACAAAAGTTGACCACTCGGACGTATGGTCTTGGGGATCGGCCATGGGTAGCGGACATGGACATGCATACACACGGTGACAAGACACTAGACCGACTATGCAAGTTTGGAATGCATGCACACTAAGGACCCTAGACGTAAACCAAGACTCGGTACGTGGCGGAGATAAGCGATCCGAAGACCACTCGCGCAAGTGTGTGGCCTTCCCGATAGGCGTAGCCTAGCGTTCGGACAACACCTTTTGATATACCGAGTAAAGGGATGCGATGCAAAAAGACACTTTTTTTTGTTTTGAAACAATGATGACCCTAAACACGACTTTGACAATGACTAATGACTCGATGTAAATGACACACTTTTTTTTTTACACCCTAGACTCAAACTCGCTCTGATACCAAATTGATGCGGGACGAGACACAGACACGACAAGCTCGCGATCGTCCCTTAACGAGGGAAGCGTCGGACGTGCGCGGTTGAGAAACCGGCAAGAGCTAGGGTGGTCGGCTCTCTCTTTCGTGCCCGGATCGGGTCACGGGACGGTAATGCTCACTCTCGCAGCAGCGATGATACAAATAGAAAGCGAGCTAGTTACCCTATCATGCTCTCTAGCAGCGGCATAAACAAGTATATATGAAAATAAGCAAATGCCGAGTGTAGGGAGCGAGAACGATACCTCCACGCGCTCGGCGTGGGGACGACGGACCCGGCCGAAACTCGTACTCCCGGGGAACTTAACACACAATAATTACAGCAATGGGAATATGCCCACTCCACGTAGGGAGGTAAAGGGCGACACAAATGGGCCCGGGAGGACCGAATTCGGGATGACGGGCAGCTTCGTGTGTTGATTCGGCTACACGCGTAATCACGACCGTGGGGCCCACGCGCTGTCCAGAGGGGCCGTGTGGGACCCGGTGTCACCGCTATGGTGGGGACACTGGTAGAAGCGATCCCCGGGCTGGCGGCACGCTGGAACGGCGATCGGAGGCCGGGCGGCTCCGTTCGGTACCCGTCGGAATTGCTGCCCACGGGCTGGTTGCTGCTGTTTTGCAGCGCGCGCTCGGACGAAAATGGCCGCTGTGATCAGCCCCGTCGCCGGAATGCGACGAAACCAGTGCCGTTGGAAAGAGGACTCAAAATCCTCAAATGTAGGGCCAGTGGATTCCTCTGAACCTATGCGGACCAGGGCCTTAGATATTTTTCAATCTTCTGCTCCACTGCTCCAGAAATCTCAGATCAGCATATCAGATCCCTGTAAAAGGCCATTGACCGCCTACTTACAGTGGGATTCGGACTTTGAGCTCTTCTTCAAAGTTGTAGATAATCAAACCACGGAACTGGGACAATTTTGGGAATTGGAGTTGGAGTGGGAGTGATTTGATATGATTTTTGGAGTGACTGGTGGTCGGATCTGGGAACAGGTGGATAGAACTGTAGATGGGACTGAGGATGATTTTTAGAAAATATGAGATGGACGAACCAAAAATTAAGAAAAATTATGGATGAAGGGGTGGATGGAAGAAAACGCCAGTAAAATTTGTGGAATGAAAAAAAATCAAAAAATGGGCCTAAGACCTAAAACTTAGGGCGGGTGAAAATGGAAACAGACAGCAGACAGAATAGAAGTGGAAGAGTGGACGAAAATCTAAAAATACTAAACGGGATCTGAATGACAAACCAAAATTTAGGGGATGTTCTTGACACCTCTGGAACACCCAGTAAAATTTCCAGCTCGATCTGAGCTCATGGCTGAGGTGGGAATTTCGTGGAAGTTGCTGTGGTACTGCGCGGACAGAACTGCAGCGGCGGCTCGATGGCGGCACGAACGGCGGCGGCGGCGGCACCGATGATCACCGGAGGGTGGGGAAAGGAGATACCACTCTAGAATGGAGGCTTGGGAAGGGGAGAACCAGAGGAGAGAGGGCTGGGGGCGCAGCTAGCTCTTGCTCATTCAACAAAATTCTGATTTTCATTGATTTTCACATAAAAATACAATCTTTTATATGATTCCAACCAAATCAATTGTCCACCCTTAGATCTAGGGATGGGGATTGAAGGGCTGGGATTGCATGCCACAAACACAAAAAAAAACATTAAAAAATGAAGGCGGGGGGGGGGCGGCCTATTGACTATGGGTAGGTTTTGAATGGAAGGTTGAATGGGGGTAGGTGGGATGGGTGTAGAATGTTGACATTCTTAACCCTTTGTCTACCCATGTGGCATATGACTAGTCCACTCATCTAGAAGGCCACCTAGGCTGGTTGACCAGCCCCACATGGTCTAGGTGGACCAATGGGAAAGGGCTGAGGGCCCCCTTGCTGGTCCCATGGGCAAATTACATAGAAACCCACATAATCTACGGGAGTGACGCATTGGCCGATAAAGCCGTACAATTGTGCGTATACTTTCCCATGGATAAAAAAATAAATAAAAGGACTCAAATGTAAAAATAAAGTTAATGCTTGGCGTCGATTCCCATCATGACAAGGTCACCCTTCTTGAATTCACGTTCCTTGACAAGCTTGTCAAAGGCGCGTGCAATCCGGGCCTGGTAGACCTGAATGTTCTGTTGGGCCCGAAGCCGTTTTCCTTCCAGGCTGGAGAGTTCTTCGAGTCTTCGCTCGGTGTTGGTCTGCCCTTCAAGGACAAGCCCATGCTGAATGGCGACTCGAAGGGAAGGTATTTCCAGTTCAACAGGGACGATTGCCTCCGGGCCGTATACAAGAGAAAAGGGCGAGCAGCCTGTTGGAGTTTTGTACACGGTTCGGTACGCCCATAGCGCCTCGTACATCCTTTCTTCCCAGTCCTTCTTGTTAGAGCCGACAGTCTTGGCCAGGAGGGTGCAGAGTGTCTTATTAAAAGCTCGGCTAGCCCATTAGCCTGTGGGTTGTAAGGAGTCGATGTCCTCCAATCAATTTTATATTTTTCTGCCAGCCGGTAGACCTTCTGGTTGCGGAAGTGGCTGCCGTTGTCTGACACAACTCGGTCAGGCGCGCCAAACCGGAATATGATATTACGGCGGACAAACCTAACCACGATCTCTCCGGTGACCTCTCGTAAGGCGACAGCCTCTGCACAGCGGGAGAAGTAGTCGGTTGCCGCCAAAATGTACTTGCAGCCAGTGGAAGATGCAGATAAGGGACCCACGACGTCCGTTCCCCACTGGGCGAACGGCCAACTAGGCGCGGTTGGGTGTAACTGCACGGGGGGCCTTCTGGGTATGGTGGCATGCTCCTGACATTTCTGACACGACTTAGCCTATTTGCAGCAGTCGTCAAACATTGCAGGCCAATAATAGCCGAGCTTCTTTATTTCAATCTTCATTTTTGGCCCCGCCTGGTGTGCGCCAACTATCCCGGCATGGACCTCCTTCATGACCCTCCAGGCTTCTTCAATGGATAAGCATCGGAGGAGTAATTTTTGCTTGGCGTCGGCCACCATTCGAAATAATATTCCGTCGGAGCTCATAAGAGTCCTTAATTCTGATTAGCCTGATCTTCTCTTCTCTCTGCTTGGGCAGCTGCTGGTACTTGAACCACTGCATCAGGGGGTCTCTCCAGTCAGGTAGGTCGACGGCTTCTACTGTGGTGACTTCTAGCTCTTCTTCTTCTGGTTCTTCTTCTATCATACTGGGCATCTGGCGCTGATTTATTACTTGGATACTGAGAGATCCATCTGGAGGCACTGCCAGTGAGTTTGCCAGTTTTGCCAGGGCGTCGGCTTGTGCGTTCTCCCCTCTGGCGACATGGCCTATCTCAAGGAGGTAGAACCGCTCCATAAGTCTCTTCGCCTTAGTGTGATAAGGGAGAAGCTCAGGTTTTCGGACATCAAACTATCCCTGGACCTACTTGACGACCAACAGCGAGTCGCCGAATACTTGGAGCATTTTGATCTCCATTTGGAGGGCCACCTGAAGGCCGATGATCAGAGCTTCATACTCTGCTTCATTATTTGTGCATGGCTTTCTAATGCAGCAGGAAGTGTGCATCACTTCTCCGTCTAGCGATTTGAGGACGATGTCGGCTCCGGCCCGTACCTTGGCGCGTTCGGACAGGGTCGCTTCTGTTCTCGAAGCCCCGTCAAAGTATAGCTGCCAGATAGCTTGTTGGACATGATCCACCTCCAGTGTCTCATCCTCGGGTAGCTCTGTGGCCAACGGGGAGTCCTCGGGCACAGGGTGTGCTGCGAAGAAATCCGCAACGGCTTGTCCCTTAACGGCCTTTTGCAGCACGTAGGTGATGTCAAACTCCATGAGCAGCATGGCCCATTTGCCAAGGCGCCCCTTCGGGACAGGATGGGAGAGAATGTGCTTGATGGGGTCAGACATGGATATTAAGCTCACTTCATGGGACAGCATGTAGTGCCTCATCTTCTTGACTGCGAAGACCAAAGCAAGGCAGACTTTCTCTATCGGAGTGTACTTGGCCTCCGCTCCCACACATCTCCGGCTGAGGTAGTAGAGCGCCTGCTCCTTTCTCTCATCATTATTCTGGGTGAGCATTGTCCCCAGTGAATATTCGGTAGCCGCTATGTAGAGAATAAGCGGTCTGCCTTTGACAGGTGCCCCCAGGACTGGCGGGGTCTTCAGGTACTCTTTTAGCTGGTCGAACGCGTGCTGGCATTCGTGACCCCAGCTGAAGGGTGCATTCTTCATCATCAGTCTGTGAAAGGGTTGGCAACGCCCCGACAGGTTGGAGATGAACCTACGGATGTAGGCTAGACGGCCCTGTAGGGACCTCAGCTCTCCTAGACTCTTCGGAGGGGGCAACTCCTGAATGGCTTTTATCTTGAAGGGGTCAATCTCGATCCCTCTGTGCCGGACAATAAAGCCGAGGAACTTACCACTGGACACGCCAAAGGCGCACTTCATTGGGTTCATCTTCAGCCCATACAGCCGGAGCCTTTGGAAGACGACCCTGAGGTCGCTCAGATGTTCAGCTCTCTTCTTAGTCTTGACAACTAGATCATCAATGTAGCATTCGACCTTACTATACAGCAGCTCGTCGAAGATCTTGGTCATCGCCCGCTGATATGTAGCACCGACATTCTTGAGGCCGAAGGGCATCCTCTTGTAGTGGAATATCCCCTTGGGCGACCTGAAAGCCGTGTGAATCCGGTCGTGGTCGGCTATCCAAATTTGGTTATACCCAGACGATCCATCCATAAAGGACAAGGCCTCGTGGCCAGTGGTTGCATCAATCATCACTTCGGTGATAGGCACCAGGAAGTCATCTTTTGGGCAGGCTTTATTCAGGTCGCGGAAATCCACGGAAATCCTGATCTGTCCATTCTTCTTCTTCACCGATACGATGTTGGCCAACCAAGTGGTGTATTGGTTTTCCGCCACGAAGCCGACATCTATGAGCTTGTCGACCTCCTTGCAGATCTGGCAGATCAATTCCGGCCTCATACGCCGGGAAGACTGCTTCACTGGTTCCACCGTGGGTTCAATGGCCAAGATGTGCTGAGTCACCTCGGGGCTGAGCCCAGGCATTTCTTTATAGTTCCAGGCAAAGTAATCCCGAAATTCTTGCAGCAACTTTGTGTATTGCTCTCTCTCCTGTAGGGGCATGAGAGCACTCAGAAAGGTCGGCCTGGGGTCACCTTCGGTGCCAAGGTTGATCTCAATCAATTCGTCGACTGTGGCCTTGCCGCCATTTTCAATTTCCGGCGGGGCCGGCGACAAATAGACGAAGTCTTGATCTTCATTGTCTTCGGGCTCGAGGACGCCATCCCCCTCTTCTTGTTCCTCATGAAGGGGCGCGGAGGCTGCATTTGTCGCGCATTCCTCCTGGACTATAGCCGTCGGGTCCGCGGGGTCCGCTGGTGCAGAAAGGCACAAGGCCACCTCGGGGTCTTCTGTATAATCATCATAGACAGCTCCGGTGGGGGCCGGGGCAGCCGCATCTTCAGGCGCCTGGTACTGGATGGATAGTGCATAGGCTCCTCTTCTGGGGCTGTCCGCCACGTGGGGGCGTGGTGGGGCTACCACATAGTCTCCCATTCTGAGCTCGTCCCTGTCAATGAGGTCTTGAGAAATATCTTTGAAGACATAGCAGTCTTCGATGGCGTGGCCCAGTATCTGGTGGTAGGGACAAAACAGTGGGTCCCCACTTCTTCGGGTGTCCTGCGGCCTCTTGGACCGTGGGAGGGAGACATTGCCGTAATGGCAGGCCCAGTCAAAAATACCCCGAGTCTTCTCTCTTGGGAAAGAGTAGGGCTTCTGCAGCTTCTCTTGGAGTGTCAGGCCTCGCCTGGTTGGCCGCCCGGTTAATGGGCTTTCCGTGTCTCTTGTCTCCCTTCTTGACCAGACGGGGACATCGGGACTGGTGTCTCGGGGTCGAGACATGTTGCCACCCCACAGGCGGAGAGAACTTTGGATCAGGTCAGTCACTAGCGAGGTCAACTCAGCCAGCCGTGCCTTTAACACCCCGATTTCCCATTGCTGCCTATGGTACAAGGCGTACATGATGGGGTCGTATCGGGGGGAATTCGGAGCATGCCCCATGCTACTGCTTCTTGCTTCGCCAGCAGGCCGGAGTGAGGGCGCCTCAGTGGTGTGCCCCTTCGAGGTTAGTCCCTCGGAGAAAGAGGAGGTCTTCCCCATGCAGCGGCGACAGAGAGGGTTCCAAAGGAACACTTCTTCATCTTGCGCCTCCTCAGTCGGGGGCCTGAAATGTACATCTTGGTGGGCTTCCCGCAAATCTGCAGCTTCCGCGGGGTCGTCGCCGGACAAGGCCGAAACCGATATCACATCAGTTTCGTAATAATCTTCCAGTGAAAAGCCCAGACCGGGGTGCTTGGTGATTTGCAGCAACCGCCGATCCAGGTTTGGTGGGTTCCACATTCTTTCAAACATTTCCTTCCGGTTGGAGGGTTGATAGGGGGGAATCTTTTACTTTCTGACCATTCTGGCTGCCTGGTCGGTCATGTGGGGGAGTCCCGCAATGGGGACGTGCGGGTCATGCAACTCGTCAGGAAATCGGCAATCATCGTCTTCCCTGACTGGCTTTTCCCCGGCAACATAAAAGATAGTGGATGGCCCCTCCGGGTTAGGCACTTCAAAAGTTCTCAGCTGCTCGGCCGCTTGACAGTCAATTTCTGTAATGGGCTTGATGATCCATGGCGGGACTCTGACATCCTCCAGCAGGTCTTTGAGGCAAGGCGTCCCCGGTGTAGAGTAGATGGGGAGAGGGGCTGCCTTAAATACCCCCCCCTCTTGTGCAATGAATGGTACATGTGGGGGAGCCACATAACCTGGGGGCGGCGGGGGAAACCAACTGCCCGACTCCACTTTCTTCTTTCCCTTGTCTTGGGCGGCTTGGGGAGCTTGCTTCGCCTTCTCTAGATATAGGTTGGCATCTGACAGATGACACTCAAACACCTCGAACGGGTGGAGATCGGCGAAGATTCTGACTTCCTTCCCCTCACAGGGGTACTTGATGCATTGATGCAGGGTGGAGGGCACCACTCTGTTCTGGTGTAGCCAGGGCCGGCCAAGCAACGCCTTATAGGAGGTGTTGGAGTTGATGACGTGGAACTGGACCTTGGTGGTAAAGTCATCAAAGGTCAAGTTGAACTCTGCAACCCCCATGGGCACCTCGCATTTCTGGTTAAAACTGGTAATCTTGACATTTTTGACCTCAACCAGGTGCACGTCAAAGTAGTGCTTTTGGTACACCCGATAAGGGAGTATATTCACTGCTGCCCCTGGGTCGATCAAGACCCTGTTGATAGGCTGGCCGTTCAGCTGCCCCTTCATGTAGAGGGGTCTATTATGACTACAGGTGGGCAGAAGCATGTCATCTTTTATAAAGGCTACAGCCACTTCAGGTGACATTTCTGCCAAATAGGCTTCAAGGTGTGCTGGCGTCTGGAGTGCGGCAATGATGGCTTGCCGTGTTTCTTCATCTAAAGACAGCATCTCCCACACGGTAAACTGGGTCGGGATCTTCTTGAGGTGTCTGACTATTCGATCGGTAGCCCGCACCTTGAGTAATTTCATCTCTTCGGGCTTGCCGCGCCTGCCCCCACCTTGGAGCTGGGGTGTCAGATCAGGGGATGCCTCCTCTGCGGGTCCCGTCACAGCCTGTGGGGCCGGCGGGGCCTCCTCCTTTTCTTTCATGAATTCGGAGAGGTTTGGGATGCCGTTAAATTCATCTTCCGGCTGAGGGGGAGCCGCCACCGATGGAGCTTGGGAACTGCTTGCTTCTCTGGTCGAAGGAGACCCTTGGGAGTGCGCCCGCCCTGCCGTTCGGGCTAATAGGAATTCGGCGAATGAAGGGGTGCCTTGGCTTCTGGCCCCTCCGAGATAGAGACCCGACGGAGGAGGGATCTCGGTGCCTCGGACCTCAGGGTCGGGAACCTGGCATGGTTGTTTCCCCTGCATGATGTTGAGGTTATCCTGAGGAGGGCGCCCCCACTTCCTTCCCGACCTGGTGGCATGTTGGGAAGTGGAGACTTCAGCTTGATTCACCTCTGGCGGCTCATGGGGTGGCTCTTCTTCTGTTTCCTCCAGGGAAAGGGCAGTGTCGAATAACGCCGAGAGGGTGTTGCAGGCGACGATGACCTTCTTCTTCTTCTTGCCCCTGGGTCTTCTCTTCTTCTTCTTCTTTCCTACTGCGGCGGATGGCTGCTCTTGGGGAAGTTCAGCCCATAGGGGAGGCTCTTTATCTGCTTCAGCTTCTGCCCCTGGAGCCAGTTCGAGTGATTTGAACTCCTCCCATGGGACATACTCCTTCAGCTCCACAGGCTGGATTTCGGGCTGTTCATAATCTTCGAGCCCATCAATAATAGCCTGGAGTCTTTCGACCGCCGGACTGGTCTTCTGACGCATCCGCAGCGGGATAGAGCTCTTTTTGTTATGAGTGGGCCGCCTCATGACCAGCCGAGGGGCCGTGTCGTGGCGAACTGGGCTTGCCGGGGGCGGTGCAGGCAGGGGTGTCACATCCCTCAGATGAACTCCGGGGCTGGGTCGAGGGACGTGTGCTCTTCTATTCTTTCTAGTTGCAGTCTGCCAACCTCCTTGATCTTGAGCCGGGGTCGTGATGAAGGTCTCATAAGTGGCGCGGGCGTAGGCCTCCGCCCACTCCTCAGGCAACTCCTGGTATAGCGAGACCATGTTGACAGTGGAGGTTATGCTGGGCAACTCATGCGGTTGCGGGGGGTCTACTCTATGCTCCCCCATGTCCAGCTTCCCATTCTTGATTAAGGATTCAATAACATCATTGAAGGCATAGCCGTCTTCAATGGTATGCCCGATCACTTGGTGGTACAGGCAGAAGTGCGGGTCGTCTTTTTTCTTTAGGTTGCCGGGCCTTTTCGGCTCTGGCAATGTAATTTTGTTGTAGCTGGTTGCCCATTCGAACAGGAGCTTGGACTTGTCCCGGGCGAAGGAATATAGCTTATTTCTCATCTTCTCCCTTAGTGAGGGGCCCTCCCGCCGTTCTGTGGTTCTGGGCGGAGGAAGGTTGGCTGCCCCCTTGGCTTTCTCTTTCTGTTTTTCAAAAGCCTGGAAATCTAATGTGTGCACCTCAGGGGGAGCTGGCTTCTTCTCAGCATGCCTGGCTCTTTGGCTTGACATGGCCAGGGTGGAGGAGTATCGGGCCAAAAATGCCTCGATCTCTGCTACCACATTGTTCAGGCGGTCAAATGTCTTGACCTCGGTGCCAATCATCCTTTCCAGGATCTCCTTTTTCAAGTTCTGTTTGCAGATCTGCACTGCATCCTCTTGGTGTGGGGGACGCCTGCACCTCATGCTGAGGTTCCTCCATCTCTTGAGATAGTCGAGGGCCGACTCGTCATTCTTCTGTCTTGTGGCATAAAGTTCTGCCACGGTGACCTCCCGTTCTGCAACATAGAATCTTTCTTTGAACTTCTTTTGCATGTCGGGCCAATCGGCGACAGACCCGGGTGGCAGGCCGGAGTACCACTCAAAGGCAAGCCCGGTGAGTGTCGAGCCGAAGAACTTCAGGAGGTAGGCCTCATCAGCAGCCAAGTCCCCCATGACGTTCACATAATAAGCAATGTGCTCTCTGGGGGACCCTTGCCCGTTGAACTTTTCGAACTTGGGTGGCTTGGTGACGCCGACCGGCAACTTCTTCGCAGCATGGTGAGCCGGGTAGGGCACCCGGTAGACGTCAAACGACATCTGATCCCCGTCACCTCTCTCGGCCAGTTTCATGTCTATCATCTGTTCCAGCATCAACCGGCTAACTGTTGCCGGGTCGACCGGACTCGGATAAAAATGAGCGGGCTGCGCGCTCGGGGTGGCCAGCACGGTCGCCTGGGGGTCCATGAGGGACCCTTGGGAAAGCGAGGCCTATGGCGGGGCCGGTGCGGTGCAGTGTGCCTGCTGTAGGGACGCGTCCCCGAGAGGGTTGAGGGCTGCTGGAAGGGCTGCTTCTGAAGATTGCCCCCTTTCCCTGGGCGCTTCGGGTAAAACCTCGGTCTGCCAGGACATCGGGGGCGGTGTGTTCCGTTCATTCAATTGCTTTTTAAGTGACTCAATTTCTTGCTGGAACCGCTGCATCATGAGCAGCATTGCAGGGTCAGCTGTGGGGAGACGGGGCATGCCCCCCGTCTCTTCGGTCGGGGCGTCCTCAGATGATGTGGAGGGTCCGCCGCTCGTGTCGTCGGTGGTGACCACGTTGGCCGTGAGGGCTGCAAGGGGCTCTTTAGGTAAGGTCCCTTCGGCGCCTGTGGGTGCCGCATTGCCTGCCGCTCTCCCTCTTCTAGTAAGGGGTCCCGGCCTGGCGGCGAGTCTGGCCATTTCTTCAGGATCGGCAAGCAAAGCCCCATACCGACCGGGAACTCCTGCCATATTGCAAGTGAAGGTTTGCCATCTCTTGTTTCTCTTTGTCGCCCTCCTGGATGATCTTCCCGGGAACACCAGCCTGTCGAAGACCGACCATCGGAGCGGCGCTTCCTCCCGGATAGGGGACTGGCGCTGCTCCTCCGAGCGGTTCCTCGATTCTGCGCTGGGCGCGGGCCGGGCTCCTTCTTCCTGGAAAGCGGAGGCCATTGCCCCCAGCAGTCTCTGGCGGTCGGCGGGGGTGCTACCCGGGCCTCGGAGGTAATTCCTCATAGCCTGCTCGATTCCTTCCCACTCCTGGTCAGGGAGAGTAGCCTGCGGTTGCATGTCGATGACAGCGGCAGGAGGAGAGTAGGCCTTGAGTGCCGGGCGGGCGGCATTGTGTCGGTGCCCGCGGTGACGGCGGTGAGCTTTCTCGGGCAGCACCGTCATGACATGTGCAGGTCGGCGAGCCGGGGTCGTGAATTTGACCTGCTCACCTCCTCGGGCCCGTCTCGGGCGGCAAGTGCTAGGTCCCGCCTGGGCGGGCGCAGTGGGTTGGACCTCCTTGGGGACCCAGACTTGCTTCAGTTTGGCCGGCCTGTGCACCGGCGTAGTCTTCGGTGAGGCGGACACGGCAGCGGGCGTCACCCTCCCCTTCAGCTTCTCCAGTCCTTGAAAGGAATTGTGGACTGGGACAGTCGGGATGACACGGTCCGGTGTCACCCGGGACCTCTGCCCGTCTAGGCGGACTCGGAGGGCCCCGACAGTCATAGTCTTCCCAGAGTTGGACGTGCGGTGCCCAGAGCTGGCGCCGGCGTTGCTCCTCCGGATCCTTCTGCGGTAGGATGCCGACCCTTGGTGGGATGGGCCGGTGGTTTGGTGCACGTGGTGCACGTTGCAGCTTAGCGTCATTGCTGGGACGCCATTGTTGTTCTTGGCCACAGCTCGGCCGGTAGTAGCTTCGGTGGCCCCCGGAGCGAGAGCGTTGATCTGGGACTCCTCAGGTGCCTTCACCTCGAGGATGTTGGCAAAAGCCACCCCCAAGAAGTTGGGGAAGCCCACAGTGGGAGGGAAGCTCCCGAAGTTGAGGGGGACCGCCAGGTAGCCGCCTCGGACATGGTTCTCAACGACTTGAGGGCCGCAAGTGACAGCCATCGTTGGCACCATGATGCGATTTTCCTGCATTTGAGAAAGTAACGCAATTAGTATCATAAGAAGGGGGCCGCAGGGCCCCTAATTCCGGCAAAGAGATGAAGGGTGGATTGGTCCCACCGGGCGTGCCAGACTTGTGGACGCACTAAAATTCGCTCGTGACGGGTGTTTCGTCTATTGAGTGCGTGGGCGTGCCAGTCACCGGAGTGACAATTTATTCGGGCTCCGAAGAGCCCATGGTGCGTTTGATCTGACTTCGTCAGACGATTGTATGGTTCGTGTCGGGACCAGATCCCGTCATGCCATAAAGGTCACGACGTCATTTACATCCCCCATACGAGGGAATACCCTTGATTAATTGCCGAAATTAGGGGCCCTGCGGCCGAAAAGGATAATACTAATTGCGCGAGAAAGAGGCAGGAATAGATCACACTAAGGATTGCATCCGGACCACGAGCTATCGGCCGTGTCGGTCACTCATGGACCTTTTCATGTTCGGACATGGGTCCGTGATAGAAACGCGACGGAAAAATCGGGGACGAATCCGTTCAAGTGCATGCCGAATGCACGACGACCTTAATGACGGCCCGGAAGGACCCGATGGCGAGAAACGAATCCGGTCTAATCGGAGTGTTGGCTTAAGATCAGGTTGGGGCTTGACCATGTCGGGTGGATTCCCGAGACTCGGGCCCGGCCTGAGGGGGCGGCATTATTGTTCCTTTTGCATCGGGTCACGGGGAGAGATGGGACTGCAATGTGGACCCTAGCATTTTTTTTTATCTAGGGTTTTAATTAAGTGTTCCTCTCTTTCCTTTCGCTGCTTATTACCTCTTTGTGCATTTGTTCCGAATGATTTCCCTTTTTTATTATTATTGTTATCGTCATTTTCTCACCCCCGCCCCTCTTTATTATTATTATTTTTGTTGCAATCTTTTTGTTTTATGTCCTATATATGCTTGAATTTCCTTAATTATTATTATGCTTTTTTTATTAATTTATTTGTGGTCATCACTATTATTACCGATGTCATGAGATAGGGCCGGTGGGGTGTACCGGTAAAGGGAATGCCGGGCATGCCGGCGAGGGCACCCCAAGCGCAAAGGGGAGTGTGCCGGAGAGGGTGGAAAAGGGTGTACCGGCGAAGGAAGGTAAGGGTGCACCGGTGAGGGGAAAGGAGGAAGAAGGTGACGGTGAGAGTGAATGAGAGTGTACCGGTGGGGGGGGTGGAGGTGTGCCGGGGAAGGCGCTGAGGAGAGCGTGCCGGCGAAGAGCCAGCCAAGTGTGCTGGCGAAGGATGGCTAGAGGCATGCCGGCAAAGGGGAGAATGAGATAGTGAGAGAGGGATGAGGGTGTACCGGTGGAGGCCAAAAGGGGTGTACCGGTGAGGGGTGCTGATGGGTGTGCCGGTGAAGAAGGGAGTGGAGATGGAGTGTACCGATGGAGGGCCAATAGAGCGTGTCGGTGAAGGTTGGGATCAGAATACCGGTGAGGGTCCACTCCTCTGTTATTCGTTTTAAGGCTTTTCTTTTCTTCTTTTCTTAATTTGCATGTAGTTTTACATAAACTTCTCCTTTTCTTCGCTTCATTCCGTGCGGCCTCTTCTCACCAATCGGACGTTCGGTCTACCGTGTCATTGATCGGTTCAGTTCTCATGCTGCCGGCGGTGGCTTGATTAATTGGAAAGTTTATCATTAATCATTTCATCCGTTCGTTGCTTCCTTTTGCCTTTTTAACGTCTTATTATTTTCTGGCAAAAATTTGGCAGCACCTCCCCTCTACCCGAGCGTAAGGGAGGTAAAGGGAACGCGCCCACATGGAGTGGCGGAACCCGACAACTGGAGGTGGGCGCCCGGAGGCGGCAACACCTTTTAGAACCTCGGAAAACATGAAGAAAATGATGAACCGGAGGCTTCTAATACTGGACAGGGTGGACAGGGGATTGGCCAAGGCGTACCGGCCATGGACGAGCATAGGGTGTGCCGGGCTAGGAAGGCTAAGGGCATACCGCTGAGGCACAAAAGGGGGAGGTGTACCGCTGAGGGCTATTATGGGGTGTACCGGCCAAGGGCCGAAAGAGTGTGCCGCTGAGGGCCACTATGGGGTGTACCGGCAAAGGGCTGAGAGGGCGTGCCGGAGAGGCGTTGGGCTGAAGAAATCAAGGATGCACCATCTGGGAAGGGCCAAGGATGCGTCGGCCAAGGGTTGAGGGCCATCGGTGAAGGGAAGTTAAGGGCGTACTAGTGGAGGAAAGCCAAGGGCTACTGGCTACTGGGTGTTCTGGAAGAGAAGGAGGGTCTCCCTCCACTCAAGCAGATAGGTACAACTGATGGCCATAGGAGAGGGCAAAGAACCCATGAGGCCAAGGATCATATAGGAGGAATCACGTCGCTACGGGGACTCCAAAAGCATCGGAGAAATAGAGAAATGGGGGAAAAATGAACAACACATCATACACCATGAAAACTGGCGTAAACCAACAGAAATAATAGAGAAACCCAAGGAGGGTGATTTTCATTCATGGGGAGCAAGGGGCCGTGGCCATCCATATACATTGCCGGGCACGCCCGAGTCAAGGCTACGGGCAAGGAAGAAAACCAAAATACAAGATGAAGGAAGGAAGAAAATAAGGAAAACCACGGAAGGGAAAGTGTTGGGGATTGAAGCAGGGACGAGCGTCCACTGCTCGTTCCCCCGCACCTTCCCCTGTTACATTCAGCCCTCCTTCTCTCTTACTCTCTCTTCTGCCCGGTGGCCGTCGGAGGAGACTCACGCCTGAGCCCTTCTTCTTCTCCCTTCTCTTCTCTTCCTCTCTTGCGTATGTCTCTCCCTCTTTCTGTGTGTGTATTCCTCTCCAGCCCCTCCTTCTTCTTTTTTTGCCGGAGCGGGAGTCATTTTATACTCCCAGCTGCGGGAGCTTCTGAGCACGGCCATCGAAGGCGGGAAGCAGCTCCGTCATGATGGGGTTTGACGTCTTCCGTCCTGGATGTCAGGGGAGTAGCCTGCGTGCCCCAACGGTTGGTTGACACCTCAGGGAGCTCACTGCGCGCCAAGGACGTGTAGGGCATGGGCACCACGTCGTTCAGTCGTTGAAAAGGCTTAACGCTGTGCCGCTGGTGGGTTGAGTAAGTGTGCCGTAGGAGGGCCAAAAGGGCGTGCCGTGGGAACACCCAACGGGCGTGCCGCTGAAGGCCCAGAAGAGTGTGCCGCTGAGGGCCCAAAGGGGCGTGCCGCTGAGGGCCATGGGGCGTGTGCCGCTGAAGGCCCCTCTCTTGGGTGTGCCGTTGAAGACCCTAAGGGGTGTGCCGCTGGGGACCCCTGGGGGTGTACCGTTGAAGCCCCTGGGGGTGTACCGCTGGAGCCCAGGATGGGCGTGCCGCTGAAGGCCCTGAGGGCTGTGTGCCGCTGAAGGCTCCCTCCCTGGGTGTGCCGTTGAAGGCCCCAGGGGGCTGTGCCGCTGAAGGCTCCCTCCCTGGGGTGTGCCGTTGAAGACCCCCCCCAAGGGGGGTGTGCCGGGGAAGACCCCCCCAAAAGGGGGGGGGGGTGTGTGCCGTTGAAGACCCCCCCCAAGGGGGGTGTGCCGTTGAGGCTAACATGGACAGTTTTGGGCCGCGGGTTGTGGCCCGTTTGATTTCTTCGAGGCCCGTGAATCGTGGGTCTCTCGGTGGTCGATTCCTCTTCACTATCGTGGCTCCTGGAGACGGCTTCACGGCAATGTTCACCTTCGGGGAATCTAAATGAGCAGTCTCTCCCGGTCTGCTTCGCTCGACGCCGTTGTTGATGCGGGCCGAATAGGATATCATGAGTGTGCAATTTTTGGTGTCCACACCCCCCTCTCTCTTTTCACCCTTTTTTATTCTTCCCTCATCTCTCTCCCCCTCGATCTCACCTTTTCTTTGTTTTTTTTATTATTTTATACACCCTCCCCCTTTTATTTCTCTGCATCTCTCTCTCCCGTGGCCTCTCTTTCATATACATATATACATATATCACATATCCTCCCTTTTATTTTCTTTATCCAAAAAAAAAAGTCAAATAATAAAAAAAAATACAAAAAAATAGAGGGGAGTTTCCTCCTCTCCCTCTACTTCTCTCAGTCTGTGCGTGAGTATGCTTGTAGGTGTGCATGGTATGGAGCCAAAAGGGACCTGCCGGTCTGATCTTTGTTGAAGTCGACGAAATAAAGAAGGTCGAGCGCACGAGAAGATATTCCACTCAGCCGTGTATTCACGCTGCCTTCGTCTTGGAGAAGCTCCCTCGAGCCCGTCGTCAACCTCTTAATAAGCTTGCTCACCACGTCGTCTTATTTGCTTTTGTTTCACTAGTTGCGTTGCATTGCATGCATCATTATCTGTCACTCCCATAGCGTCTCTCTCCCTGAGAGACCCCTCCTTGTTCATTCATCATATCATCTATCTACCTTTTTATGTCTAAAAGGGGTTTCAAACAACACCAACCAGGTGCGCGTTTGAACATGACTCTGCTATTTTCATATCAAGGGACCAGTACTACACTACTTTCATTCTAATCCACTGTCCATTTGTTTCGTCTGCAGTGTTTTGCAAGGATAACCAAAGGAAGCCCTCTCCGTCGGCCGGCCGAAGGAAGAGGAAGAAGAAACTCACATCATCCCGTTGCCTGGAGGCAAGATGGGATCATTCTCCTATTTTGAGGTACACTACATCTGGCGATCACACCCTCCTTACTCCTGTTGTGTTAGTTCTTTACTTTATTCTCACCCGCGCGGAGGACCATCCCCGCGGCGGTTCCCCTCCCCATTTAATTCCTGTTTAAACCCCGATCTAGGAATCCGTTCCTCGCGGTGGTTTCATTTCCTGTACTTTCATTCCAACCCCGATCAAGGAATCTGTTCCTCGTGGCGGTCTTATTTTCTATACTTTCGTTCCAACCCCGATCAAGGAACCCGTTCCTCGGGGTGGTTTCATTTTCTGTACTTTCGTTCCAACCCCGATCAAGGAATCCGTTCCTCGCGGTGGTTTCATTTCCTGTGCTTTCGTTCCAACCCCGATCAAGGAATCTGTTCCTCGCGGTGGTTTCATTTCCTGTACTTTCATTCCAACCCCGACCAGGGAACCCGTTCCTCGCGGCGGTTTCATTTCCTGTACTTTCGTTCCAACCCCGATCAAGGAACCCGTTCCTCGCGGTGGTCTTATTTTCTGTACTTTCGTTCCAACCCCGATCAAGGAATCCATTCCTCGCGGTGGTTTCATTTCCTGTACTTTCGCTCCAACCCCGATCAAGGAATCCGTTCCTCGCGGTGGTTTCATTTCCTGTACTTTCGTTCCAACTCCGACCAAGGAACCCGTTCCTCGCGGTGGTTTCGTTTCCTGTACTTTCGTTCCAACCCCGATCAAGGAACCCGTTCCTCACGGTGGTTTCATTTCCTGTACTTTCGTTCCAACTCCGACCAAGGAACCCGTTCCTCGCGGTGGTTTCATTTCCTGTACTTTCGTTCCAACCCCGATCAAGGAACCCGTTCCTCGCGGTGGTTTCATTTCATGTACTTTCGTTCCAACCCCGATCAAGGAATCCGTTCCTCGCGGTGGTTTTATTTCCTGTTCTCCGTCCCAGCCCCATTGACGGAACCAGTTCCTCGCGAGGGCTTCTTTCATGATTCTCATTCTGTCAATTGTTCTTGTTACTCTCATATTTGTTATAAAACCCCGCAAAGGCCAATGCCTAGTGGCGGTTCATGTTGTTCATACTACTGTCATCCCGTTCTGTTAAGTGATATCCTAGTATAGTTAGTTTGCCTAGTTCATGTTGTTATTATCGTTTCATGATATTAACAGTTTGTTATAATGTGGTGTATCTTTATGTTGTGTATCACTCACTCCTGAATCCGTGGAAACGACTACCGTCGGACCTTCTCCAGCTTTTGCCGCTAAGTGAGTACCCCTCACTCCTCATTCTTGCGCCGCTCCCTTCATCATCACCATTGTTCGCATCAACACTTTGCATTTCACTTGTTACCCAAAGTCACCTTACGTCCTACCCTAATATTCGGTATCTCTAAAGCTACTCCAAAAGCAACGGGTTACGCCTGTTGAAGAGGGAGTTAGTTTGCGCGAGAGGACCTTCCGGTCCCTATCTCCGCCCTGTACCAGAAATTGGGGTAAGTTCAGATTTTACTGTGTCTCACTAGCAGGCTCCTTTCAGGATGGGTTTTCCATTACCCTTCCCTCACTTTTCATCACTACCCCCTCTTGCATTTGAGAGTAGACGATCTCAACCGTCTACTTCTCACTTTTCTCCAGCCTTTCATCACTATCCTCTCTTACCCCCCGAGGTTGGACGATCTTCGCCGTCTACATCACCCTCTCGGCTCCGGCTGCAGACGGAGGTGACCGTGGGCGAGGTGGTGACGCCGGGGAGCTGCAGAGGCGCGTGGTGGAGCGAGGATCGGTGCGGTTTGGGCGTGATCCCGAACGGTGGATTCAAAGCCGGCGGTTCGATTTGTGGCGCGGTTTTCGGCGTGGTTTAGTCCCTTCGGGGCACAGTTTCTTCGGTGGAGGTAGGGAGATGGACCGCCACTTCGTTCTGCGCATTTTCTCTGCTTCCGTGCGTAGTTTGGTGCTCGATCAGGGGAGATCGGTCCGGTTTAGTGAAAACCGTAGTTTTTGGGGTTTTCGGGGTTCACCGGAAAACGGCAACCATTCTTGGTCTAGTTAGTATCAAAATAACCGCTGGGATGTCTGGATCCCATTCATGCTAGTTTCGTGTCGATTGGTCGTCATTCGAGGCCGGTAGGAGTCCGGGAACCTCGGTGACCCGTTTAGGGTCGACTTATCTAAATCGCCCCGATCTCTTGTTTTAATGCATGCATGTGGGCTTTTTAGCCTCCAGATGTTGTTTTTCATGGTTTGCTTTTGTTTCCCCTGCGTTTCGGCGTGAATGGGGCGTGGAACGGGCCGATTCGGCCTTCCCCTTGATTTTCCCGCCGTTCTCAATTTTCCGAACTGATCGCGGTCCACCAGTAACCGCGTTCATTTGGTCGCGGTCCTAGGAGAACCGCGTTTACCCGGCCAAGAGAGTCGGCAAGAGTCGCGGTCTTGCGATAGACCGCGTTAGTCTAGTCGCGGTCTTCAGGCGACCGTGACTACGTGGTCGCGGTCCTCCGGTGACCGCTACCTTCGTTTGGCGTCTGGTTCGTGTAACGCGTCTATGGTGGTGCGTTCGGTCCTGTTGTGGCCGTGATGGGTGTTGGGCTTTTCGGTGTGCGGCTGTGTGTTTGTTAGTCCGTTTTAGGTGATGTTAGGGGCTATTTAGAGGTAGATTTGTGGCGTGTCTGTGTGTGTGTCTATCTAAGTTAGGGTGATGTCTGTAGTTCCCGTGGTCTAGCCGCTTTCCCCGTGGACGTCGGTTGATGTTCCTATGAAGGTTAAGACTACGTTTCTGAGTCTGTCGGCAGTTTCTTGTGCTTCCTTCGGTGTTTGAGGTACGGGTGACAGTGCATGTCTGACTGTCTGTACTTCAACTCCGTATTTCATGATCTTCTCGTGCTATTGCCTTTCGTCACAGACTCGTTGTGACAGCTCGCGGAGCGGGGCACTTTCTGAGTGTACGGTTTGTAAGCTAGTCTCCATCGGCTCCCGGCTGCACCGTATCATCCTACGGGGGGAGAAAACTAGCTAGAGGCCTGGCTCTAGGCAGGAGCCAGTGTGTGCACACGTGGTCAGGGGCAGAGGACTGACGCCAACGGGCGTGACCCTGACTAGTACTTGTTACTGTGGTTCCGCGTGGGTCTATGACTCGGCCGAGCTCGGGTAGACGCGATCGGTTGGTAGTCGAGACACTTGTGGTGTGTGTTGCGGTGCAGTGTAAGACGTCGCGGACGCATCTGGCCGTTCTCCTGGTGCGGGGGTTCTACGGCGCGTGGCGTGCGACCCCCATGCTTTTCCTGTGTTGTGACCTGCCCGAGTTAGCCTTCCCGTGGCTAGACTCGAGGTCTGTGTGTTGTCCTGTGCACGACGCTCCGGTCGTGTCGTCTGCGTCTGTCTAAGTCTTTTCTAGACTTTCTTTTGCACGCTGTTGCTAGGAGTAGTTGGGGGCCGAGGTTAGTTCGGCTTTCCTCTTTTTCCCTTTTCCTTGCTGCTCCCTACTCCTCTTTCCCTTTCTAGGCATGCTTGCCTGTTTGGGTTATTCCCCTCGTCCTTACATGTTCCCTACCCTTGCTTCCCTTTCTTTTACAGCTTTCTAGTGTGGTTTCCTGCGGCTGTTCCTGCCGTTTCTGTTGATCCGTGTTACTGTGTATTTTTCAGTGGGGATCCGCGTGACCCCTACTGAGCCAGTGACACGAGACTCACCCCTGCTTTTCAGGTGGGGTGACGTGTTCGTTCTGCTACCGCGGATCCTGGAGTTCGAGTCGTAGCTGCCAGCTGGTACCTCCGTCGGGCTTCCCCCGACTTCCCGGTACGTCTTTCTTTTCTGTCGACTGTACTTGGTAGACTTGCTGTCTTTCCTTTGGACTTGACTCTGGGTATATAATTGTGTAAAATCTGTTAATTATAAAAAAGTAATTTTATTTCTGCTACTTTAGCAAACCGATCTAATGAAATTTAATTGCTTAATGTTATATCTGTCAGTTCAATGTACTACACGACAGTCCTTTTTTCCTTCAGAGCTTTACCGCTCTTGGGAGGCCTCACGGGTTCCAAGTGGTATTAGGTGTATTCGGTAGTCCTACCGGGTATATCTGGTATCCGGGATCCGAGTCGTCACACTGTTGATCTTTTAGATCTAGCATAATCGATCATTTCAGTAATAGATCCTTGGTATATCAAAAGGTGGGTTTGAATTGACAAGGCTAATCTTGTCAGGAAGATAACACCTTGCGTGAGTAGAATCTTCGGATTCATACCTCCGCCACAGTACCAAGGATCCGCTGTGTGTGATAGATTTTGATAGATCTAATCGTTTATATAACAGATCTAGTTTCTAATGGGCTATTTCATCATATCTATTTACAATTGGGTAAAAGTTTCTTAAAATTTGTAATCACCCAATTCACCTCCCTCTTGGGTGTCATTGATCACGGGACATCATAATCTTCGGAGACGCCGCCGCCACTGCTTCCCCCCCCCCCGCCGACCCAGGCATCGGCAGTACCTCCTGGCGGAAGCACAGACGTTTGTGAGGGGCCCCGCCGGATGGGGAACCAGACCCCTCGCTTGAAGAGGAACCGTACTTCTCTTACGACATCTTGCAGAACCTCTTTCTAGCAACTCAGCAGACCCAAGATGGCCTTAGGGTTCGTCACGGGATGCTACTTATCGGGAAGGAGCGAAATCATCAAAAGGAAGAAGGAGACTTACCACCTCTCCGACTTCATGGAAACCAAGGCGACAGATCTCGAAGATTGCGCCCCCTCTAAGCGATCCCCAAGGCGCCGCTTCGTATCCCCAAAAAAATTTAATGTAGGGAAAAGAAGGCAAGCTACGTGGCAGATGCCAGGGGCTCCAGAAGTTGAGAGAAAAAGGAAAGTCTTCATTTCAAAATTAGAAAGGCTTACAGAATAGGGGGCGATCGCCCCAGTGTACTCCAACAGAACCAAAAAAAAAAGAGAAAAGTACAGTGCAAAGAAAGTAAAGGAAAGATAGAGAAAATGGCGAGCGCTCTCTCAAGAGATCACCCCAGCAGCAGTATCGCGTGGCCCTTAGTCTTGGACTTCGGGCACGCTTCCAGCGACAATCTCTGGAGGTGGCGGGTAGTCGGTCAGGTCAACCAGGTTTTCCTCCACCGATGAACCAACTCCAGTTGCAGGCTCCATGGTGCTCGGCTCCACCGCCTGCTCCTCCGTGCTCGGCTCCTCCTGGCCATCACTGGCTTTAGGGCCAAACGGCGTCAGTGGAGGATGTAGGGAAGGCACCGGGATGCCCAAGTTATCAACCGTAGCAAACCTCCAGTCACTTGGGTGGCCGTTACCCCTAGCTTTGGTAATGAAGACAAAGCACTAAGACCAGCGTTTGAGATTGGACACCATAGAAGTGAGCCGAACAAGGGTCCGGTCATTCTAAGCCCGAAAATAAAAAGATGAAGTGTCGGTAGGACAACACTGAAGGCTGTAGAATTGCCGAAAGAGGAAGACATTTGGGGCAACCGAGGCTTGATTACAGACGAAGACAAACCCGCAAAGAATATGCCAGGAATTGGGGGAAAGATTCCCCGAATACCGACCATAATGATGAAGGACTGACTCGAAGAAGGAATGTACAGGGAGGCGGAAGCCAACCCTGAAGGACTCTATGGGGACTCTAATGCCACCTAGAGGTTGACTCCACAGGTCATCGTTGACGGTTGGGAAGACAATATCAAAATCGGATGGGATCTGGAAGACCTCCCGCAACCCATGGACAACCCTATAGACAACCAACAGTAGGGAACGAGGACGACTAGGACCGGCGCCCGAAGTGCTCGGGGCGCCACCATGACCAGCCTCTGCCTCCTCAGCGGAAGACGTAGGGCCAGCACAGAAGACCCTCCTGCGACGCGCCATAGCTCAGGAAGTTAGAAGAAAGAGGAAACCCTCACTAGGACGGAGGAGGAGGTGCGACTAACCAACCGCAGCTGACACTGGATAAGCATGTGGGGATTCTCTGAAGGGCCATGTGTAGGTTTTTATAACTTCCAGAAGCGAAGGCACCACTTCAAAACCATATGAAAGGGGAAAAGGCGCCTGTCGCCATCAGTGTACAATCGTTGAACCTAGGCGACCGTTCGTGCCCGCGCTCCCAGACAAAAATGGCCTACGTCATGATTGCAGAGGCGCCTCCTGTTACCGTCAGGTGCGCCTTGCGCACCAAGCATATGCTGGGGACCACTAGCCCAAGCAATACGAGGAGACCATCCTCTGGACTATTCCCCAACACACCCTCTCGAACTCGACTCTCAGTTCCCAAAAAAGTGATCGACATCTGAGAGTAGGGGGGCTAGTGAGGAGGGTAAAATTAGCTCGGCCCACGTAAGGCCCATTTCTGCCAGGCCCTATTAGGCCCGTGATCCACAATGCGTACAAGGGGCCCCGATAGCCGCAGCCCATAGCAGGTGGCCCACAACAATTGGGCCTTGGATTCATGAGCACAAGAAAGGGGTTCAACCCAGGCGCAACGGCCGTCGGATGACCCTCCAGCGATCGAACGTTACCTCCCACGACGTCGGCCTCAACTCCACTAAGGCCGAGCACGCTCCCTAGGCGCCGTAAGACTCTCTAAAGAACCGTTCAACTTCAAAAGAATGGGCCTCAATGGAAAACTCTTCACGATCGTGGGGAGACGTTACTCCATGACTTATGCCTTTCCCTGCTAGGGGACTGGCTCTTGCTACCAGGACAACCCCCTATAAATGGGACTATGACGATCAGGCAGAGGGACGGTGAACTTCACCAAGAAACACACACCCAGCTCCAGACAAGGGAAAAGAGAAGCCAACTTGCTGTCCAGAGAGAAAGCCCACGCCAAGCTCCGGCTGCCCTCCGAGCACCCCCCCGGAAGGCAGTTGGCCCCTCCAGGCTTGCTTCACGACCTCTCAACTCTCTCTCTCACGCTCTTCTTCCTGCTTCTTTGTCTCCCGAGTGTTGACTTAAGCATCGGAGGGTTGTCCCCTGGCATAATGCCTAGGGCTCCTTCTGATGCCCTTCATTTATGGTGTTTGCAGGCTTCCACGAGTGTCGGGCGATCTTCCCCAACAAACAAATAGAAAAGTGTGGTACGAGGGCTAGGAGCCATTTTTCCATCTCTACGATTATGCTGTGTAAATTTTTGACTTAAAATTTGAAATTGAGAAAAAATGATATTACTTATTTGATAGAAGTATCATAATTTCTAAAATTTGTGTAAACCTATTTGACATATAATGTTTATCATATTTTTTAATCATTAAAGTGTCAAGAATAGTTCAAAAGAGATTGATACTGAGGAGGGTAAATCTAGCCCAGTCCATGACCGGCCTGTTAACTTAACCAAGAGCTCAACCCAATGAGCAGTCTACAGCGCGCCCAGGGGGGCCCAACGGCCATAGCCCATTAAGGCATGGCCCAATATGGCTCAGCATTGGATTCGATAGCGTAGAAAGGGTACGGCCCACGCGCAATGACCGCCGGAGAACCCTCCGACGACTGACCGTTACCCCCCCCCCACGAAGTCGGCCTTGACCCTATGACGGGTGAGCACGTCCCACGAGCGCCGTAAGACTCGCCCAGGGACCAATCGATGCCGGGGTAATCGCCCTGCAATGGGAAGCTCCCGCCACAATCGCGGGAAGCATTATTTCACTACTTACGCCCTTCCCTACTAAGGGATATGCTCCTTGCTCTAGGACAACCCCCTATAAAAGGGACATCGACAGAGAAGAGAGGACATGGTAGATCATTCTGCCAAATCGCTACGTAAGAGAATAGAGCTACTAGCCCTACTACAGAAAAAGAGAAACGATGACAGTCCACGACTAGAGGAAGGATTCCTCCTGCACAACCTTACCACCGAGCGAGCACTCACCGAGTGAACGCTGGGAGCGGCGAGCACTCGTCTGGAGGATCTACACTGCCTCTCGACCTTCCACTATGGCCTCTCTCTCTCTCTCTCCTACTCTTCTCTATTCTGTATTAATCCATTGCTAACTTACGTATCAGAGGGTTGTCCCCTAGGGTAACACCCGGGACTCCTTTTGACGCCCCTTGTCTTTTGGTGCTTGCAGGCTTCCACGGGTGCTGTACGAGCTTCCCCATTCAATAAATAGAAAAGGTGATACGTGGCATATGAACAAGATTTCTGCCTCTACACTTCTTGGGGTCGTCTGTGGGAACCTCGAGCAAAAGGTCATGGCACCCCGTGGGAGTCTCCGCAACGCCAGCAACCGGGGTCGTGGATCTCATCAGGGACCCAACTCCCGCCGTGGATCGCAGGAGGCATCCTATGCCCACCCATGACAAGAAGTTACGTCGGGCGACCTTGAGGAAATCCGCCAGTAGATCCAAGCCCTGACCGGGTTATGTCAGGAACTTCTACGCTGGCCTACGGACCCCCAGCACGTCCCGCTCTAACAGCGGCAGGACGAGAGGGTCTGAACCAGGGAGAACTCTCGCCAAGTGCCGGAGGTGTCCCATGCCTCCGTTGCAAGGACCCGACGATCGCGCAGCTCGCCCGCACCAAGGGTGCGTAGCCCATTGCACTGCAACCTGGAGATGGATCGCCGGCTCCAGCGCATCGATGAGATAGAAGACAAAGTCCGCTACTTGGATGACGTCCTCCTGGCTGCCAATAACCGCGGTCTTATCGACGATGATCAGGACTTTCATGCTCCCTTATCTAAGGAGATCATGGAAGCCCCCGTCCCGCCAAAGCTCCAGTTGTCGTCATTCATCTCCTACGATGGCACCACCAACTCGGATGACCACATGCACAGTTTCGAGTCCCACGTGGTATTTAACTGGGCCTCGGACACTGTAAAATGCCTGGCGTTCGTCACGACTCTTTGGGAGAACGCCCGAGCCTGGTTTGAGTCCCTACCGGCCACCATTTCCTCCTTCCAACATCTCAAGAAGCTGTTTAAGGAGAACTTCATCAGCTGCCTAAAGGTGGCTAAGTCAGCAGTGACCCTGCTCGCTCTCAGGCAGGAGAAAGAAGAAACGCAGTGGGATTTCGTGTCCCGCTTCTGTATAGAGGCGCTCCGGATCCCGCATCTCGATGTCAGCATCGCCACTATCGCACTCACCCAGGGGACGCGGGACCACATCCTCTGACCCGTGCTCCGAGTCGAAGCCCCGGCGACCCTCACTATTCTCCTCGCCCTGGTGCAGAAGCATGCGCGTTGCGAGGAGAACACTGCGGCCCTGGGCTGCGGGGCCGGAACCGATCGGTCCGACCGGAAGAGATCCACCGACTTGCCACGGGAAGGGTGGAATAAGCGATAGTGACGTGACCGAGACTATCGCGACCGCCCAGAAAAGGAAAGGGGCAATTACCGCAACTACACGCCCCTGACAGCTCCTCCTGACCAGATCTTGATGGAGATCGGCGAAGAGCCGTTTCTCAAATGGCCTCCCCGGATGAAGTTGGACCTGAAATTGAGGAGCAAAAAGAAGTACTGTCGCCACCACCGCGACCACGGCCATGATACCACCGAGTGCATCAACCTAAAGGATGTGATCGAGGACCTCATCCGTAGAGGACTCCTCGATAAGTTCCTTACCAAGGCCGCGAGGAAGCAACAACGGACACCTCCGCCCCTCGACAACTGACCCAATGGGAAGAAGATCATGATGATCTCTAGGGGGCCGGCCGCGGGTGGAGACAGCCGGAGCAGGCGACGACGGTACACGTCGGCCATCAACACCGAGGAACGAGGTGACGACACCCGACAGGGAACCGCCATCCCGGGACGCCTAAAAGATCCCATTGTCTTCTCGGAGGATGACCTAGATGGTGGAACCACTCCCCATTCCGATACATTGGTGGTCTCGCCCACCATCAATCAGTGTACCGTGCGCCGCATCTTAGTAGATAATGGAAGCAATCCTGATGTTATTGCGTATGATTGCCTTGTGCTTATGGGTGTGGATTTGTCTAGACTCGCACCGTTGCACACACCGTTGTACGGATTCTCTGGCACTACAATCCGCTCGGAAGGACGCATATCACTCCCATTACATTTAGGACCGCGCCAAAAGATGTAACCTTCCTCGCAGACTTCACAGTCATCCACGCAATGATCGGGTACAACGCCATCATCGGGCGAGGAATCCTCGGCATGTTGTACCTCCTGTGGTTTTGATGATGCCAAACACTATGACTCATCATAAGCATGATGTCATATGTGTTGTTGCTGCATTAATGAGATTTTGATGATGTTTACTTGATTTGATGATGCCATGATGCCAACACTATGATTTGATAATGTTTACAGTGTACCATAATGCATAAAGGTTTGTGCATAGTCAGATTGTTGACTTTATCAACTGTATGTTGACCTTACTTTGACATTTGCAGCATTGTCGTGTTATATGTCAGAATAAATTTCTGTTACATAATGGTTTTAGCATAGTCAGTCTGTTGCACTAGGTCGGTGCACATTGTACTATCAGGTCTGTGCACATTTGCCCTGTGTTATGCAAGGTCAATGCAAGTCATTATTAGATGCATATGTTCTAGTTTTGCTTCCACATACAAGTCTATGCTAGTTTGCACAAAGTCTGTGTCAGCATGGCTTGTCCTGAATGTCAGGTCTAAGCCAGTGTGAATAGAGTCTATGTCAGTATGCACTATGCACAGAGTCTATGTTAGTTTGCACAGAGTCTGTGTTAGCATGTAACACGTTACATTAGTCTGTGCATGAAAGAGTCGGTGCATATTGTTGTGCCCCCTGTGCTTTGATGATGTTATTTTGTTTTGATGATAGCAACCACTAATGAATCTTGTAAGATTAGAATTAGTAAATGCTCTCTGCATCAGGTCTATTCTAGTTCGTTCATAGCTTGCATTGGTGCATTAACTTTAGTTGCACGCCACATAGTCAGTGCATTGACCATCTCGTGCATATCTCTAATTGATGTCTGTTTGCAAGTGTTAGCCAAAGTTAGTGCACTCGTTGGTCCATGCATACACTAAGCCTGCACGGTTGCTTTGTTGACTGAGTGTTTGACACATTTTTTCGCTTTATTATTTTAATCCTTATGTTTTATTTTATTTTCTTGGTTCATTGATTTATTGGCGTGCCAGTCACCGAAGTGACGATTTCATTGTGCGCTCGATCTGACTTGATCAGTCGATTGTGAAGTCCGAGTCGGGACTGGAAGTCCGCCATACCATAAAGGCTATGACGTTAATTACATCCCCCCTAAGGAGGACAACCCTTGATTAAACGCTAAGGGTAGGAGGCCTCGAGAGGTAAACATATATTCATGTGCGCAAATGGAACTTCATATCGAAGCCAGGAAGACGGGCAAATTAACAACATCAACCATAGAAACAGATGATATCGTTAGGTCGGCGATTCAAAGACCGGGCTTAGGAGGGAAGGAGGATCTCAGTCACGGGTAGACTGAGCCGTGACCATGATGGGGTTTAAAGCATCGATCGGTATTTCGACAGCATTTCTCCTTAATCTGGATTATGCCCAGGGAGAAATAGGCTATCACCCACGGAGTGCCGGGATGAAAGCCGGGAGAAAGAGAGAGGCCAGACCTCCCTACCCATATGTATATATATATGCCATGGGGCATTGTTTGATATTCCCTATAGAAGCCGGCGGAACTCATGCAATGGCAGAGTCCTCCCGAGCTAAAGGGGTTACTCATCAATGCAGTTCAAGTGTACATAGGTTCCCAGCGTGAAGGCAAAATGGCCGGGGTTCCCGACGTGCCAACCGGAGAGCTTCTCGGCGCGAAGGGGAGATGGCCAGGAGTATTCTCGGTCTGGTTTAAGGGAGGAGGAAGAGGATCTCGACATAGCTGAAGAGGAGGAGGAGCTCTCGGCGCGCTGACAAGAGGGCCAGGGGGGGATTTTCTCGGCGTGAGGATTCCCGGCGCGCCCAGGGCCGCGTTGGGAGCCATGGCGCCGAGAGAGTGTTGGTGTTCTGGCGCCGTGAGGGCCCGAAAGGGGTTTCGGAGGCTCTGCTTTGGGTTTCTTGGCGATGCAGGACAAGCCAGATAGGTTCTGTGAAGTCAAAGTGGATCAGTTCATCAAATCTGAGCTGGATTAGATTTGGGCTTTACAGGAGCATTAGGATAGAAGAGGGATTTAGGAAGACTAGGGTCAAGGGAAACCCTGTCACCATTATCAGGCAGAACCCGGGGGACAACCTGATGTCGACTTTCATCTTCATGAGAGAATTTTGGCAGCACCTCCCCCGGACCGAGCATTTGCCAGAGAATGGTATAGGCTGATATCCACGGAGTGCCGGGATGAAAGCCGGAAAATGAGTGAGCACTAAGGCTCGGAGAGACTATCCATGTCTCTGGCATTGGTCACTATTCCCCTTCTCGGAGACTGACGAAACCCATGTAGAGACAGGGTTCGTCAGACCCACGGGGTGGCATGTGAATCCTGTTAGGGACCTCAGAATGTAGGGGAGGTCAATCCCCAGTTAATTTATCCCCTAGGGTGCATATGACGACTCACGAACGCCCGAGAATAAATGGACGAAGAGGCCAAAGGAGTGGACGAAGGAGAGGCTCTCAGCATGGTTTTCATTGGCAAGAAGATGGCTCTCGGCGTGGGATTATAGGTTGGCCAAGGGGGGTTCTCGGCACGTGTTTAAACTGGCCAGAGGGGGTGCTCTCGGCATGGGTTTAAATTGGCCAGAGAAAGAAGGAGGGAGGCTCCCGGCGTGGCTCCAAATGCAAAAGAAGGCAGGAGGGAGGCTCCCGGCGTGGCTCCAAATACAAAAGAAGGCAGGAGGGAGGCTCCCGGCGTGGAGGCTTCTCGGTGCGCTCCTCATCACGCCGGGAGGCTGGCGCCGAGAGGCCAAAGGCAAGGGGGAAGGTCTCGGCCAGGGGCTTCCCGGCGCGCCCATCACCACGCCGGGAAGGTGGTGCCGGGAAGCGGAGAGCTGGGGGTTCACGTGGAAGTGGCCTGGAGAGACTTTTGTCGGTTTGCTGAAGAAGGAGGTCTCTCGGCAGCGTAGTTCTCGGCGGGGAATTTTGCACGCCGAGAGGATGGAATTGCTACAGGGTTTCATGATTCACAGAGCTGAAACGATGCTCTATTTGGGGATTTTATGAGATTTCTGGCTCGGATTGAGGCTGGATTTAGAGTGTAAGCGAGAGATTACACAGATATGGGTTTGATTTGCCAAAGATGGGCTGGGTTCAAAGGGGAATCAAAGGAATCACTGCAGGATGGGGTTCTGAATCGTCATATTATTATTGACCCTCAGGGGCTCATTTGCTGGCATCTTTGGTCGCCTGGGAGCCAAGAGATGGCCATCTTTGACCCCAGGGGTGACCCTGATGTAATTGTTCGGACTGGAGCCGGATTAGAAACCATCGGTATTAATTTATTGAAGCAGCTTACTTACTCCTGTGAGAAGAGGATCTCGAGCAAACCCTCGGAGTTACTGCCAATATCAGTAGCAGACTGTCCCAGAAGCCAAGAGATGGTCTGTCTCTGGCCCTAGGGCAAGCCTGGGAAACTTTATGCAAACGATGATGAATCGGAGAGGGACATCGGCTCATTTAGAATGACATTTATGCTACTGCAGACAATTGAGCCCGAAGACCCACCGGGGAATCGGACGCACTTCAGTTGGACTTAAAATGAAAACGTATAAAGGAAAAGCATAGCAGCAGACGGAGAGATAGCGGGCAAATACTTCAATCGCCTAGCGCCCAAACGGGCCACTGGAGCATTTCATACAATCACATCATTCCGGGACTCACCCCAGCCACATAGAGGGAATGGAGGAAAGGGAGATGAATGGCGGCCGGGATATCCCAGTTATCACCGATGAATCGAGATAAGACTCGCATGGTTACATAAAGAAGAAAACAGAAACAAAGAAGATGAAAGGGGGGGGGGGGGGAGGGCGGAGCATTGACTCCTCTCCCTCCCCAGCTGCCCACCTTGAGCTTCTGCTCCTTCGTCTCTTCTCAGATATTCCTTCGCTTCTTCGAGTCTCTCCTCCTGGAGCTCTCCTTTTCTTTTTCTCTTCTCTCTTTTTGTTCTTCTATTCTGTGTTTTCTTGTGTGTCTCTCCTCTGCCTCCCCTTTTCTTGTTCGAAGGGAGGGGTTTTTATAAGCATTTTCCCCCTCTCGGCAGGTTTCATCACGGCGTGAAGAAGGCAGCTTCCCGGCGCACCTCTTTCAATCGGGGAGGCCTCCCGGCGCCAAAGGGCATGGCTTCCCGGCGCGCCTGCCTTCAACTTCTCGGCGCCACCCTTTGGGCTTCAGCAAGTGCCTCTCAGCGCCATTCTCTAGAGCTCATTCGGCAGGCCCATTCAGGGCTTTTAAACTTCATATGCACTTCGACCTCTCTTAGTTCTTCCAGTATATCTTCCAGAACCGAGGAAGGCCATCTAGTGGTGACATAGCTTCTATTTCATAGATTTTCATCAGTCTGCAGACATGGGTTTCATCAGTCCGTAGACAGGGGTTTCATCAGTATTGCCATCTGAATGGTGACAAAACCGGGTATTATCTTATCGATATCGTCACTTGAATGGTGACGAGCTCAGACATCAGCTTTAGTCTAGAAAGACTTCAGCCGGGTGTATAGTCTGTGGAGACGATTCTTCTTGTGTTTTGACTTTGCAAAAGCCTTTACAATCTTCATCTGCCGGCACCGGCTTCATCCTTATCTTTTATCACATCTATCAATAAGCCGACATCTGGCCTATGCTGACATGTCATCTGTGGGCTCTTGGATGTAACAGTAACATAGCTCTCAGTAAAAGTGTGCTGGGAGGTCCCATCAGTCGAGTGACTGCTGCTTTATCAGTGTTGTCGTCTGAATAATATCGGCACCGGGTATCGGTTTGGCCGACAAAGGCTTCAGCCGGGTAAAAGGTTGGCGGACTTCATCATTGGCCTTTCACTGTTAGTCTGATCCTCTTTTCAACTATGCTTTCACCCTTGTTCATTTTCAAGGCGTCAACAAATGCCCCCCACCTGCGGGCGGCGTAAGCGCAGAATAAGCGGCCCGGGGCTTGCAGGTGTCTTTCGTCATTCGAGGGTATCTTCCTCAATTTGTCTTCAATCCGGTTCTCAGACCCGATCATCTTGATGCAACAATATTTTGCACACTTATCTTCCTTTTTCATATTTTCATTCTTCATATTTTCTTTATTTTCAGCAGTTCGGAGCTTCTCGGCACAGGGTCATAGGCTTCTCGGCATGACCCTCTTGGCGGAAGGCTTCTCGGCGTGAGGGGCCTCTCGGCGCGGCCGAAGGAAGGCTCTCGGTGCGCCCTCGGCCGAAGGGGGCTCTCGGCCTGGGTTGTCGGCGCACCCTTTGGCCGCAGGGGGCTCTCGGCATGGGCAGGCTCTCGGCGCGCCTTTTGGCCGCCTGGGGCTCTCGGCATGGGGGAAGGTCTCGGCGCGCCTTTTGGCTGCCTGGGGCTCTCGGCATGGGGGGCTCTCGGCGCGCATTGTTTCGCGCCGAGAAGCCCCTCCCCCCTTTCTCTTATTTAATCCCCCCGAGAGGGTTTTCTTCTCATTTCTTCATCTTCTTTCTCTTTCCTCATTTTTCTTTCATCGGCGGGAGCTTCTTCTCCTCTCGGCCGCTCTCGTTTTTCTTCCCGTTTGGTTGGATTTCGCCCGGGTAGGACGTTACTATGGGATTTAATCCCTTTTTATTTCGGGATCACCCCCTCTTGGTTGGTGACTCCCTATTCCTCTTGGGCAGACCCTGAATAAGGGGAGATGCTGCCGAAATTTTCATAGAGTCTCATGTTACAATCTTTATAAGACTGGCTTTTAATTCACACTTTTTCTCCGACTGCAGGCACTGCAATGGCTTCCAGTTCTGATGTTGCATCTTCCGGAGCTGTTGGTGCTAGCTCATCGGCCCAGCCAGACATATCTCGGGCCACAGCAAAATACAAACAGGTCTGGCGACCGAAGAGGATTCAGAGCTCCCCTCCCTCTTTCTTCCTTTTTTTTTCTAGCGCTGAAGTTGCTTTGTTTTGGTCTCAGGGCATTGCCATTGCTAGCTCAGACATAACTACAGCTATCACGGATATTTCTTCTATAAACTGGGCTATTGTCCCTTTTCAGCCTTTAACTTGCACGGGAATTCCTGAGATCATTCGCCCTGTGCCAGCGCGGATACAGTCTTCGACAGATTTAGCATTGTTGGACTTAGGATCATCAGGAGAGATTTCCCTCCTTGTTAAGGCCTCAGAGTTCAGAGCCGAAATAGACCCAGCCAGAAGCTCCGCTTTTATACCGGCTGCCATAATGTCAATCGCGCCTGAGTCAGCAGTCCCTGCCACAGTGGCTATAGAGACTGGATTTCTGCCTTTACAGACTAGGGACCCTTCGCCCCCATCATCAGGAAGAGTAGCTGGAGACGAAGCCTTTATTCAGGAGACTCATGAAGAGATAGCTCCGTCATTCATTGGTCCTCCCTCCGCGAATGTTCAAGCCATAGCACCCGAGACAGCGGTGGAGGGGGAATCTTTAGTTCAGCCAGAGGGCACGGAGAGGGACCGGCCAGTTCTTCCAGCAGATTTGCCGTCTTCATCCTCTCAGCTGGATGTCGCACTGTGGGCAGATATTGATAGCGAAGTGACCTTCGAAGTAGCTCCTCTTCCTTTGCCTGGCTTTACTTCACCTAAGAGTTTTATCTGGCAACATCTGGGCATGCTGCGCCAGCTAGTGGAGTCCCAGCCCGGACTAACCTATCCACAGTTGAAGGAGATAGCTGAGCGCTTCACCGCCGGCTTGCAGGTGATGGGATGTCCCACAGAAATATGGGCCCAATGGGTTCTTTTATTGTTAAAATTTGTTCATCGCCGGGATTTCTTGACACATATCATGTCTGACAAACTGGCGGCTTTGAAGTTGCAAAGAATGGAATGCAAATCCGAGCTGGCGAAGACGAACTCTATTCTTCAGGAGCGACAGTGCCAAATGCAGTCTTTGGCGGAGCGGGAGCAGTTTGTGCGCGACCGGATAACTACCCTGGAAGCTAAACTGTCCGATCTCCGAGCTGAGCTGCCGCAACTAACAACTTCTCGACCGCAGCTCGAGGAAGAAGCATCTCTATTAGAGGGGCAGGTGGCGTCCTTTCAAGACGAGTCCGTTCGACTGCAGGAGGAGGAGGCTCATCTTCATGAACTGGGAGCCGCCCCTTATGTGGGTCTTCTGGCTTTCGAGGATATCTTCAGGCAGCCATGAACCATCTTCTCTTTCTTTTTCTTTTGTACTCTTTTGCGATACAACGTCCCCTCGGGGCCCTTTATGTACTCACTTATTAATGAAAAGAAATCTTTGGCTTCACGCGTATCCATTTTCTTCTGCATGTGGTTTTATCACTTTGAGAAGTGGGGTAGCGGTTTTAGCAATTCCTTATGCGAATGGCCCGTACTTGGCAGGAGAGCGTCCACCCCCTCAGAGAAAGGATGGGGAACTCGCTCCACCGTGTGACGGCATCCGGGGAGGTGCTTAAATCGGATTCTGTTGGTAGCAGCAATCGTCCCTCTTGGCAATATGTGCTGCGAGGGAAACAATTTGCAGAAATGTGAAAGAAGAGGTTTCATCGGACTAGACGAAAGGTCTAGACTGGGTAGAGGTTATAGCAGGTGGGACATTGAAAAAGGGTATGGGGTTTTCATCAGAACGGCCATAAAGTTCGAACTGGACAGATTGTATCATTGGCTGGGCGATGTACCGATCAGCCAACAGTTGACTTCATCATCGATATTGAGCTTATATCGATGCAAGGGGGATCTCATATGTTTTATCAGAATAGACGTAAGGTCTAAACTGGATAGGGTTTCATCATTGATCGGGCAAGGTGCCAATCGATCAACAGTTGATTTCATCATCGATATTGGGTTTATATCGACGCAAAGAAGAGTTTCATCAGCATAGACGAAAGGTCTAAACTGGCTAGGGTTTCATCATTGATCGGGCTGGGTGCCAATCGATCAACAGTTGGTTTCATCATCGATATTGGGTTTATATCGATGCAAAGAAGAGTTTCATCAGCATAGACGAAAGGTCTAAACCGGCTAGGGTTTCATCATTGATCGGGCAGGGTGCCAATCGATCAACAGTTGGTTTCATCTTCGATATTGGGTTTATATCGATGCAAAGGGATTTATAAGTTTCATCAGAATAGACGAAAGGTATAAACTGCAGGATTTCATCATTGATCGGGCAAGGTGCCGGTCGATCAACAGTGGGACGTCGGTAGAGGCGTAGGTCTCGTCAGGATAGACGTAAGGTCTATTCCAGCAGGTTTTATCGCAGGTGAGGCTTGCCAAGAAATGCGTAGGCTTCATCAGGATAGACGTGAGGTCTGAGCTGGACAGGCTTCATCAGAATGGTGATGGGTTTCATTGTCGGTGGGACGTTTGAAAGAGGGTATGTGAATTTTATCAGGGTAAACGTAAGGTCTATCCCGGAAGGGTTTTATCATCGGTGGGGAATGAAGCCGACTGACCGATGGGAGGTTTCATCAGTGAAAGGGAGGTAAAGGTAGCGTGCCTGTTGGCATGGAACTTTTGAATTACCACATTACTGACCCAAGTGCCCTTTGGGGTTTTCACCGGAGCCAGCCCCCTCTTGCTTTTGCCTACGCGCCCTTTCGGGTTTTCACGTGGCGGGGTACCCGATTTTGCCTGCAGTGCCCTTTCGGGTTTTCACCACAGCTGGGTTTTGGCCATTTTTGCCCTTGTCCGGGATATCCGAACAAGCCTGGCGGGGTATCTCTATTTTTAACCTCATTTTTTTATTTATATATATATATATATATTTCTTGAATTGAGACTTCAGCACGGATCAGGCGATGTGCTGCTCCATTAGTGACTGCTCTTATCATCGGTATTGGGTTTATACCGATGCAAAGATTTCATAGGCTTCATCAGGATAGATGTAAGGTCTAGACTGGGTAGGTTTCATCATTGATCGGGCAGTGTACCAATCGATCAACAGCAGGTTTCATCATCGGTATTGGGTTTATACCAATGCAAGGATTTCATAGGTTTCATCAGGATAGACGAAAGGTCTAGACTGGGTAGGTTTCATCATTGATTAGGCAGTGTGCTAATCGATCAACAGCAGGTTTCATCATCGGTATTGGGTTTATACCAATGTAAGGATTTCATAGGTTTCATCAGGATAGACGAAAGGTCTGGCCTGGATAGGTTTCATCGCCGATTGGGCAGTGTGCCGATCGACCAGCAGCAGGTTTCATCATCGGTATTGGGTTTATACCAATGCAAGGATTTCATAGGTTTTATCGGCATAGACGTAAGGTCTAAATCGGACAGGTTTCATTGCTGATCGGGTGAGTGTGCCCATTGATCAGCTGCAGGTTTTATCACGGTGGGACCTGGGACAAGGTATGAGGGCTTTTATCAGGATAGACGTAGGGCCTATACTGAGTGGGTCTAATCGTCGATCGGGCAAGGCGCCGGTCGATTGACGAGGAGTTTTATGGCGGGAGGTGAGGATTTCTTTGGGATTACCACATTACTGACCCAAGTGCCCTTTCGGGTTTTCACCGGAGCCAGCCCCCTCTTGCTTTTGCCCACGCGTCCTTTCGGGTTTTCACGTGGCGGGGTACCCGATTTTGCCTGCAGTGCCCTTTCGGGTTTTCACCACAGCCGGGTTTTTGGCCATTTTTTTGCCCTTGTTCAGAATATCTGAACAAGACTGGCGGGGTATCACTATTTTTAACCCCATTTTTCATTTCTTTTCTTCTTTTTTTTTATTTGGTATGCGAGCTGAGAGAGAGGGCAGCTTGGGCAGGGCGAGATGCCACTGAACCAGGGAGAGGGTAGCTTGATCAGGGCGGAGTGCCATTGACCAAGATGAAGTGGCTTGATTAGGGCGGAGTGCCACTAACCGAGGAATGGGTAGCTCGGCTAGGGCGGAGTGCCGCTAAACCAAGAAATGAGATAGCTCGGCTAGGGCGGAGTGCCGCTAGACCAAGAAAGAGGTAGCTTGGTTAGGGCGGAGTGCCGCTAGACCAAGAAGGAGGTAGTTTGGCTAGGGCGGAATGCCACTAGATCAAGAAAGAAGGGTAACTCGATTAGGGCGGAGTGCCGCTAACCCAAGAAAAGGGTAGCTTGGTTAGGGCGGAGTGCCATTAGACCAATGAGGAGGTAGCTTGGTTGGGGCGGAGTGCCACTAGACCAAGGAGAAGGATAGCTCGGTTAGGACGGAGTGCCGCTAGACCAAGGAAAATGGTAGCTCGGTTAGGACGGAGTGCCGCTAGACCAAGGAAGAGGTAGCTCGGTTAGGACGGGGTGCCGCTAGACCAAGGAAAAGGGTAGCTTGGTTAGGACGGAGTGCCGCTAGACCAAGGAAGAGGTAGCTTTTGGCCCGATTACTCGGGGAATATTGGTTGGGCATCATGATACAGCTTTAGGTGTCTACCGTTGAGTGGTGAGAATTGGATTTCCCCTCGATGGTTAACAACCATGTAGGCCCCTCCTTCGTAGACCCTATGTATCACATAAGGACCCTCCCAATTAGGATTTAGCTTTCCTTTTGGGTTGGACGCCATGACTTCTCTTTTCTTGACCATGACAAGGTCACCTTTCTTAAATTCTCGTCCTTTTACGAGTTTGTTGAATGCAGTGGCCATGCGGGCCTGATACATCTGGATATTCTTCTGAGCTTGGAGGCGCTTCCCTTCCAATTCAGCCAATTCTTGTAATCTTCTTTTTGCATTGGTTTGTTCGCCATGGGCCAGGTCATATTGGACAGCCACTCTGAGTGACGGGACTTCCAGCTCTAGTGGAACTACTGCCTCTGAGCCGTATACCAGTGAGTATGGCGAGCACCCTGTAGGTGTCTTGAAGACAGTGCGGTACGCCCACAGAGCTTCATACATCTTTTCTTCCCAGTCCTTCTTATTAGAACTGACGACTTTAGCCAGTAAGGTGCATAAAGTTTTAATGAAGGCTTCTGCCAATCCATTTGCCTGTGGATTGTAAGGAGTGGAAGTCCTCCATTCGATCTTATACTTTTCGGCGAGCCGATAGATCTTTTGATTTCTGAAATGACTTCCATTATCAGATATTATCCGGCTGGGGATCCCAAACCGGAAGATAATGTTCTGTTTGATGAATCTGGCGACCAGTTCACCAGTCACTTCTCGTAATGCTATAGCTTCTGCCCATCGGGAGAAGTAATCTGTTATTGCCAGTATGTACTTATGTCCGGCCGATGAGGTCGGTAGTGGGCCGACTACATCAGTTCCCCATTGTGCAAACGGCCAGCTAGGGACTGTAGGGTGCAGAACGGCAGGCGGCCTTCTAGGCACAACAGCATGCTCCTGACATTTCTGGCATGACTTTGCAAACTTGCAACAGTCTTCAAACATAGTGGGCCAATAGTAGCCCAGCTTCTTGATTTCTATCTTCATCTTAGGGCCAGCTTGATGAGCACCTGCCGTCCCAACATGTATTTCTTTCATTGCTTGCCAAGCTTCCTCAGTAGACAGGCAGCAGAGCAAAATCTTCTTGCGTGCATCTGCCATTATTCGGAACAGAGTTCTATTTCTGAATTCATAAGAATCCTTGATCCTTAGAAGTTTCATCTTTTCTTCTCTTTTCTGCGGCAGCTGTTGGTGTAAAAACCATTGTAGCAGGTGTTGTCTCCAATCAGATGCCTGTTCTGTACTGATCGTGGCGACTTCATTTTCTTCGGGGCAGCCTTCTAGCATGCTGGGGACTTGCCGCCGGTTTATAACAACAATGTTCAGTGTCTCATCTGGTGGGACTGCTATTGAGCTGGCTAGCTTTGCCAGTGCATCAGCTTGGGCATTATGTCCACGGCCCACATGCTTGAGCTCAATATGATAGAATTTTGCCATGAGGCGCACAGCTTTTTGGTGGTAGGGGTTCAACTCCGGCTTTCGCACTTCGAACTCCCCTTGGATTTGCTTTATTATCAACATTGAATCCCCGAATACCTGAAGCATCTGGATACCCATGTTGAGGCTTATACATAGCCCGATTATTAGAGCTTCATATTCGGCTTCATTATTGGTGCAGGGCTTGTTTATAGAACAGGAAGTATGCACAACCTCCCCTTCTGGTGATCTTAGCACAATACCGGCTCCGGCCCGTATTCTGGTCTTTCCATCGGAGTCCGTCTCTATTCTAGATGCTCCATCAAAGAATAGCTGCCACATAGTTGACTGAGCCTGGCAGGCTTCTAGTGTCTCATCATCGGGTAACTCAGTCCCCAACATATCATTCTCTGGCACAGGATGCTCTGCGAAGAAATCGGCCACGGCCTGTCCTTTTATTGCCCTCTGGGGTATATATGTGATATCGAATTCCATCAGAATTACTGCCCATTTGCCCAACCGGCCTTTCAGTACTGGCTGAGTCAGTATGTATTTGAGTGGATCTGCTGCAGATATCAATCTGATTTCATGTGACAGCATATAGTGCCGGAGCTTTTTAACGGCAAAGACTAGTGCCAAGCATGTCTTTTCTATATAGGTGTAGCTTTCTTCAGTTCTAATCAGCCTCCGACTCAGGTAGTATAGAGCCTGCTCTTTGCCTTCTTCATTTATCTGTGCTAGCATTGCCCCCAGGGAACAGTGTGTGGCTGCGATGTACAGTATCAGGGGTCTGCCCTTAATAGGTGCCCCCAGCACTGGAGGGGTCTTGAGATATTCTTTCAGCTTCTCAAAGGCTTCCTGACAGCCATCGTCCCAGAGGAACGGTACATCTTTCATCATGAGCTTGTGAAAAGGGTGGCATCTCCCCGACAGATTTGATATGAATCGTCGGATATAGGCCAAACGCCCTTGTAGAGATCTCAGCTCGTGGAGATTCCTTGGTGGAGGGAGCTCCTGGATAGCTTTAATCTTGGATGGGTCGATCTCAATGCCCCTATGACGGACAATGAACCCAAGGAATTTTCCACTGGACACGCCGAAGGCACATTTCATAGGATTCATCTTGAGTTCATATTTGCGCAGCCTCTGGAACACTATCCTCAGGTCTTGCAGATGATCTTCTCTTCTGCTGGTTTTCACCACCAGGTCATCAATGTAGCACTCTACTTTCTTGAAGAGCAAATCATCAAAGATCTTTGTCATAGCTCTTTGATAGGTAGCGCCGGCATTCTTAAGGCCGAACGGCATTCTTTTATAATGAAATATCCCCTTCGGGGTGCGGAATGCAGTGTGCACTCTGTCTTCTTCAGCAATCCAGATCTGGTTGTATCCGGATGACCCATCCATGAATGACAGGGCTTCATGGCCAGTGGTTGCATCGATCATGACTTCAGTGATCGGCACTGGGAAATCATCTTTCGGGCAAGCCTTATTCAGGTCCCTGAAATCTACACATATTCTGATCTGCCCATTTTTCTTCTTCACGGGCACTATATTGGCCAGCCATGTAGTATAAAAGCCCACATCAATCAGCTTATCAACATCTTTGTTAATCTGATTTATCAGTTCGGGGTGCATTCTCCTGGAAGGCTGCTTCACAGGGCTTGCCTCTGGGTTTATCGCCAATCGGTGCTGTGCCACATCGGAACTCAGTCCTGGCATTTCATCATATGTCCATGCGAAGTAGTCTCGGAATTCTTTCAAAAACTGAATATATTGTTCTTTGACAGCTGGCTCCAGCAGTGCACTGAGGAATGTCGGCCTTGGCTCATCTGCTGACCCCAGATTTACTTCTATCAGCTCATCGACGGTGGCTTGGCCTCCGTCTTCAACTTCGGGTGGGGCTTCTTGCAAATCAATAAAGCCTCCTGGGATATAATCTTCTTCATTCTCATGATTTTATGTTTCATCATACCGATCATCGGCAGATGCTGGTGCATCGTATAAGGCCAATATGGCCGGATTCTGTTCAGTCTGCCCCGAGGACGTGACTGGCTCAGCGGAAAACTTCGAAGTGGAGTCTTCCGTGCTTAGAGGCTCTTCTGATGTGGGCTCCCCTGAGAGGTCATCATTATGTAGAGCTCGGAATTCTTCTAGAATGCGCCCAAACTCCAGGCACTCCTGTAGCTCCCTGGCTACTGGATCTTCATCCGGGGTTCCCGTATCAAATTTCGCTTCATCCTGGAACAGATCCTCCTTGCAAGATAGATCCTCCCAGTACCAATCTCTCTTTGTCTCGTCAGGTGTCCCCGTCCCCGGCTGATTGTCTGGGACTTCATTGTCCACTACGGACTAATAAATGATTTCTTCATCTTCTGAAGGGTATTGGTCATAGTCCATCCCGGGGGAATCTTCATGCTGGTAGAAGGCAGAGATGACATCTACCTCAGCTTCATAGTATTCTTGCAGGGTATAACCCAGTCCCGGGTGCTGTGTGATCTTCCTCAGTTCTTTATTATCTCGAGGTGGATCCCATAGCTCCTTGAATGCTTTCTTCTGGGCTGCAGACTGTATCGATGGCATTTGCATCTTGGAGAACATCTGCGAAACCCATTGGGTAGTGTACTCCAGGCCTGTAATTGGCACCATCCGATTTGCGGTTTCTTCAGGGACCATGCAATCTTGATCATCTTCTTCGACTGCCTCCCCGGTGTAGAATATGATAGGAGGCTCGCAGAAGCGAGGGATTTCCATAGTCTTCAGTGGCAGCACCGTCTGGTATTCTATGCTGGCTATGGGCTTGACTAGACCCTGAGGAACTTCCACCTGTGTGTATTTTTCTTTCATTTTTTCTTCAGTATCATCTGGGTGTATGCCAGGAGGAGTGATCCGAGCAAAATCACCAGCATAAGAGATGTGAGATACTCCATGCTTTTTAATGTAGCCTTTTGGCGGCGGCGGAGACCAGTTTCTTGTCTTCGTCGCCGGCTTTTTCTGGCTGACCACAGCTTCTTTTCCTTTATCCTTTTGTGACACCTCAGTGTAGTAGGATGCATCGAGCATATGGCACTCGAACACTTCGAAGGGATGTAGGTCTGCAAACACCCTTTCTTCTTTTCCTTCATGGCAGTATTTTATGCATTGGTGTAGTGTGGATGGCACTATCTGATATTCGTGTAGCCACGGTCTTCCCAGCAGGGCCTTATACGTGGTGTTGGAGTCGATTACATAGAATCGTACCACGGTAGTGAGGTCGCCCAGTGTGAGGTTGAAATCAGCCATCCCCAGAGGTGTTTCACATTTCTGATTGAACCCTGCAATCTTCATATCTCTGACCTTGGTAAGCTGCAGGTCAAAGTAGTATTTCTGATAGATGCGATAGGGAAGGATATTTACAGCAGCCCCGGGATCTATCAGTATCCTGCTCAGCGACTGACAGTTCAGGGAGCCCCTCATATACAGCGGTCTGTTGTGACCGGTATTTGGGATTAGCATATCATCTTCCGTGAAGGTGACCGATGGCCCAGCATTCACTTCTGCCAGGAGTGCTTCACATTGTGCCGGAGACTGCAGGGCATCCACGATTGCTTGGCGAGCTTCTTCGCTCAGAGAGAGAATTTCCCAGATGGAGAATCTGGTAGGGAGCTTCTTCAGCATTTTCATGACTCGACTGCCCACCCGGACATTAGACAGTCTCATCTCCTCTGCCCATCGGGGTCTTGGAGGTTCATGTGGTGCCTATGGCCTTTGCTGCCCAGTCCAAGTTTCATTTGCTTCATCGGTCTCCCGGAAGGCTTCTTCTGTAGCGACTGCCCCCTGTTTTGCTAGAGGGTTACTTTCTTCATTTTCTTCATGCTGTTTCTGCTTTCTAGCTGCTGTCTGCTGGCATTTATTGCTTTTAGCTGGAGCAGTATGAGCCGGTTGCTCATCTTCTAAGCTGGACAGGAACTCCAGGAATGAAGGGGCTTCATCTGCCTTCTTTTTGTCTTGGTACAGACTGGCAGGGGGAGGAACCTGGACACCTCGTATCTCTGGTTCCGGGATTTGATAGGGTTGCTCCCCTCTGAACATAATATTATGGTTGGCTGGTGGTGGGCGCCCCCATCTTCTCCCAGAACGTGTTGCATGGGCCGAGGTAGAGGCTTCGGCATGGTTAGCTTCTAGCGGGGCGTCGGATGCTTCTGGCTCATCATCCTCCCTGGGCAAGGAAAAGAGTACCGACAGAGTGTTACATTGTACTGTCGTGACCTTCTTTCCCTTCTTGGACTTGGGTCGTCTCCTCTTCTTCTGGGAATTTGGCTTTGCTAGCTCCTGCCCCCAGAAGGGTTCATTCTCAGCTTTTTCTTCTTCTACCTCTGGCTGCTCTTTGATTTTCAATTCTTCGAGCTGTTCCCAGAGTATACAGTCTTTCATCAGCAGATGCTTGGTCTTCTTCTTCTCGTACTCATCAAGCTCATTAATATATTGCTGCAGGCGCCTGGCTGCAGGGCTTACTTCTTTATGTGTAGGGAGGGGAGTTTGTTTCCTCCGGTTGTGAGTAGGGATCCGGATGACTGGTCCAGTCTCAGTTGTATGCCATATTGGCTTTATCGGAGGCGGCTCGGGCCTTGGGGTAACACCCCGGATAACTGCTCCGCTGGTACTGGCTGCAGGAGTCTTCTTTCTACTTTTTATGGGTATCATCTGCCATCCTTCCTGATCTTTCTGTGGGGTGAGGAAGTAAGCTTCATAGGTGTGCTTGGTGCATTCTTCAACGGCTTCCTTGGGCAGCTGTTGGTAGACTGAGATCATATTGGCAGCCATTCTCCAGGGTGGAGGCTCATGTGGATGGGGCGGCTTTACCTGGTAATCTCTCAGCTGCAGCTCACCTTTCTTGACCATCCCTTCCATGATATCTTTGAAGACATAACAATCTTCAATTGCGTGCCCCAGCGCACGGTGAAATGGACAGAACAGCGGATCATCTTTCTTTGCTGCATCTGATAGTCTTTTGGGTTCAGGCAATGTTACCTTATTGAACTTGTATGCCCAGTTGAACAGTGCAGCCGTCTTATCTTTTGGGAAGGAATATGCTTTTCTCATCTTGTCTCTCAGAGAGACTTTATCTTTTCTTTCTGCTGTATCTGCCAGCGGGGGAGCTTCATCTGCCCCTTTCTTCCCCTTCTGTTGCTCGAAGGTTCTGAAATCGACGGTGTTGGCCTCAGAGTGTGATGGCCGTCGCTCATTGGATTTTCCCTTCGGCATGGTGGGGACATTGGCGGTCGGACGCTTGGACAAGAACGTCTCGACTTCTGCCACTATATTGTTCAGTCGGTCAAATGTTCTGACATCTGCACCGATCATTTTTTCTAGCACCTCCCTTCTGAGGCTCTGCTTGCATATCTGCACCGCATCTTCTTGATGAGGAGGTCTTCGGCATCTCATGGCTAAGTTCCTCCACCTTTTGATGTAGTCCAGTGCAGTTTCATCTTGCTTCTGCCTGGTTGCATATAGCTCTGCTATCGTGATTTCCCTTTCCGTGACATGAAATCTGTCGCGGAATTTTCTCTGCATATCAGGCCAATCAACCACTGACCCAGCTGGCATGCTTGAGTACCATTCAAAGGCCAACCCAGTGAGGGATGAGCCAAAGAACTTGAGCAGATAAGCTTCATCGACTGCTAGGTCACCCATGATTGTAGTGTAGTAGGCTATATGCTCCCTAGGGAGCCTTGGCCATTAAATTTCTCGAACTTCGGCGGCTTACTGACGCCTGGGGGTAGTCTCTTGGCAGCATACTGGGGAGGATACGGTACCTTGTACACATCATAGGTACCAGCATCACCACCAGTCTTTTCTGACAGCTTCATTTCCACAATTCTTTCAATCATCTGCTTGTGGGCTACAGCTGGATCTATGTCTTCTGGAAAGAAGTGAGCTTGTTGCTGGCTGTGAGGAGTTGTCATCACAGTGGCGCGCAAGATGGGCGCGGTAGGCTGTGTCTGAGACACAGAGGGCTGAGCTGCTGTTTGCTGTGGAATAGGTTGGCTCGGTGTTTTGCCCTTATCAGCTAGGAGAGGGTTAGCTGGGATAGCCGTCTCTGCTGAGCTGGATGTCTGCCCAGCAGGTTCAGCTTGCTTTGAGACTGATGTAGCTTCATGTCTCTCATTGAGCTGCCTTCGGAGAGCACTGATCTCCTGCTGGTATCTTCTGAACATCATCTGGACCATAGGATCCAAGGCTGATGGGATTTGCATATCTTCAGAAGTCCCTTCGGCATCATCAATAAGGGGATTGTCCTCATCCTCTGTCGTCACCACATTGACTGTCATGGTGGTGATCTTGCAGGCTTCATCATATTTCTCCATCTTATCTTTTGCGGCCTGGCCTCTTCTTGTGACAGGACCAGGTCTAGTAGCCAACCTGAGCAGTTCATCTGGCCGAGTTGGTAGTATATCTTGCCCCCTGACAAGTCCAGCCATGTTGCAGGCGAATATTTGCATTTTTTCTTTCCGCCTGTAGACCTTTCTTTTCACCTGGTCAGGATATTTGAGCCGGTCAAAGACCGATATTCTTTCTTTGGCTTCTTCCCGGTACAGGTCTTCTTTGTCATATCCAGCCCTAAGACCTTCTTCATAGTGATTTGAATCGGAGGAAGAGGCTCCGATCATCGTTTCTCGAAGTGTTTCTTCTTTTTCTTCACCTCTGGTGCCCAAGGCACGGGATAGTCTTTGTTGACCGAGGGCAGAGCTCCCCAGGTAGTGGAAGTAGTCTTGGACTATCTGCTTTATCTCTTCAGAATTGTGCCTCTGTGGCTCATGCTGGAGCATTAGTCTTTCCTGGCTTCTCTGCTGATAGGCCAGTCTTGTTACCTGAGCATTCAAATGCTCGGCTTTGGAATATTTGAACAAGTCGGCCTGTCTGGCACAGGCCCTCGGTCTTCTTGGGATGGCGACCGTGACTGGTTCGCTCATTCCCACATTGCCGTTTCGGCAGCAGTTGACAGCAGCATCATATTTCTTTCTTTGCCATCTTCTGCCCCCAGCCCTGGGACAGGTGACAGTAAGGTCTTCCTTCCTCTCATCTCTTCTGCCCCTCATCATGGGGCGAGCAGCAGTCAAATTTCTTTCTTCATCATTTCTCTCATCTCTTCTGCCCCAGGCTTTGGGGCGAGCAGCAACAGTATTTCTTGTCTCTTTTCCCTCTCTTCTTCGGCTTTCTGCCCTGAAGCGGGCAACAGCATCTTCAACAACCTTCTCCTCATCTCGAGCTGGAACCCAGCTCTGAATCCTCTTCGGTCGCCAGACCTGTTTGTATTTTGCTGGCTTGGGCGCCAGCGGCTTCCTCTCATCAGTCTCCCAATTGGCCTGCCTGGCGGCCAGAGTCTGGAATCTGTTGGTAGTGGGCACCATCGGGATGATCACATCCGGCTTGACCTCCCTTGGGCAACCATTCATGTTTGCCCGGACACCTCCAATCATCATGGTCTTTCCGGAGTTGGAAAGACGACGGTCAACAGCATCATACCGGCTCCTCCGGTTGGTTCTTCTCCCCTTCTGAGCAGCAGCAGGGACCATGCCCCTTTTTTGGACATGATGGACGTAGCAGGCGACGGCCGTGGGGACCGTTTTCTCTGGTAAGATATTCTTCTGGTCAGTGATCTTCACCGGGGCACTTGCAGCAGTGCCTTGCTCATTGTCATCGACCTGCAGAAGGTCAGTGAAGACGACGCCCAAGCAGTTGGGCAGCCCAACGGCAGGCGGCATCGATCCGAACGCGAGAGGTACTGCCAGGTAGCCTTCTCGCACATGCATGTCAATCGGCTGCTGGTCGAAGCAAACGGACATGATTCCGGCTGTCATTGTAGATTCCTGAAAATAAGGAAAGTACACAGAATCAGAATTTTGAGGGGGGCCCGCTGGGCCTCCTACTTTAGCGTAAAGATGAAGGGAGACGCTGTCCCACCGGGCGTGCCAGACTTGTTTGACACATTTTTTCTCTTTATTATTTTAATCCTTATGTTTTATTTTATTTTTTTGGTTCATTGATTTATTGGCGTGCCAGTCACCGAAGTGACGATTTCATTGTGCGCTCGATCTGACTTGATCAGTCGATTGTGAAGTCCGAGTCGGGACCGCAAGTCCGCCATACCATAAAGGCTATGATGTTAATTACATCCCCCCTAAGGAGGACAACCCTTGATTAAATGCTAAAGGTAGGAGGCCTCGAGAGGCAAACATATATTCATGTGCGTAAATGGAACTTCATATCGAAGCCAGGAAGACGGGCAAATTAACAACATCAACCATAGAAACAGATGATATCGTTAGGTCGGCGATTCAAAGACCGGGCTTAGGAGGGAAGGAGGATCTCAGTCACGGGTAGACTGAGCCGTGACCATGATGGGGTTTAAAGCATCGATCGGTATTTCGACAGCATTTCTCCTTAATCTGGATTATGCCCAGGGAGAAATAGGCTATCACCCACGGAGTGCCGGGATGAAAGCCGGGAGAAAGAGAGAGGCCAGACCTCCCTACCCATATGTATATATATATGCCATGGGGCAATGTTTGATATTCTCTATAGAAGCCGGCGGAACTCATGCAATGGCAGAGTCCTCCCGAGCTAAAGGGGTTACTCATCAATGCAGTTCAAGTGTACATAGGTTCCCGGCGCGAAGGCAAAATGGCCGGGGTTCCCGACGTGCCAACTGGAGAGCTTCTCGGCGCGAAGGGGAGATGGCCATGAGTATTCTCGGTCTGGTTGAAGGGAGGAGGAAGAGGATCTCAGCATAGCTGAAGAGGAGGAGGAGCTCTCGGCGCGCTGACAAGAGGGCCAGGGGGGGGGTTTTCTCGGCGTGAGGGTTCCCGGCGCGCCCAGGGCCGCGCCGGGAGCCATGGCGCCGAGAGAGTGTTGGTGTTCTGGCGCCGTGAGGGCCCGAAAGGGGTTCCGGAGGCTCTGCTTTGGGTTTCTTGGCGATGCAGGACAAGCCAGATAGGTTCTGTGAAGTCAAAGTGGATCAGTTCATCAAATCTGAGCTGGATTAGATTTGGGCTTTACAGGAGCATCAGGATAGAAGAGGGATTTAGGAAGACTAGGGTCAAGGGAAACCCTGTCACCATTATCAGGCAGAGCCCGGGGGACAACCTGATGTCGACTTTCATCTTCATGAGAGAATTTTGGCAGCACCTCCCCCGGACCGAGCATTTGCCAGAGAATGGTATAGGCTGATATCCACGGAGTGCCGGGATGAAAGCCGGAAAATGAGTGAGCACTAAGGCTCGGAGAGACTATCCATGTCTCTGGCATTGGTCACTATTCCCCTTCTCGGAGACTGACGAAACCCATGTAGAGACATGGTTCGTCAGACCCACGGGGTGGCATGTGAATCCTGTTAGGGACCTCAGAATGTAGGGGAGGTCAATCCCCAGTTAATTTATCCCCTAGGGTGCATATGACGACTCACGAACGCCCGAGAATAAATGGACGAAGAGGCCAAAGGAGTGGACGAAGGAGAGGCTCTCAGCATGGTTTTCATTGGCAAGAAGATGGCTCTCGGCGTGGGATTATAGGTTGGCCAAGGGGGGTTCTCGGCACGGGTTTAAACTGGCCAGAGGGGGTGCTCTCGGCATGGGTTTAAATTGGCCAGAGAAAGAAGGAGCGAGGCTCCCGACGTGGCTCCAAATGCAAAAGAAGGCAGGAGGGAGGCTCCCGGCGTGGCTCCAAATGCAAAAGAAGGCAGGAGGGAGGCTCCCGGCGTGGAGGCTTCTCGGCGCGCTCCTCATCGCGCCGGGAGGCTGGCGCCGAGAGCCAAAGGCAAGGGGGAAGGTCTCGGCCAGGGGCTTCCCGGCGCGCCCATCACCACGCCGGGAAGGTGGTGCCGGGAAGCGGAGAGCTGGGGGTTCACGTGGAAGTGGCCTGGAGAGACTTTTGTCAGTTTGCTGAAGAAGGAGGTCTCTCGGCAGCGTAGTTCTCGGCGGGGAATTTTGCACGCCGAGAGGATGGAATTGCTACAGGGTTTCATGATTCACAGAGCTGAAACGATGCTCTGTTTGGGGATTTTATGAGATTTCTGGCTCGGATTGAGGCTGGATTTAGAGTGTAAGCGAGAGATTACATAGATGTGGGTTTGATTTGCCAAAGATGGGCTGGGTTCAAAGGGGAATCGAAGGAATCACTGCAGGATGGGGTTCTGAATCGTCATATTATTATTGACCCTCAGGGGCTCATTTGCTGGCATCTTTGGTCGCCTGGGAGCCAAGAGATGGCCATCTCTGACCCCAGGGGCGACCCTGATGTAATTGTTCGGACTGGAGCCGGATTAGAAACCATCGGTATTAATTTATTGAAGCAGCTTACTTACTCCTGTGAGAAGAGGATCTCGAGCAAACCCTTGGAGTTACTGCCAATATCAGTAGCAGACTGTCCCAGAAGCCAAGAGATGGTCTGTCTCTGGCCCTAGGGCAAGCCTGGGAAACTTTATGCAAACGATGATGAATCGGAGAGGGACATCGGCTCATTTAGAACGACATTTATTCTACTGCAGACAATTGAGCCCGAAGACCCACCGGGGAATCGGACGCACTTCAGTTGGACTTAAAATGAAAACGTATAAAGGAAAAGCATAGCAGCAGACGGAGAGATAGCGGGCAAATACTTCAATCGCCTAGCGCCCAAACGGGCCACTGGAGCATTTCATACAATCACATCATTCCGGGACTCACCCCAGCCACATAGAGGGAATGGAGGAAAGGGAGATGAATGGCGGCCGGGATATCCCAGTTATCACCGATGAATCGAGATAAGACTCGCATGGTTACATAAAGAAGAAAATAGAAACAAAGAAGATGAAAGGGGGGGGGGAGGGCGGAGCATTGACTCCTCTCCCTCCCCGGCTGCCCACCTTGAGATTCTGCTCCTTCGTCTCTTCTCAAATATTCCTTCGCTTCTTCGAGTCTCTCCTCCTGGAGCTCTCCTTTTCTTTTTCTCTTCTCTCTTTTTGTTCTTCTATTCTGTGTTTTCTTGTGTGTCTCTCCTCTGCCTCCCCTTTTCTTGTTCGAAGGGAGGGGTTTTTATAAGCGTTTTCCCCCTCTCCGCAGGCTTCATCACGGCGTGAAGAAGGTAGCTTCCCGGCGCGCCTCTTTCAATCGGGGAGGCCTCCCGGTGCCAAAGGGCATGGCTTCCCGGCGCGCCTGCCTTCAACTTCTCGGCGCCACCCTTTGGGCTTCAGCAAGTGCCTCTCGGCGCCATTCTCTAGAGCTCATTCGGCAGGCCCATTCAGGGCTTTTAAACTTCATATGCACTTCGACCTCTCTTAGTTCTTCCAGTATATCTTCCAGAACCGAGGAAGGCCATCTAGTGGTGACATAGCTTCTATTTCATAGATTTTCATCAGTCTGCAGATAGGGGTTTCATCAGTCCGTAGACAGGGGTTTCATCAGTATTGCCATCTGAATGGTGACAAAACCGGGTGTTATCTTATCGATATCGTCACTTGAATGGTGACAAGCTCGGACATCAGCTTTAGTCTGGAAAGACTTCAGCCGGGTGTATAGTCTGTGGAGACGATTCTTCTTGTGTTTTGACTTTGCAAAAGCCTTTACAATCTTCATCTGCCGGCACCGGCTTCATCCTTATCTTTTATCACATCTATCAATAAGCCGACATCTGGCCTGTGCTGACATGTCATCTGTGGGCTCTTGGATGTAACAGTAACATAGCTCTCAGTAAAAGTGTGCTGGGAGGTCCCATCAGTCGAGTGACTGCTGCTTTATCAGTGTTGTCGTCTGAATAATATCGGCACCGGGTATCGGTTTGGCCGACAAAGGCTTCAGCCGGGTAAAAGGTTGGCGGACTTCATCATTGGCCTTTCACTGTTGGTCTGATCCTCTTTTCAACTGTGCTTTCACCCTTGTTCATTTTTAAGGCGTCAACACTGAGCAAGTCTATACATCCATTCGCCGTCAACTGTGCAAGTCTATACATCTGTTAGCTCAGCTCGTGGCTTAGTCTGCACACTCCTTGCTATTATGTTCGTGCTGTAGTTCAGCAAGTCTGTACATTGCGTGAACATTGCATCTGTCAAGTCGGAACATCGCTGCTTGATATCAAGTATGTACAGCATGTGCTCTAATGCATGCACATAGTCAGTACATTCGGGTGTTTCATGCAGAGTCTGCACATTCTTTACTGTCTTGCCCATGCGTCATTCTAGCAAGTCTGTACATCACATTGTCTTAGCGCGCGCACACCAATAGTCTGTACACCTTTCGAGACACAGTGTGTACATACACCACCATGCATTCAAGTCTATATGTTCTGCTGCATACATAGGGCAGTGTCATGCATACGCATAGTTTGTGCATTGTGCTCTCATGCTTTAACACTAGGCATAGCAAAGTCCGTACATGGCTCTGCGCATTATATACAAAGTCTATACACTCCTTACCATGCATTCAAACTCTATACATCCCTTTGCTGGTACGAGTGGTTAAGTTCATGCATCATCAACTTCAGCAAGTCTGCACATTGGTGTCGCATGCACACCAAGTCCATACACTCCCTGATGGCATGCTTGTGCATTCATTATCAATGTGCATACTTTACTTTATGCATACTGCATTACATGCATTCAAAGTCTGTACACTCGTAAAAGGCATGTCTGTGTACTCAATCTCAATGTTCATACCTTCCTATCTGCTGCATCATGTCTGTACACGTTTGGTTAAAAACTCAAACTTACTCGATGCATTATCTTCTACTCTTTCAGACTACTCATTGACTGCTACTCGAGGAGCTTAAGGAGGGCACGTGATCCGAGGATAAGGGGAGTACCAGGATCGTGACACGTGTAATGCAGCAGGCTGAAATGCTACCACGTGGTAGAATCAATTGGGCGGGAATCATGGAGGACACACGCCCAACACTCTGTTGCTGCTATAAAAAGAAGACTTCTCCATCTGGAGAAGGTGATCGTGAAAAGAATATTCGTGAAGTGTGAGGAGCCTGCACGATCTAGAGAGAAGAGAGAGAGGAGAAAGAGAGAAGAGAAAACAGAGAATTGAGTGAGAGGAGTCTGAGAAACTTTCTCTGAATGATTGTTCATCAGTTTCTTGGTTCAGCTACCAGAACTGAGATTGCTCATTGTGAGCTACATTTCATTCGAGTTTTCTTGCTTTTCGTCTATTTCTATTTTGTTTTTTGAAACCTTGTTTTCAAGCTGTTAGTCAGCAGAGCCAAGCTGTATTGCTCAGCGGTGCAGAGGAGGATTCCTCTGGTCAGCAAGCTGTAGTGCTCAGCGGGCGAGGTGGATACCTCGGACAGCAAGCTGTGTTGCTCAGCAGTTGTAGGCAAGCTGTAAGGCCCAGCGGTTGAAGCTGTGAATCAGCGGTTGAAGCCACATTCCTGTTAGGAGTGTGGGGTGGACATAGATCTCGGGTTTGAGATCAAACCACCTTAAAAATATCTTACCCACTGTGTGTGTTTGTCTGAAGATTAACTGTGCATCTTGATCATCTCATTTATCCGCTGTAGATGCATGCTTAGGATCGCTTAAGCTTAGATCTGTTACTGTTGGCTCTCTCGGTGATCACTCTCGTGTGACTTTCTGCTGTCCAACAACAGCTTGAATTATTTCCGCACTTGATATCGCTGCACAAATTTTTAGTGGGTGACTGATCTATTCACCCCCCTCTAGATCCTTCATCGATTACCCATCACATATTAAGCCAGGTGCATACTTCTCTCGTCTACATGAAAGGTCTATGCATATCTCATTCTGGGCACACTAAGGTTTATGCAAGTTTCACACCATTTAGGTTGAAGCTAGTCTTGCTGCCATAGGAGCCATGATCGGTGCAACCTCTTTCGCTATCAAGGGTCAAGGTCGGTGCACATTCTATCGTCTAGCATATAGGTCGGTGCGGGATTGCATTATGTGTAGAATAAGGTCGGTGCACATTTGGTTTGTGCAAGACCGAGATCAGTGCAAGTAGCATCTCATGCATTCACATGGTCAGTGCAAGTCTTGCCTTGTGCTAACCAAGTCGGTGCACATCCTGTGTTACCACATATAACGTCGGTGCACATTCTGCTGATCAGCGTCTAAGGTCTGTGCAACATTGCTTGGTTTGCACATAAGGTTGGTGCAACTCTTGTTGCTGCCCGCATATAAGGTCTGTGCATGTGTCTATGTCATTAGCTATAAGGTCTGTGTATGTCATTTAGAGTCTGTGCATGTTTTACACTCAGCATGACCAAGTCGATGCATTTTTTGGTTTAACACATAAGAAGTCCGTGCACTTCATGTGTTTTTCACAAAGGAATAACACTTATGACTGTGTTTCTGCCAGGTGAGTTACATGGTCGAACACTTACTGAGCAAACTGCATGTGTTACTTAAAGCACCAAGTCAATGGCTAGTGATCCAAGGCAAGGTCCAGAACAAATGATCCTGCCACGTAGACTACGACAACACCTTGATTCTGACACGTGGAACCAAAGTGGATCAGATCTGCTTAAAAGTTGGGCGGGAAACGTGATACCCATGCGCCCATCGTCTGCCTATAAAAGGGATCGAAGACTGGGAGGAAGGTGTGGCTAAATATAGAAGAAGAGAGAAGAAGACAGAAAAAGGAGAGTGGAGAGGAGATAGCTAGAGATAAGAAGAGTGAAAAAGCTGGAGAGAAGAAAAGAGAAAGAGAGCCATTAAGGAAGAAGGGTTTTGAGAGGAAGATCGTGAAGGGAGTTGCAGTAAGTTGAAAGAAAAACAAAGTGCCATAGAAGAGAAGAGTAGAAGAGCAGAGCTAGAGAGAAAAAGAGAGAGAGATCAGAGAAAGTCTAAAAGAAGAGCTCGAGAGTAGTGAAAAGAAGGAAGAGGAAGAGATTAAGAGTTTTAGAAAGAGGAAGAGGAATAAAATGTGAGAGAGTTCGTGGAGAGGAGGTTAAAGCTCCTTGAAGATAGGTTCCACTGGACTTTGAATCAAATCCAAACTAGTCAGCTCCTGCGAGAGCCCCATTTGTTTTAAGATCGTTTCCAGCTTTCCGGTGCTGTGATTTTCCATCTCTTATTTTCTTTTAAACCTTTGTTTCAAGCTGTGAGTCAGCGGAGCAAGCTGTGTTGCTCAGCGTTGCAGAGGATTGGTTCCTCTGGACAGTAAGCTGTGATTGCTCAGCGGAAGCAAGCTGTGTTGCTCAGCGGTTGTAGGCAAGCAGTAAGGCCCAGCAGTTTAAGCTGTGTATCAGCGGGAAGCCTCACTCTGGTTTGAGTGGGGGATGGACGTAGGTCTGCGGGCAACAGACTGAACCATCTAAAAACCCTTTATGTGCTATGGTTTGTTTGTTCTCTTTGAGTTCGCTAGATGCATGCCTAGGATCGTGATCTCAGTGAATATCTGTTAACTTCTCGATTAGCTTGTTATCAATCCGTGTGTGCACTAGTTGCACAATAGACACATAGCTATTTGTTAGACCATTGATCTGCTGTTCTGTGAATCTTTCAGCTAACTAAGTGAATCTGTTTAATTCTGCAAAAGTTCACTAGTTACAGTTTTTAATTGGGTGAATTATTAAAGGGGAGATTCATTCACCCCCCTCTGAATCCGGTTTGCACCATCTTATAGACTCAACAATTGGTATCGAAGCGGGTCTCTGAATATTCAGATCCAACTATCTGCAGATGATCTTGCTATTTTTGGTGCTATATTGATTTTGGGTGCATCTTTGATTTTGCTGAGTTTACTGTGTGGTCTTTGCTTGAACTGTACTAGAACCCGTCTCTGACTTCCAGATCCAACGATCTGCAGAAAGTACTGATTAGTCCGTTTCGGTGCTTTGCTATTCTAAATCCGGTGCATTTGCCATCTTGTTTTCAAATTTTTTTTTGATATGAACTTATTCAGTTATTTTTCAATGGCATTTTCTGCTGTCTTTGATGGTTCTAACTTCAATAAATGGTTAGGAGGCCTATGTGTTCACTTGAACTCCATTGATCCAAATCTATGGAGTCTTGTATCAAAAGGCCCACATAAAATACCTCAGAATAAGACCATATGGTCTAGAGAGGATTGGATAAAAGACAGTGAGAATGCTACTGTCTTTAATATTCTGAGAAATTCAATTAACATTGAAAAGTTTCCATGTGTTGAAGGATGCAGGTCTGGAAAGGAGATAATGGACAAAATAAACAACATCTACAAAGAAAAAGATGGAGTTTGCATGATGGTTGATCACAGGGATCAGACTGAAGAAACAACATCCCAGGTAAGCACTTAATTAGAAGATTTTTCTTATGATGAACTAGTAGAGATGTATGATGAACTGCTAGAGAAATCTAAAAAAATTCAATCTGAGAATAAAAAGCTGAAGAAAAAGATTGATCAAAATTGCTCTACTTTACTTTGTGAAACTTGTCCAAAACTGAGACAATCATATGATACATGTTTGGCAGACATTCACAAGCAAAAGGAACATATGATTACAATGAAAAATGAGAATGATGAATTATATTCAAAGATTTCTGAATTGGAGGATAAATTGATCTCATCTGATAATCATCATACTTTGAATTATGTGGATAATGAGAAATTGATAAAAGAGCTCGATCATGTTAATTTGAAACTGAGTGAACTGAAATCTAATAATAATGAACTTGTTGTTAAGAATTCTGAACTAGAAAATAAGCTGAAATCATTAGGAGGTGATCATGTCCTAATTAATTAACTAGTTCAGAATGAGCAATTAATAAGACAGAATGAAGAACTCAAGCAATTGAACATTGCTATATCTGAAAGACTTCTTGCATTAGAAAAGGGAAAAATGCTTGCAAAGAAGAATATGAAAAACTGAGTAATCTGGAACAAGAAATTGAGAAATATAAAACTGTAAATAAAGTGCTAAGTGAATGTGTTAATTGCAGTGAACATGAGATTGCCAGTTATGAATTACACATTACTTCTCTAGAAAAGGAAATTTATGATTTGAAAAATTCTATGTCAAAAACTCTCAAAGGTAAAGAAAAGTCAAAAGCTTCCTTGAAAGATGAAGTGTGTAATCAAAGTGAGGAGACAGACAATCTTTCTGAAACAAAAAAGGTCATGAGGAACCAGCTTTACACCACATTTGTTCGAAGCACTGATGAAGTCGGAACCTCTAGGATATCTCCAAAGAAATTTGCTGTAGTTAAAACTCAAAAATAGAATAAAAATTTGAAAAAGAAGAAAAATAAGTTGCATGCTGAAAAATCTCAGACCAAGATGTTTTCTGATAAAAGAAAGAATGTTAAGTGCTTTTATTGCGATAAATTTGGTCATGAGATGGATGATTGTTTTATCATGAAGAAGGATGAATTAAAATCTGATAGAATTCATGTTAGGAATTCAAATATGAAGAAATCTTCTCATGTTCAAAACAAGAGAATTAAATGCTTTTACTGTCATAGGGTAGGTCATCTCATGCATGAATGTAGGCTAATGGAAATAGATGACCTGTTTGTTATTGGAGTGCATGATAAATTGTTCCATGCTAAAAATCATGCAACTCATAAAAAGAAACTTCAATATTTTAATTGTGAAAAATTAGGCCACATTGCTGCTCAATGTTGGCATGCTCAGGGAAAGAAAGTTCATTCTAGATTTGTTAATTTCCATGTTAACAAAAATATTTTTGATAGAAATGATTTTGATTCTAGAAGAAAGCACATTGTGTGCTTTGAATATGAAAAGCATGGCCACACATTCAAGGACTAGCTCAGGGAAATAGATTGATTTCTGAACTTGATAAATTCCCTTTAAATAAACATGTTTTTGATAGGAATAAATATGATTTTACAGAAAAATCCATTACATGTTTTGAATGTGGAAAGTCAGGTCACAGTGCTGCAACCTGTTAGCTGGCAGGTTATAATGAACATGCTGGCTTTGGTAAATAGAATCTTAATTCTGTTAACAGAAATTTTCATGCAAAGACACATAGATTTCATGACAATAATAATTTACATAAAAAGAATTTGAGATCTACTGTATCATAGCATTACTGTGGTCAGATAGGTCATTCAATGAATAATTGCTACTCGATGAGATTTGATGACCTTCATGCACAAAAAATTGTTTAGAACACATGCTAAAGGTGTCACTGTTAATTCTGGACCCAAGACATATTGGGTACCTGCTTGTGCGAAATAAAGGCTATTTTGCAGGTGTGTCTTGGTGGAAAGAATAATTTGGGGATAATAAACCAAGGCATTCAAGACTGAAAACCCCAGTTCTACATTTACCAGGTCTGTCATGTTAACTCTGCTCAATTCCTGTCATTAAAAGTTTTTCTATCTTTGATTACTACATAGCATGTTAAATTTTTTTTTGCACATTCATTCATCATCTGCATTGTCAAATTTGAACTCTCTAAAAATATCTGAATTTCACATGATTTGTGTTTTGATGTTTGTCCGAATTTGCATTGTATTCTTTGAAAATCTGATGCATATAGGACTGCAGTGGCATTGCATTGTCATGCATGATCACTATGGTATATCAAATGGTAAGCTACTAAAGGGCAGATGAAATATGTCTGAAAATTCTTACTATGTGTGAGGTGGTCTTTTAGACCAAGTCCTCTGCCTAGTACCATGGGTCATGCTGCATATAGGGAAGTCTGAATGATCCTGAGCATGAATTATAAAATCATATATCTAGTCTTCATTGCATAGATTGCATATAGTCAGGGGAAGTGTGTTTCTCCCTGCATCATGTTTATGACACTCGTGTCCATGCATTGTTCTTAAAAGAAGTCACTGCATATGCATGCATATAGTTAATTGCATTGCACTTATTTTGGAAAATTCTAAAGAAGGTGATTTTATGCATATAGACAGGGGGAGCATTGAAATTATTCAGTTCTATCACTGGTTGAATTCTCACTGTCTATTCATTCATCTTGCCATATCTACATGTCAGTAACTCACATCATCAAATAATTCGTGTTGGTTGATTGATTCTCATCTGAACTTATACTTCTCTTGAATCTGAGATTTCTGATTGTTACTCCTCAATCTACTGAAGGAGAGCTTCATTTGGTCTGATTGAATTCCAAACTTTGTTATTAGCTTCTGAACTTCTGTTCAAGCTCAATCTCAACTTCATATCTTCTTATGCATAACTTGAAATGTCTGTCAGTTTACTGCTCTCCAACTAAGCTTCCTGAAAATCTGCCTGATTCACTTTGATTAACTCTGTAACAAGTATGAGATTTGAAATCATCATTTTCTATGCATGCTTGTTTACACTTCTGATGTTTGCTGCTGCTTATTCAATAATTGAACTGAGATTTGAAGTAAACCTTCAATTTAAATACTGCTTCATAAATGTTAAAACATCTTTAATGTGGAATCTTCCATTATACAGGTTTAAGAATATTTGTTGATTTGGAATTGATTTAAGTCTAATGTACTCTTAAGTTTGAGCCCAAAGAACTTGAATATATCTGATTCAAATTTTTAATAAACCTTAACTGTTTGGCTTATATAAGTTCATGTAAGACTTCCTAAAATTTGAAAAGTTGAAATCCTGATTTACTTTGGTTGAGATGCATGGTGTAAGTATTGTTCTTAAACATTAAATTTGTCTGAAGCTGTCCGAAAAGAAATATTGTCGACAGAGCAATGACTGTGGTTACTGAGAAACCTGTCCAAGGGACTGTGTCATGAAGTACCAGAGGTAACTCTTCTTAAAAATTATTGAAAATAATGTGAAAATATGGCAGAGCAATGGCATGGCTGTATCAAGTAACTGGAGATTCTGGCCTCTAATCAAGGTGTCACCTCATGCCACAGATACTTCTAATGCTACCTCTGTTCTCCAAATAGAGAAGTAATACGGTTATCACACTGAGTAACTGGGTCACTCCACCCGAGACGTGTTGTGCCTCATGTAAAAAGGTGCTGATTAAATCAAAATTGCTCATTGAAAAACAAATTAATGCTCAATAAGAAAAATTAGAAAAATATGTGCATCAGAAAATTTTTTGAAAGAAAAGTTAAATTTCAGATGTTTTCACGAGTGTTTATTCTCAATACTACCTTATGTAACTCTTAAAGAAGTCAGGGAAAGTAAACTGAGTAAGATGGAAGTAGGTTGAACTAGAAGTGTTATATGAGCATTTGGTTCATGTTTATTAAAAATTTGTTTTAGATATGAGTATAGTCTCTTCTTGAAAAAACTTACTTTACATCATTCTTAAACCATATCTATCAATCAAATGATTCATAAGCTTTTATAGTGGAAGACTCTAAAACCTAAATTTTGGTTTATGAAGTTGGTAACTCACTAAAAAATTTTGTATCTCAGGGTCTTTGAAAATTCAATAATGCATTTGCTCAATTGTTGATATATGTTACTATCATTGGTCCTTTCAACTGATATCAAAAATTGTTCCTGAAATATATGTGCTTTGATTGATCTCTGCACATCAGCCTGATTCTTCTTCACTAGATACCACTACCATATTTCTTTTGGCCAGTAAATCCTGATGGTTCTGTAGTCCTTTCATATGTAGACCATACAAATGTGAGGATCCACAGTCATTATTACCTTGTTCACTTGCAGCATTCTGAACTTCAAAATCCTTATGGTTGAATATTCCAGATTGAATCATTGGATAACCAGAGTTGATCCCTGTAGGTTCACTCTGTGCATTTACATCATAGGCTCTACGATGTCTTCAAACATTTTCTTGTCATTGTTTATCATAGAGGAAGAATTGTCTGGTTTGTCTAAGGGGGAGGATATGCAAAGGGGGAGAGTGTACATCTTTGATGTTAGGTCATACCCTATCCTTTCTTCCATTCACCTCACATTTTCAAGGGTGAGATTTGGTCATGACTCAACCATATCATGCATGTTTTGTATTCATCTCTACTCACTTTATCAAACTATTATTTCTTTTTGATGAAGTCAAAGGGGGAGAATAGTTTGATATGAGTCAATGTGTTATTTTATGACTCATAGTGTTGCCATCATTAAAAAGGGGGAGATTGTTGTACCTCCTGTGATTTTGATGATGCCAAACACTATGACTCATCATAAGCATGATGTCATATGTGTTGTTGCAGCATTAATGAGATTTTGATGATGTTAACTTGATTTGATGATGCCATGATCCCAACACTATGATTTGATAATGTTTACAGTGTAACATAATGCATAAAGGTTTGTGCATAGTCAGATTGTTGACTTTATCAACTGTGAGTTGACTTTACTTTGACATTTGCAGCATTATCGTGTTATATGTCAGAATAAATTTTTGTTACATAATGGTCTTAGCATAGTCAGTCTGTTGCACTAGGTCGGTGCACATTGTACTATCAGGTCTGTGCACATTTGCCCTATGTTATACAAGGTCAGTGCAAGTCATTGTTAGATGCATATGTTCTAGTTTTGCTTCCACATACAAGTCTATGCTAGTTTGCACAAAGTCTGTGTCAGCATGGCTTGTCCTGAATGTCAGGTCTAAGCCAGGGTGAATAGAGTCTATTTCAGTATGCACTATGCACATAGTCAATGTTAGTTTGCACAGAGTCTGTGTTAGCATGTAACACATTACATTAGTCTGTGCATGAAAGAGTCGGTGCATATTAAGCTAGGTGCATACTTCTCTCCTCTGCATGAAAGGTCTATGCATATCTCATTCTGGGCACACTAAGGTCTGTGCAAGTTTCACACCATTTAGGTTGAAGCTAGTCTTACTGCCATAGGAGCCAAGATCGGTGCAACCTCTGTCGCTATCAAGGGTCGAGGTCAGTGCACATTCTATCGTCTAGCATATAGGTCGGTGCAGGATTGTGTTAGGGTGCTAGGCCCAGATACAGAGGGGGGGTGAATGTATCCCTCTAAAAAATATAGCCCAAATTAAAACTCTAAAGCTCAGATATGTGGAATAAAGACTAATGAGCTTTTCAAGATGAAATGATTAGGCCACAAATGAACAAACAGTTGGACTGCACCAATGCAGCCACCTGAACAACCAAAAACGAAGGCAGAGCTAAACAACCCAAACACACTTAGCAGAATACAATGCTCAAAAATAACTCTCTAGATAATGCAGCTAGCTAAGCATGCACAACCTGTGAATGGGAGGTAGAAGATATGGAACTAACGCAAGGCAAACCACTGCACAAATAATTTTAAGGTGGTTCGGTCCTCCAGACCTACATCCACCCCTCACTCCCAACCGGAGTGAGGCTTCACTAGCCAATGCTAGAACCAAGCAGACTCAGTCTGCGAACAGTTGCTGCCACACAGCTTGATCAGGGGAACAGCCTCCACTCTTCCTCCCAACCGGAGGGACACCCCAAGTGACTCCCAGCCACTTGAAAACCAGAGACTGAAGTCTCTCTTCCTCCAGACCAGGAGGGAACCCGCTAGTGACTCCCAGTCACCAGCAACCAGAGGTCGCAGACCTCTCTTCCTCCAACCGGAGGGACCCCTGGACTTGCAAGCCACAAGCCCAGAACCGGAGACAAGTCTCCCTTCTCCTGAATCCACAGGAGGAACCCGATTCCCAGCAGGGCAGTCGGAAGAACAAGAATAACCAAATGAAAAAGAAAAAATAAGAAACGGAAAATACATAGCAATCGGAAGGCTGTAAATGAAGAACAAGAATGTAGCTCTCAAAGGAGCAGATCTGGCTTGGATTTAATCCAGACGCCAGAGGACAGATCTTCAATAGCTTCTTCCTTCTTCTCCACGAACTCTCTCTCTCTCTATCTCTCTTTCTTTCTACTCTGCTCTCCTTTTCTCTCACGCTATTCTCTCCTTCTTCTCTGCAACCCTTTTTCTTCTGCTGGCTCACTCTTCTTCTATTTCTTCTTCTTCTCTTTTTCTTCCTCTTTTCTTTTTCTGGATCGAAGGGCTTTCTGCTCTCCAGGCTTCTTCCTCGATCTGTCTTCATCTGTTGGATGAAGTCTTGTATATATAGCAGCAGCAGGCACATTGGGCGCGTGTGGCTTCCACATTTCCTACCCTAGAAATTCGGACCACGTGGCAGCATCCTGGTATCTCGTCCATCCTTGGATCACGAGCCAGGCACCTCGGATCACGTGCCCTTCATTAGCCTCTTCAGTCCGATGTATAGAGTTCTCAGTTCACGTGCTCAATGATAGCAATCTAACTTGTTGCGTCGACGCTATCAATCAATGGCGTTAACGCAGTGAGGCATTCCAGTAAGCCATTAGCTTCGTCTCTTTAGCTGCTGCGTCGACGCTTCCAACCCATGGCGTTGACGCATTGATACGTTCCAGTGAGCAACCAGCCTAGCCTTTCTTAACTGTTGCGTCGACGCTGCTCCACTGCTGCGTTGACACATTGGAATATTTCTGACAAGGCCTCTGCTTCTTGAGTGGCTGAGTTGACGCAGCCTTTGCGTAGAGTTGACGCTGTGAAGAGTATCCGTGGATGCATCTTCACTGGTGCGTGGACGCCTTAAGCTCTAGCGTCGACCCTGTTCCCTTCAGCAACAAGAATGAAGTCATAAGGTCTAAGTATGTACATTGTATTGTATATACTTCGAAAGAAACAGTCCAATGTATATACTTCAAGAACTCTAGACAACGGACGCTGTACAGACTTCAGATGCTTTGAACGCTTGAGCGATGTATAGACTCTGAATCGATAAGGCAGGCTGTACAGACTATAAGAAGGTTGAAGCACTGTGTAGACTTGATGAAGATTTAGGCCGTTGTACAGACATGGGGTTCAGCTGAGGATGTATGGACTTTGACGAAGTGAAGCAGTGTACAGACTTGATAAGTCTGAGCCAATGTACAGACATCAAGTGAAGACCAGTGTATAGACTTTGAGGCGTTTGACAGATGTATATACTTAGCCTTTGAGGAACGATGTATACAGTCTGAACTTGAAGGAAGGCTGTATAGACTTGAATCGCTTGAAGCGATGTACAGACTTGGTGAGGCTCAAGCAGTGTACAGACTTGTGAAACAAAGTCCAGTGTATAGACTTGGTGAACTGACTCCAATGTACAGACTTGCAGATGCGAAGCCGATGTACAGACTTGGTTCCTGTAGCAGTGTATAGACTTGAAGGTCTGAAGGCGATGTATAGACTTGGTGAACACTGTAACATCAATCGGTTGTATAGAGTTGGGGCTGCACATACTTTGGCAATGTGTAGACTTAGAAGACATATGAATGTGTAGACTTCGAAGGATTGAGGCTAACTGTTCACGCTGTACAGACTTGGTGAAAGCTGAAGGAGCGAGCGATGTACAGACTTCACCAACAAGCTTGAACACGAACAGGCTGCACAGTGCACTGTATAGACTTGGACCAAGGCATGAACAGTGGACGCTATAGTCCAATGTATGGACTTTGAAGGATTTGAGCGTGAGACTGTATAGACTTGGCCCCTTTCCGGATGTATAGACCTTGAGTTAAGAAGACCAATGTGTGGGCTTACTATAAAGAACAATGTTCTGATGGGTCGACGCATCAGCAAGGGTGGGTCGACGCACTGCTGTGTAGACAGAGACAAGTATGACTGAAGGGTCGACGCATTAGCACAATGAGTTGATGCACTGCTGTGTAGACTGTGCAGATAGAGTGTAGACAGAATTGAGTAGAGCATGTTATCTGACAGCCATATGAACTCCATTCACTTACATGATAAAACATGAATTAATCGAGCAGAAAAAGGAAAGCATTATGATCAGAGAATGACTGAATAATAGCATGATGACACACACAGCAAGATGACTCACAGTGAATAACTCACTTCAAAAGCCAATCATCAAAACCACCATTAAAACCATCATCAAAACCACAGGGGCACAACAATCTCCCCCTTTTTGATGATGGCAACACTACACAGTGAGTCAATCTGATGACTCAAACTATTCTCCCTCTTTGACTTCATCAAAAAGAAAATAGTTTGAGAAATTAAAACATGTATAAGAAATCAGTCAATTTCTCCCCCTTGCAAGAACATGATTCTCCCCCTTTAAGAGTTTCAGCAAAAGCATGAGTTAGAGATGATCAAAAGGAGCTTGCATGCAAAGATTGAATGAAATTTTCCCTTTTGGCAAACAATCAACATGAACAGGTACCAGA